>JAQOWZ010000003.1:8425177-8783167 GCA_035578165.1 Stenolophus ochropezus
TAAATTTTATTTCAATGTCTTTGTCTTCAAACATTAAATATTTTTTCTTATATAGTTTTAAAATTAATTATAATGAAATTTATGTATTATTGATATTTTGTTCATAATTTTGCAATAAGTTACGAAATGACTATGACATTGTAAATATAACAATTTTTTATCATGATATCTACTTGTTCAATTTAATTTTTTTTCTAAATACTCCATTTGTACACATTTCAAATCTTTATTTTTAATATTTGAATCTGATAATTTTATCTTTAAGGTTTTTAATAACCTGGCTAAGATACTGCATAATGTTCATCATGTGAAAAGATTGGTTTAATACTTGCACTTTAACTTAAATTTTTTGAAAATTTGTTTATGAAATCCTCTATATAATGTTTTTAAATTTTGAAATAATGATTACAAATATGTACTTCATATAATAATGTTATATAATTTTTTTATTGATTAAAATTTAATTGAAATTATTTCATTATGATTTTAATATCTTGTTTAGTTTAAAATTTCTTTAAATACCACATTCGTCGTTATTCCTTCTTTAGAATTTTCGTTAATATTTGATTCTGGTAATTTTATTTTTAAGTTTTTAGATGACCGTACTCTCGACATTGCAACATATAATTGGCCATGAGTGAAAACTGGATTTTCTAAATTAATTCCAACAAAATTAAACGTTTGACCTTGTGATTTATTAATTGTCATTGAAAATGCTAATCGAATTGGAAATTGGCGACGTTTTAAACTGAATGGTAAATTTGTATCGGTAATTAAATCAAATCTTGGTAGATAGAGTCGGGTACCTGCACTTTGCCCGGTTAATACTTCTACATCAAGGTAATTAGTTTTCATATCTTTTATAATAAATCTTGTACCGTTACATAGCCCACGTTTCGGATTCATGTTTCTTAGTAACATTACTATTGCCCCCACTTTTAACGTTAATTTGTGAGGGGGCATTCCGGTTGGTGTTAACGCATTTAATAATTCGGTTGGATAACTAATTTTATTTTTATCATCGCCTTCACAAAAATCAGCACTGTAATATATTTTTGATTGTCCTACGATTTTATTTAATACTTGTTCGTTTATTACCATTGTATCGTCATTTGTTGGTGCTAAAATGGCGCGGTCTGTAAATTTGTGTATATTATTTGGCTCTATATCATTATCTCCAAATATATCATTAGCTAATGACGTTTGTGATACACAGTGTGCAGGAATTTTGACAACTTCAGTTAAACCATTGCCGATTTTTAGTAAATACTCAGAAAATTCTTTTTCGTCCCTATTTACACGCATGTTTTGTTTTAAAGAAAATTTTTGAAAGAGTTGCCATAAGTGACTTGTTATTACACAAGTTTCTATTATTGTGGTACGATGATTTGTATAATTTACTACCGGTAAACATTGTCTGAAATCACCACCTAATACTATAACTTTCCCGCCAAATGGTACCGTATTGTTCATTAAATCTTTTAAAAGTAAATCTATTGCATTTAACGCGTGTTTCGGTATCATTGTTACTTCGTCACAGATGATTACACTTGCATCTTTTATTAGTTTGCCTGCATTACTATTCGCTTTAACTTTACATACGCAGCCGTCATTTACAGGTACTGGTAACTTGAAAACCGAATGTACAGTTTGTCCACCTTTTAATAAAGTAGCCGCTATTCCTGTCCACGCCACGGCTATTACCTTAATATTTTGACCTCTTAAAATACTGATGAGGGTATTATATAAAAATGTCTTTCCTGTACCACCAGGACCGTCTACAAAGAAATATCTATTTTTGCTATTACTATCTGATACGGCATTCAAAATTAAATCTAAAATTTCTCTTTGATCATTATTAAACAACGCTACATTTTGTTCTCCCTCTAATTTCTCTGCTGCAGTATCAATCAAATCGTTTTCATTTTCGTCTACGTCATCTGGCAGCGGTAAACCGAAATCGCTTAATGTGAATCTATGTATTTCTAATATTTCTTGAATTTTTCTTAAACATTTATTTTGCGCTACTTTTTCGGAATTGTGCAATAAATAATCCTCTATCAAATACTCTTTAAATTTTTCCCACAAAGCTACGGCATTGGTGGACGTGTGGAAACAAATTAAATATGCAAATAATTCTCTTAATTGTCTCGGAAATTTATTTATCACTGCCTCACCTAAACAATTTTCGCATTCTTTATCATTTGCTAAAAGACCTAATGCGCGGGCAGCTTCTTGGTATGTGTTATACAACTTACCATCTACGGTACGCAAGTCTTCGAAACTTGTAGCCCCTTTCGCGTGTACTAATATTAAACGTAGATGGAACCTTTCTATATCTCTGGGACTGACGGAAATCATTCGGCCTATTGGTGGTTTTGACTCGCGTTGCCTAGCCTTCCAAGCGTTATTAACAAATACATAATATTTTGGAATTTGCATATAAACATACTGCCGAGCATTTACATCTGTGCTATTTAGAATAAACCACGCAGTTAAAGTTGTATTTTTTTTCGCTGCCCGTTCTACTGCTTTTTTCTCTTGACCATTAACGAAAAATACCGCCTGTTGGTATTTCAAATGAACAGCTAACTCAAATATTGTATGTGATTTATCGTGTAAGGGATATTCCAGTAGCCTCCAACAACATTCTGGAGCAGAAACATACCTCGCATCTAAATAACCGTTGATTTCATCCCATTGAATTACTTTATCTTTATCTGGTTGACCTAATTTAATACTTGCGCAGTCATGACCCTTACACAGATAATCGCAAATATATTTAACACTTTTAACCGAAGAGCATATTTCGATATTAATATGAGCTTTATACTTTTTTAGCAAATATGGATTGTAAGGTACTATCCATCTGTTATCTATTGTATATTTTACTAAACCGTTTTTCCAGAGAATATATATCTTTGCATTATTATCTGGCCTTTTGTAAAGAGGATAACCGTTAATATTTTCGTGTGTTTCGTTTCGAAATTCTTTAGGGTATCTTTTTGTGCATTTATTTTCATTCATGCAAGGTGAATATTTATTTAATATACCGCAGGGACCGTGGATCATGTGCGTTCGAACTAATTGATACAACTCTGGTTCATCGTCTTCATCTGGAATTTCGGCGCTTACAATTTCGTCTATTTCATCTTTGTTACGGATTTTACTATCGCTATCTAATGTCAACAACAAATGCATATGTGGTAACCCACGTTTTTGGAATTCTATTACAAAAATAAAGGCTACGACTTTTCCAAAAATATCATCGTGAAGAATTTCATTCATCATACTTTTAATTTTTCCGTTGAAAACTCGCGCTACTATATCTGGCCGATCTGCAGAACTTTGACCTTCGCGTAACTGTTCAATTATTTCAGGCCATTTTGGATTACACGTTACTGTTATGAACAAATCAGGTCGGCCGAATTCTCTAACAATTGACATAGCGTTCTGATACATTTTTAACATAAAACGACTGCCACCTTGGAATGTGGATGGTAAAATAACCATTGTGCCCGCCTTACCGCCCTCATTATCTGCTAAATTATTTACATGGTCCATTAACCCATTATACAGCTCTACTCTGAGGGTAGGCTGATTTAATCTAATATAAGTCAATCTTTCAGCCTCGACTTTCACATATGCATCTACAATGTACTGCTGAGTTAGCTTTCCGGCTTCTAAACACGGATTAAATGTATCTCTAATTGCTAATCTATTCATGTAAAATTGTAGCATGCTTTGTTTTTTAATACCGTCGGCATGCTTTAGGTTCATGTTCCAGCCACATTCACCGCGAGGAAAAAGTATGGGATATGTCATGGGGTCGCAGTTTTCGCTGAATTGATTAATTCTAACAGAACCGCCTGCTCTTGGGTGAACACAAATGTCTCTATCTATTGGTGGCTCTCCGTCATTTGATGTAAAAACTACAGCCACTTCATTACATGTTGGTACATTATACCTACGCTTATCTTTTCGTCTGTCACTAACTATCCACAAATTAATTTCTGGCACTGACTGATTATTAATATTTGCCCTAGCTATTTCTCTTTGCTCTACTTCTTTTAACATCATGTACGCTTGGGAATACGGATTAATTTCTCTAATAATATCATCTAACTGCCCCATTATATTTGGTTTACACTGTTTATTGTATTCTACATTCATTCTTTTCTCTAACGCTTCCGCAGAATTTATAATGTATAACTGCGCATATTTTTCAACATTATTATTAGTTGGATATAAGGAACTGGCTGAATCATGATAAATTTGACCATGTATTCGGAAACAATATGGTCCTCTGCCCGGAGGCATTGAAATTTTAGCCCCAAAGGAAGCAAAAGCTAACGCACTATTGTACTGTCTAATATTATCTTTAAAATTTCTACTGTCCGCGTTATTATTGATCATTAGACTTTTTATGTATTCCGGAAACTCGCCTAATTGATCTGCGTTTAACTTGCCTTTACGGCAGCAGTGTGTGAATTTGCCGTCTGAGGGCTTCTCATACGCGAAGTTTTTGGATGTACAGTAAGTGCACAGTGCAGACATTGGACCCAACGAATGCGGTTCAATTTGCATTCCTATACCTTTGCTAGCTAATCTAACTTTATCATTAACTTTATTTTTGCGTGCCTTTATTTTATTTTTATTTATTATATTATTTTTTAACAAACGCTCTTCTTTCTGTTCCGGTGTTTCTGTTTCAACTACTTTTTTAAAATTATCTTTTAACATATTTAAACGCCGTTCTTTATGTTCAGGTGTTTCTATTTCTATAGATTTTTTAAAATTAGTTTTTAACTTATTTAAACGATTTTCTCTTTGTTCGGGTGTTTCTGTTTCTATTGAAATTTTAAAATTATTTTTTAAAATATTTAAACGATTTTCTCTCTGTTCCGGTGTTTCTGTTTCAATTGTATTTTTAAAATTATTTTTTAACCTATTTAAACGATTTTCTCTCTGTTCGGGTGTTTCTGTTTCTATTGAAATTTTAAAATTATTTTTTAAAATATTTAAACGATTTTCTCTCTGTTCCGGTGTTTCTGTTTCAATTGTATTTTTAAAATTATTTTTTAACCTATTTAAACGATTTTCTCTTTGTTCGGGTGTTTCTGTTTCTATTGAAATTTTAAAATTATTTTTTAAAATATTTAAACGATTTTCTCTCTGTTCGGGTGTTTCTGTTTGTATTGAAGTTTTTAAATTATTTTTTAACCTATTTAAACGTTTTTCTTTTTGTTCATGTGTTTCTATTTGAATCATATTTTGAAAGTTATCTTTTAATCTATTTAAGCGATTTGTTTTTTGTTCAGGTGTTTCATTTTTAATGTATTCTTTGAAATTAAATTTTAATTTATTTAACCTATTTGTTTGTTGATCAAGTGTTTCATTAGCTAAAATTTTTAATTTATTTTCTGTATTTAATTTTAGACGTTTGGACCGTTCTTCAGCTGTTTCATTCTCTTTACGCTTTAAATGATTTTCTCTTAATTTCTGCTGTCGTGTTACCGGAAATAATATTAAATTATGTGTTCGAAACATATTTAAAGTATGTGACCTAAGCTTATTGATATCATAATTTTCCTGTTCCGGATTGCGGTTAAATATGATACTCGTACAAAACGCAATTGCAAACAACCCACAATCAAAAGTGTTGGTCTGCTGCTGAACCCGGACAAATCTAACTGTTGGTCTATAAGGAAACAGTCTTTCTAAATATAAACTGGCATTTGAATTTAAGCATTGAGAATTCATGCTGTCGTAAATAATTATCTCTGAACCGTCATAGTACGCGGTAAGCCAATGACCAATACTACCGGTATTTGCACCTGGTACGAATAAAATTTGTAAGTGTTTAGTTCCTTGTTGAACTGGAATGATACGGTCCGGAGCATTTACATACACTGTAGGCTGAGGGTTAAACTCAGTCATAGAACGGACTAAAGAAAAGAAAAAGTCTATGTGTACGTCTTCTAAGTACCCTGCAGGATTTAGCAACGTGTTAATATCCTGGTCTATTAACTGAATCTGATAGTTTACTGTCCTAATTCTTACATTACCCGTTTGATTACTTGTATGTACATTATTGATATTATTCTCCGCTACTGAAATAACAGATATACTCCTACAACCTGATTGAACCTGACTATTAATAAAGTTTTCTTCTATATTTCCCGTATTATCATTTTTATTATTTTTTGCCGCATTTTTCTCGTTGTTTTGCTTGCGCTTAAGACGTTTAATTCTATCTTTACTTGGCATTTTGTTATGTACTTAAAAATTATACAAAACTTACAATTTTTGAGTGCGTTGTTCTTTTCAATATTTATAATTACCAATAATTACGTCAGGCCTTCGATCAAAAGTCGATCAGGTTCTTTTCTGTTAGGATAATGGAATCTTGCACTCTTTCTCTTACTCTGCTGCAGTCAAGTTGTAAACCTACAGTAAAATTAATATTTAAAATATATGCATAGCATTATAAAAAATTAATACGAAATAAATGTGTATTTGTATATTAGATTGCTAAATTACTAAATACTGCAAACTATGTACAATGTCTAGGCCGTGAAATTGCTCTCGTCATAATCGAGCGGCAATTACACAACGTGAAATATAATAATATATTTGAGATTGTCCATGTAGTGAACAAACTATAACCGCGCAATTTAAACAACTGTCATCTGTTGTGCTCTTATGTGTAGTTTGTAAGATAATGATATATTTCGCGTTAATTATTAATTAAATGCATATTCATATAAAAATATGTTTATAATTTAATAGTGGACGTATTTAAGACATGGTATCATGGTTGGACTACAAGAAATTTGCGGATAGTTTACATTATGTGTTTTATTTGTAAATAAATAAAATTTAAATAAAAACGTTGTTTTCGGTAAATATAGGGTGTTCCAGTTAAGTGTGCCACCATTGCTATCTCGAGTACTATAAGAGCTACGAGAACCACCATTTTACAAGAACAACATAATGGGCAAAAAAACCACTCCATATCTTGAGAACTACTGGTTTAAAAAAATATTTGTTTGGCTTATGTTAATAGACTTGTAAAATGGTGGTTCCTTGCTAAGTTAACCAACCTGGTAGTTCTTATAGTTTTTGAGATAGCAATGGTGGCACGCTTAAATGGAACACCCTGTATATTTTAAAGATTTTTCACAAAAAATACATTCATAGATTTCTAATTATATATAACAATAAAATAGTCAACTTTTCGTAATTTTATTTTTTTTTTTGTTTGGATGTAACAGAAACGTCTGCAACATTTTAAAATTCTCAGAATAAAAAATTTGCGAGATAAAAGTACTGTTACTGAGGCCCAAGAATCAACCACTTAATAAATTTATTTTCTAAATAATTTTGTAACCTTTCCTACCCTATATGTTAATAAAAAAACATGCATTCTTGCATATTAAGGTAAAATAGATTTTATACGGACATATACATAACGAAACATAAGTACACAAAAGATGAAAGTTATTTAAATTGAACGGTTATGTGATTTGTTTACCATTACCAAAATTTCAAACCGAAAAATATATATGTAATTCCCGCTCCATTTTGACGTCACACTTTCACGGCCTATTAGAGATAGTGTAATGATTATAAATTTAAAGTAAATTACTTATACTTAAATAGAAGATCAACTCTAAAAAATTGTAGGTTGGACTAACTCGCAATTAGCTATAACACGCGGCCCACCAGACGATGAAATACCCGCCTAAATATTTTTTTAATTAGTGCAATAAATAATTTAGCATATTTTGGAGCATACTTCAGCTAAATAAAAATAATGGAGACACATCTTTTGTAGGTTTACGGAAAACCGGTTAAAAACTACTGGCGCCGGGTAAACAAGAAAAATATAAAATTTAATAAGAAATAAAATAATATAAAAAAAATAATGAAATCACAAATTAAAATTTCTATTAGCTTGGTTGCAAATGACATTTTTCTACTTCTAATTGCGAACTTGCAAGTTGATTTTTCGAGGGTTGTAAAAGATAAAAAATATTTCTCACCTTAGATTTGAATCTAGCGGCACAGTAAACGGGATTTATTTTATTGTGACTACTGCAGCTCTGATCAAAGATAATGAATATTAATTCGCAATATAAATATATTGTAACAAAGCACAATAAATGAAATTACTCTACACACAGGTGAAGAAGCAATATTCTTGATAAACAAATTTTGTTTTCTATGGTGTCCCTGATCTTAAATTAGTATTTCCGAAATGTCGGTAAATGTGAAATTATTAATACCGACAGCGTACATACCGATAAATACAAAAATTAAATTATTAAAAATTCAAAAATAATAAATTTTAAATAATAATTTATTCATAATGTTATAACACAAATATACTTTTTATTTAAATGAGAATTTTCCTTTAAAACGAAATGAACGTGTTATACAATAACGAAATAATTATAATACTTACTTTTAGCGTCACAGATGCAAGGTTTGTTGTTCGAATCTTTAACTTCCATTCTAATTGATCATAAGATAAGGGCGAACTTTTGAGCGAAAACTGATACTCTGGCATTAGTGCTTATATTCCAAATGCAACCGTTTTCAAATGGTTGCAACATGAACTTCTTCACTGATTCATACTAATAACGTAATAACATAATAACTGTTAATAAAATACAACGTATTGGTAGAGATTAATTGCACTAAAATGTATACTTACATGAAATACATTCAAAATTTGTGTACACTCATTCATATTGTATTTTTGTTAAAATAAACTGCAACTATTGTTCAGTGTACCTAAATTATTATTATTTTTCACATTCATAGCTGTAAAATGAAAATTACAAATTAAAAAAAACATTAGAGGAAGGTCTTTATTGCAGTTACTGTAATTTAATAAAATCTACTAATATGTGTATTAGTGGATTTTATTAGATGATTGCAACTCCAATAAAGACTTTCTTCATATTAACAACCAGTCGATAAACCAATCCTGCATTAAAAACATATTTATCATAAAACGTATTTTATTAAATTTATTTTAAATTCTACTTAGTTCGTTTGATTGTAATTATTTTTTAATAAAAATAAAAAAAATACATCCCCTCCAGCTTGTATTATTTTTTTCATAATAAAGATGTTTTAGGACAACACAATCTGTATTGTACATACATTCATTCAGAGTTAAAACATATCTTCTGCTACTTACAGGTTTTGTTAACATATTGCAGGAAATTAATACCACGTATTGTTTGTCTAGTATTGTGAACGATTTTAGCTCAGAATTTAAAATTTCCGATAGTCAGTTATCCCACTTAATTGTTGATTTTAAGTCAAAATCTTTTAATGATATTATGTACTTTTTTATTATCATTATTTAATTTTTTATCGCCTGTCTAATTTAAAATGAAGTACAGTACTCAGGACAGTACTAAAAAACACCTATAATAAATAACTTGTTATTCAATATAATAGAAATTTATTTGTAACTTACTATTTCTAATACGTATGCAAAGTATATTCCGGCTTACAATTATAGGTGTACTTGTCATTTTGCAAATACAATAAACAACAATGTGCTGCAAGACTTTTATGTAAATTATGAAGATCTGACACATAACATGTTTTGACAAATTATTTAATTTCTTCGAACTTGTCGTTCACTTAATAAAATAGAGGGTTAAAACGCATATGAATCAAAATAAGAATACCTGCTCAAAAAATGCGCGTTATTTGAATTATTCCTATAACCCTCGTATATAAAGAACAGAATGTCAATTAATTGAATTATTTTCTGAAAAATAATGTTTCTGCTTTTGCAGGAATAATAAATTGTACTCTTTCGTCTTTCATATTCTTTAATACTGCTTATTTCCAATCTTTTGTATATTTCTTTCCTTTTTATATCTTTCTCTACATTTCTTATACACACATATATCATTTTATATTTATTTAAATAATAAATAATAAGTACAAACCAACATATGTTCTGAGTATTCGTATAAAGTTGCAAAATTTCTAGTATAAATTTATGTTATAACCGTTATAACCAATTATAACAAACGTTAAATGTCAGAAAATTTTAATTATACCATATACAATTTCTACAATAATAATACATATTTTGCTCAATTTTATAAAGCACGGATACATAGTTCAGTTAATAATATCTTTGTCCATTTTCAAAATTATTGTACTTTAATATACGTACTTTACACTTGTCAAAGTTACTTCATCACACATTTTTCAACATTGACTTATGTAATTCGAAACGTCAAAATTTAAAATAATTAAATGTGTTGCGTTATAAACTTAAAATATTGGATTTCTTTTAAAATCAAACACAGCAAAGTGTTCAATTTAATTAGGAACATTTGATTTTTGTTTAGTTACTTTATAAGTTGGCAACACTGTTGGTATTAAAAATAGTAGTTAATTTTTAAATTTATAAATTAATATTGTCAATCTTAATATAACTGTCACCGTCTTCAGTGAAGTTAGTTTAGGAATATTTGGTTTTAATTTAGTTACTTCATCACACATTTGGCAACATTGACTTTTGACATTGGAAACGTCAAAATTTATATTAATTAAATACGTTATGTTTTAAACTTAAATTAGTTGTAACACCTTTGCTCAAGTCTATTATTCATGAAATTGTTTTTAAATCTTTGATATCAATGTTCTATTAAAAGATATAATCATTTAAAGTTCATAGACAGATTGTCAAAAGTGACGGATGACGGCGTGATTCTTCTTAAAGTTAGACATGGCCTCTGGGATCCATTGTTTCAAGGCAGCATTTGTGAAAAGTTTTAATTTTTTACACGAAAACTACTAATAGTAAAAATATGAGACACCCAAAAGGCACCAGATCTCATTAGCCCCCACATATTAAAAAAATATTTATAACAATCACTTGCATGGTTCAGGCTGTAGGCGATTACAAAAGTTACTCGATGCTCGTGATGAATCTATAGATAGATATATAGATATATAGATATATAGATATATAGTGAATCTAATCGTTTAGTATATAGGATTATTGTATTGACATGCATTTAAAAATACTGTAAAGTTTATAAATTAGAAAGAAGATTATCAATACTATTGCCACTTTTACCTAAATTAGGTTTATTTAAATCATCTACAATAATAAAATTAGAATTCCATACAGTAAGAAGTGATTCAAGACAATCAAAAATGTAATTTAGCTGTTCAATAGGTACAGGTAGAGGTAAATAGACAACAATAATATAGATGAAAATACTGGGAGAAAGATAAACTTTTACACAAACTAGATCAGAGAGAGAAGAAGGGTGTAAAGAGAAGTTGACAGGCTGAGATTTAAATTTATTGTTATAGCACATAAAACGCCACCTCCTCGAAATTTGTCACGTTTTGGTAATAAATAGTTAGTGAATTTGACATTCATATGTGTAACAAAAAATAAATAAGTATAAAAATAGACAAGTAAACTTTGCAGTGTATGAAATATATGTATTTAAATAAGAAATAATTACATTAAATTGAATATATCTTGCTAATATTTGTTTAAAAGGTTATTGACACTAGATGAAGTTTGAAGAGCTTAAGAATAAACTTTAAAAATACAATTTGAAGTAAAATAGAGAAGAAAATGCAATATAAAGCAAGACGTTTGACTCTCAAAATTTAATTAACACAAATTTATAATACATTTATAAATCCATAAGTGTAACTCTCTTTATGTTTCTGTCAATTTTAGCGAAAATAACACCGTCATTAGACCATACATTTTTAAAACTAAATTTTATGGACGCTAATTTTAATAATTCAAGTCTGTTTTTATTGAGATTTCCTTTTATAGTGATTCCAGTACCTTTAAGTTACCTACGATTTTGTAGTACAGCTGAACGGTGTTTATAAGAGGTGAATTTAATGATTATGGGGCGAGGTTTGGATATATTGTTCATAGTTGATTGCCTCTTAGCGGTACGATGACATCGATGTATCATATCTGGCATCAAATTAGCACATAACTTTTCATTCAACACAGAACACACAACATCTTCATTATTTTCACCAACCACTTCAGAGACACCGAATAAATGGATACAGTTTCTTCGGGAGTACTGCTCTTGCTGGTCCAAGCGATCCTCCAATAATTTAACTTCAGTTGTTAATTCGGTGATGACTCCTTCGTAGTGGGATTTTTGCTCCTCCAACTTCATATCAAAACGCTCAATAAGCTTGTCTACGAGCTTACCGACAAAATTATCGTTTGATAATAGAGAGCTGATTGTGCGCTCAACCATAGCAGAAAAATCCCTCGTTCCGCTCATTGTAGATCACAAAAAAGTATACGGAGAAAATATATGTGTATAAATATATAAGTATAAAGATAAAAATATAAACGAGTATAGCACTTATAGCAAAACAGCGGAGCGACAAAAAAGCACGTCTACTCTAGGCAAGGCATGCCGTGAACTTAATAAAATTAACAAGACAATAACTATTTATTGGTTTTGTGATGCAATTGCCAACATAAACGCCATTATGGACTTCTTTCGATAAACAAATACACTTAATATTGTGTAAACGTATAAACTTTAATAAAATATTCGCTTCGTGGCGACAAGACAGAAAAATCATTAATAAGAGTTGGAGTAATATTCCAACGGTATTATTATAATAAAAATTAAATAAACGATTCCCGTAATCCAGATTTACTTTATACTTCAAAAGAAAGTCTTTTCCAAGAATACTATCATTCTTAGTGGGAAAAGAATCGGGAATAACATGAAAAGTATGCTATAGCACAATACCATCAAGACTAAAACAAATTAAAATGGTTCTAATGGTGAAAGTATGACCGTCTATAATGCCTTTTAAAATAGCTTTCTTATTTGTATCAACAAGCTGTTCATCTATTAAATTACTTAATTTAATCGCACTAATATCTGCTTCACTATCGACTAATAAATTTATAATTTTTTTTTTGATATTATATTGTAACGTTTTATTTATTTAGGAGAACTGTAAAATTGATTAAAACACTATTATTTATATAACTTTGTTTAATAAAAGAAATATGAATTATAAAGAATAATTAAAATAAGTAACACTTGGAATAAATAAACATAAACACTATTCTAAGACTAATAATTATTAATAAAGACTTAAACACTACGAACATTTATTTAAACAATTAAATACAGAAACAAAAAGAAATTGGGTGGAAGCTATAAATGTGGGAACTAATCAAAAACAGATTTATATTTGTGAAGATCATTTTTGTGTAAGTATTTTAAAATATAACAAGGGAATAAATTTTAATTAATTAAAAATTTAGCTTGAAGAGGACGCTGAGAATTGGATGTATTTTAAAACAGTGGGAGACAGTTTACGTAAGAAGAACGTTGTACCACACATCAATATTACTCTAAGTAAAGAAGACTTACATACAACAATTTCGACAACAACATCTCAAATATCATCATCACAAAAGAAAAGAAAAAAAAGAAAATATCGACAACTGGAAAGATACGAAAACTTGTAGAAAATTAATATTTTTGGATGATGAACCATCTTGTTCCACAAGTTTACAGAGTTCTTCTGGAATTTTTAATGTGGAAACAACAGGTGGAACAAGAGACAATAACATACAAGTCAATTTAAAACTATCGAGCAAAGATACCTTTGTGTTTTTACATTTTTCATTTCGGCGCTAATGAAATCAGAATTACTTCTGTAAAAAGCATCGATCATAAAATAATGTACAACTGGTAAATTACCAGAATCTGCCTTGATAAAATTTGTATCCATTTTCTACTAAATTAATAAATTTGAATCTTATGATGTATAACTGTCAATTATATATCTGTCAAACAGCTGTCACTTTCGCAATTCCATAACCTACCATAACACAAAGCTATCTCTCTTTCGGTCTGAAGCTATCTTTCTTCTTTCTTCCGTCTCGTTGACGTCACATATCCCTTTTCCAGAACATTAAATTGCTAATAACTTTGTTATTGCAAACTAATGTTTAGTTTTTATTATTGTAATGAGAAGCTATAGTGGTCAGTTTTGATATTTTATTACTTATATATCAAAATTCGATTATGGTTACATACCCCATTATCATCCCAGTCAAGAAGTCTCATCACTCATTATATCGACATATACGGCTATCAGGCTTCTCAAATTCAAGTAAGGAATAAGTGCAAATTTGTTTTGAAGAATCAAGTGAATAATTTGGATTGACGTATGATTTATTAGGAAATGAATGAGAATTGTTTATAAGAACTGGTGTGGTTATTTTCTTGGTTAATTGGGCTGTTGACACGACACCGCCGCTCGTGTCAGGGCTGGACTCGTTTTTTTAAATATATGAATTTTTGTGGGATCCAAATGAGTTATTACATTTTGAACGCTGATAATTACTATTATTTGACCCAGAATGGTTTTTAAATTTAGAATTTTTATTATTCATTGGATAATTTTTATTCATTGCATTTCTTTTGAAACAATTATTTATATGATGACCAGACTTTTTGCAATATGCACATATAATTGCAACTTGACTAACATTGACATGTTCATTTCTTTTAGGAAAATTTGGAAATAGAGAACTTATATTATTATTTTAATTACGTGTCTTTTGAGAATAGCAGCTATTTGCTGAATGTCCTAATTTTTTTACATTTGAAGCATATAATATTTTTTTTATCTTTCTGATCTAGCTTTTTATCTTTTTTTAAAATTCGTTCTTCTAAGGCTGCAGTTACAGATTCATGAAAGGTTTCGTATCTACTTGCTTTAATAGTCATTTTAACTGGTTCTAAGAGTCCTTCAACAAAAGATTTTAGACAAGTATTACTATTTAAATTTTTTATGTGGCTTCTTGGCCTTCACTAGCTACACAAGTATCTGTTAAATCAGAAGAAAGTCTTTCAATTTTATTTGCAAAGGTTCTAACATTTTCGTTAGGTAATTGTTTACATGATAATAATTCTCTTTGTAATTGTGCTAATGTACGTTTTTCGAGATATTAATCTTTTATTCTGCCCAAGTTAAATAATCATGATATTTAATAATGTTATAAGCTTGACCCGTTAATTTGCATTTTATGCAATCTAAAAATTGTGCCTTTTGAGCATTATTTGTGCAAGTAGTGCCAACTATATCGGAACATGTTATGAATCTACGTAAATTATCTCTATTCCCGTCAAATTCAGGGATCATTTTTAATGCTGTTTCTATTAAAAAAGCCATATTGTTTTCTTCTAAACTAATAAGAGAGATTAAATCGGCAAAATCTATACCAAAATCTTCGAGGATTGCCATGTAAAAATGGTACTTATTTAATACTCTTTAATTTAAGCACTTCACTTCACTCACACTTGGGGATTTTTATTATTTCGAGTGGCTAGACAACTGGATTGAAAATTCTCGTTCAACTTGAAGTTGTGGCACTGGAACAACTGGAACGACTAGAATACTGGAACACTGGAACACTTGAACACTGGAACGCTGATTCTCGTAGCAATGTTTATTCGATGGTCACAGATAGAAGAATGTTTATTCGATGGTCACAGATATTAAAATGTTTATTTGATGGTCAAAGATATAAGAATGATTTTAAGGATTTCCCTCTTATATATATATATATATATATATATATATATATATATATATATAACACATTATTATTTTATTTTTATTTCAGGAAGATTGTTTAGATATTGAGAAGAAAACAAGGGTCAAGCCAGTAATGAAAAATGGTACATTTACAGAAAAGGGCGAATCACTGCGTCAGTTTTTAAAAAGTTTGCCGAACATCATTAGATACACCGTCTGTATCTTTGATTAAATGGATATATTATCCACAATCTGTTAAATTTTCATCAGCAGCAACGAAATATGGATGTGAACATGAAAAAGAAGCATTGAAATCATATAAATGTACAATAGAAAAGAAACTTAAAAATATAAAATTAGACAATATTGGACTAATTATAAATGAAGAATACCCTATGTTTGGCGCATCACCAGATTCACTAGTATCTTGTGATTGTTGTAATGAGGGAATCGTGGAAGTAAAATGTCCACATTGCATGAAAAATGTATACGTTGAAGAACTAACGGAATTAAAAAAATATGTCTTAGAAAAAGAAATGAAAATATATTTTTAGATCGAACACATCAATACTTTTATCAAGTACAAATGCAAGGTTTAAAAAAGTGAATGTTTCTAAAAAAAGGATTGAAGTTGAATTGCTTGTCTCAGAGGATTAAAGAGCCGTCTGATTCGTCGTCTTCAGCGGAAATAATGAAGAAGCATCAAGACTGTCAAGACCAATCATGTGCCAGCGCATCCAGCAGTGAATAAATAAAGATCAAGCAGCCCCAACACCGCAAGAGGATTCCGATGGATGCACAGTGCCAGACCATGGTGGGACATTCCAGAAAGTCAAAATAGGAGGTGGAATCTAGTGTAAAAGAAGAATTTATAATTGTATTATGTAGAGACATTAAGTGTAGGTTAAGTTACTTTTGGAAATTGTGCTCCTTACAGGAAGCAAATTTCTCGAAGACAGGAGGAATGTAACAAGTCTAAGTCAGCACATTCTAGTAGAACCAATAAAGTATATTAATAGGTCAATTGATGTAATTCATAAATAGTGTTGTGTAAAGGTAAAACTAATATTTGCTGACTTAGTACTTGTTCATAGTATATATAGTGTAAGGTAATGGTTGTAAAGAGAAGTGAAAGAGAGAAGCAAGTAGAAAAGTAGTGTGGTATAGTGCAATGGTAGACGGCGGTGGTGGACAGAAGTGTCATTGGAGACGAAACCAAATGTAAAGTATTATTTATTACATTATTTATATTTTTATACAAATGTGAATATTCTATTTAATTCAATATCCATCTCCTAATACTTGCTCCGTATCCGGTCTGACAAAGAACCCATTTATATATATTTTGTAATACCTATCCTTTCAAGGAGAGGGTCACAAACTGGTAGCAGTGGTCTTGTAAGAATGTTACAAGTTGGTATTAATGGAAGTTATGGAAAGGACGTGCTACAGTTTGATGGCGCCATACTCCGTAGAAAGTGGTGTTACAGAATGTTAAATCCGAAATCCTCTATATTTAAGAACTAAGTCACCTGGTAATAGATTAATTAAAATACCACAATCTGCAGTTAAAAATGTGTCACTAGTACGACCGCCATAACCTTCTGATATTTATAAAATAAATCCTTGTGCGCAAATTCCAATTAAATATTTTATAATTATGTTTATAATGTGACCAAGTTTGAACTTTTGATTCAAGAGATGATGCTCTTTCTAATAAAATTTCAAAACAGTCTATTATAACTAAAACCCGGTCATTAAAACATCTTCTTAAAGATTCTGGCTTTCTTTATCTTATCTTCTCTCTATCAGGCCATCTGACGAATCCTTTTAATTTGTAATATAATCAATACAATCATTAAAAAAATATATCTACTGGCTGTTCGTCTATCTATGTTAAATCGGTAACCTAAGTCAGTAAATAAATAATTTAATCTCAATTTCATTACAGTTAACAAAACTTGTTGGAATGGAGACAAAGAAGTAGGCTGATTCGATGTTAAATGAGGTTTTATCGATTGAATAATACTATTGAAAACAAAAAAAGTAGGAATTCCAGTATAAAATAACGTTTTTTGATTGTCATCTTTAAAAGATTTAAGATTCATTTCGTAAAGAGTTATTAATTTTCTCATAATTTGAAGTTGTACCAAATTATACTTTTCGTTTTCTTTTAGTTTTTCTAATAAATCAGTTTTTAATTCTGATTCATTTCTGATTGAACAGTATCAGTCTCTTCAGCTAATATATTAGTATCAACTTCAGTAGATGATAGAACTAGATCAATACTTGGACTAGTGCTACTTTCACCAGCAAATATTTCAAGAAGACTCTGTGAAATTAATACCATCGTAAAATTTAAATTAAATTATATTTACTACCAAGCCGTGCTATTAAAAGTACCTACACAGTATCTATAAATTAACATGTGAAAAATATGGCATTACAAATTATTAATTAAAGCATTCTACGTTATTCTATATTTAAAAACTTGCAAATTTCTACATGTCTAACTACTCATTTCCCTGAACTGATTTATTCATGCACATTAATATATCCTCATATATGTAATAAAACCGATTTCCTCGAATTTAGTTCACTTCAAATTCCTAAAAAAGTATGCGTGAAATATAGTCATCAACAAACAAAAATCTATTCACACCAAATATGTATGTTACTGCAAAGCACATTACACTTCATGCGTTTTATTTGCATTCCAAATATAAAATTGTACGACAGAACTTAAAATTGTTGTTAAACAAAGGTACTGAATGTACCTGAAACATCTGCACCACTCATATAAAATCTGAAAATAAAATTACTTCCCTGTCAAATAATCAATTATAATTTTAAATATTTTCTATTATTCGTCTTTCACCACGACAAAATCTTTGACGTTTCACGGTACTCGGTGATAGTTTTCCTTTTTGTACAACTTTTCTAATACCTGTCATATATTTATTAGCCACCCAATCCGGATGTTTGTCATATTCATCTGCTGATGGTGCTCCTGTTAATCAAATATTGTAATTACATATTTGTTTAGATTTAAATAGTACAACAACCTGCACTAAAATGTCTTGAACAAACTCTATCATTTTGTAATATACTTCCTACTAAATCAGATCGATTTATTGCTTGAAGCCCTGTTAGTTGTAGTCTTTTTCTTATAGTATCTTCTTCCTCCCGTGTATTTTTACTTTTGAGTATCCTAAAAAATGAGACTTTGTCTCTGTTGCTCCTACTTCCACAGCCGAAAACTCAACAAGTTGTAGGCATATTCTTTTTATCTGGCAAGGGTAAGAATGATATTACACAAATATTAAACATTCTGATTAATCGAAAATACTTACCTTATCTATTAACTTATTTAATGTACATACACTACAATAACTTCCTCAATCGTCAAAAACAAAAAGTTGCAAATAATAAATTGAAACGTCATGCGCCCGTAGTTTATAGCAAACCCGAAATGTTCTGCTTTTGCTTGATAACTGGCGTTTCCTTTTGGTGGTTCTAGACCACTGCTATATTTACACTAATAAGTAGTCAGTTTTATCAGCTCTGATAAAACAATGTCTTGTCCACGTCTTGCAATTGAAGTTTATATTTATTGCATATATTTTTAATATCTTTTTTATCACTACATTTTATATTTGTAAAAACCAGTTGAATTCTAATTTATTATGTTCGTATTGATCTAATGTTTTAAGTCAGATAAATATATGAGTTTAGATATTTTTGTGTCTTCCATCCTAAAACGAACCACTTTATTCGTACTATCATCACAAATGAAAATATTATTTTGTAGGTTTGGAGTCAGGCAGGTTTCAATGCACGATAGCGATCAAAGGGCGTAAGTCACATCGCCGTCGTCGAGGGACGACGATGGCGGGATCACAGCAGCAACTGTAGACTGTAGGTTCCGTCAGTACTACTGCAGCAGTGTTCACACGTACCGCCGATCGACATTCGGATCTACTTGCGGAGCAGGCTTATCTTCTAGCTGAGCTGAGGAAATGGTAACGGGCTGAAGCGGTCCTGCCGAGATCGCTATTGCCTCTGTATAAGCGGATTCGTGAACCGGCTCGCCGCCGCCCACAAACTTCCCCTTCACGAGTCACCTCATCGACTCGCTCTCCACGCCAGTAACCCTATGGCATCACACCAGTGAAAAAGTTTCCATCCAGATGCGCTGGGCAACTATCACGAATACGTGGGCGAGAATACATAACCCTAACGCAGGCGCCGATGGCTAACCAGACGGACAAGAAGAATTTAGTTTATTTACGGTTTATCAGGGGTGAGTTTTTTGGTGAAGAAAAAGGGATGTATGACGGAGGTTTTATTCTAGCTGTGTTCTAATACATAAATTTGTAATCAAATTTACTGAAACTCTATCTATCCAAATATTTTAATATTATTGCCTGTATTTTGAAGTGGCATTAATCAGAAAGCCGGCGCGCGACACTTGTAACAGCGGAACAATCTGACGTTTAATTTATTTATATTGTGTGAACATTATAAAAGCGCAATTGTTGACCGACTCAAGGCTTTTTTAAATAAGTTTTAGGCCAAAGATAGACGTAACAATAAAAGCTGTGAAGAAGAGTTGCTGAGTCCAATTATTTTTTATTTGTTTTTCCGTTCTTTTACTGGTGAATATAAGGTAGGTGGAAGTGAAATATTTGTGGAGTAATTAGAATAATGTTTCACACCCTTGTGAGAGCAAAACGTGCGTGTAAGAAAATTGTTCATTTTCTATCCCGTGCACGAGCGCAATCGTTGACAGAATCAAAGTTTTTTTTAATAAGTTTTTGCCCAAAGAAACGTAACAATAAAAGTTATGAAAAAGAGTTTTTGGGTTCAATTATTTTTCATTTGTTTTTCCGTCCTCTCACTGGTGAATGTAAGGTAGGTGGAAGTAAAATATTTATGGAATAATTCGAATAGTGTTTCACATCCTTGTGAGAGCAAAATGTTTTATTTTATCCTCGCATCGCGTGCGAGTAACGCAGATTGTGAGAATAACTTTTTATCCGTAATTTATTTATACTTTTATTTACGCTTTGTTGCTGACTTTTTTGGGAAGTCGTTCTGTAATACTTTGTTGGAGCAGGGGACCACAAAACGAATCGTGCGACAGTGTTTGCATATTTTATTATATCATATCTGTCGACTAGTTATGATGCTTTTGCATAAATTACTGTTTTATAGGTTGAGGCAACGTATTTTGCATTTAGTGACGAGAAGGTAACGTCTATAGGGACTGGGCAATGTAGCGACATAATATAATTTTTAGTGGTAGAACAGGGACGTTTTGAATGCGACCGACGTCGAACCTACATCACGTCATGAAACAGCAGTACCTTGAAATAAATCTATAGCCTTCTGCAGCAGTTCTGATCGCAAAACATGTCGAGCTATTCATAATTCGATAACTCAATCAAGAAAGGCATTAATCGACATTCGTTGGGATTGCCAGAAAATTTTAAATTCAATTTTGATACCAGTACTGACTTTAAAATTAACTTTTCTGGAGTGTGATCCGACTCAGTCTTTGAACCTGAAGACGCGGAATTGTAAAGAGAAAGATTACCTACAGCATCTACAAAAGTTACATTTATATCCTCGCCTATCATTCTAGAAACGAAAAAAAAGTCTATAACAATAAATCATTCTTACAACCCGCCCCTAAGTTTTCTTACATAGGTCTCGCAAATCGTGCCGATTTGTGCCAGCTAATTCTAACTATCGGAAGCCATGGGTCGGGGAACGAAATAAAAGTTTGCAGCCCGATGGTGACCCGATTGAGTAAAAACTAGCACTAATTTCAAAAAATTAAACGGCTGTAATTTTGTGTTTCGTGCGCCAGCACCTTAAAAATGGATTATTTTTGAGAAGATGCACTAAAGGAAACAAAATTAAAATATCGAGTGAATCTGTTTATTGAGTCAGACTAGTAAAAATTATTAGAAAAGTTTACTATACAGTGTGGGAGCCCCTACTGAAATCGTCAACCAGTCTGTGCTTCTTCGGTGTCAGAGTCTTCGAAGTGGTGACAACAGTAGCTAGCAGCAGGTTGTAATCTTAGTGCTCTTTCACTTTGATCTTTGCTGGTTAACGGAATTTCACTTGCACAGAGCTGAGACAGTGGCGCCATAACTGTCGCCAATAAGTTCCTCAAAGTAACATCGACACTAGCTGATGTCTGACAAGAGAAACAAAAATAATGCCTGCAGGGCTGAATGTTTACAATAATCTTGACAATCAGGGGCGGAAGGTCTCAACAATACATTTGATGTTACAATGCTGGTGAGAATTAGAATCTGACTCAAACGAAAACACAATAATCTTTGCTATTCCACAAAATTGAACTGAAAAGAAAGCGCTCGCTGGAAAATGAAAAGGAACGAATAAAGGTGATTACATGGAACTATGAAATTTTTGGTAACACCCTTCATTAATAAAAAATAACAAATCAAAAATAACCGCCCCTAAAATTTCGTTTAAATAAGGCGAAAACGACTCCAACATATGATCTGACGGAACTTATAAATTTCTAAAAAATTAATAACACAAAAGATAGTCACCGGGAATCAGTGACGTAACTAGGAAGAGCACATGCCTATAACGCAGGTGAGCCTCACAGGTCAGGGGGTCTCACTTCGGTTCTACGTTATTAAACCACAATAAATAGATATATCAGCAGTAGCAACAATATATCGGCACCATTGACTTTTTTATATCATCTTCCGAGCATGCATATTGAGCGCGTTTGAAATATGCTGCTGCCAATAATTAGAAGATTCTCGCTTCGCTTCTGGAATACTATTTTCATTAAACTGATAACAACGAGGTAATCTAACCACTTTACAATAATATAGTCATTAGAAACTTAATGTCTCTTCAAGTTTATTTATCTTTTTTCACCATTCTACCATGCTGAAGTTACAATTTTTAATAAATTTTTATTTTCCCGCAAACTACAAATAATGAATCTTATAAATAATTACAGGCATTTTACTTTTTGTCTCTACTGTGACTGTAACTACCACTGAGCGATCTTTCAGGATAAGTAATAGTTTTTTAGGAATTAAGGGTTTAATGAAAAGATTATAGCACGAGGGAATATTTAAAGTTTGACGAGAAGCGGAGAGCTCTTAATTTCCTGAGGGCTATAATCTTGATTATGCCCGTTGAACATATAACGTTTTATTTCATTTTGGTACTTGAAATTAAAACAGTCTGTAAGTATACATCCCATGCTGTGGTTTCTTTATAGATAGTCGGCATTCTTAGATTGTTTGTTCTTAAACAAATTTAATATAATCGAAGTGTCACTGTCACTGTCAGATTTACATATATATATATATATATATATATATATATATATATATATATATATATATATATATATATATATATATATATAAATCTGACAGTGACAGATTTCTCGAAATTATTCAAATACATTAATAAAAGTTAATATATCGTTGAAAAGAGAAAAAAATGGCGGTTTCTATTTTATTAAAATAATTATAGGTTGTCATTTGAAAAATAAAAGTTGATAGTCGTATCTTGTAAACCTGACTTTATAAAAAATATCTACATCTGCCATCAAATAGTATATGTAAAATGATCGGATTTGAAAAATAAAAAAAAACTGTTGAAAAGAGAATTGAAAGGTCTTTCGAACAGCGTCATGTTTGACACCATTTTCCATTTAAAATTTTTGAGGTGCAGTCCACCCCCATTTTAGGGTTGAAGGTATGGGCCGTAGCCAGAAGGGGGCCAGGGGGGGCTGAGCCCCCCCTGTAATCTTTAGAGCCCCCCCTAGCAATAACAGTACATAAATGTAGATTAAATTTTAATATTTAATTTTTATTATAAAATTTGCAGTCATATAAATAAATGTTAAAAGAAGTATAAAACAATATAAATTAGCTTTAGTTAGATAGCAATACATGTATTACTATTTAAATTTTTAAGACGTGGATCTGTAGTTAAGTTTTATGAAGGACAGCCTCTAGCACATTTATTAAAACAACGCTGGTCAGGTCATTTACATGTAATCAAATTAATATTAAATAATTTCAATAAAATAATTGATACCCTGAATACAGTATGCAACTCGCAAAGCTTCACTGGAGATGTTATAGCAGATAGTTTGGGTTTAAAAGCCATTATGTCGAAAAATATTTTTAAATTTATTTTAATACCCATGAAAACGTTTCTAGAAATTATTGAACCTGCCGATAAAATGTTACAGTCAAGAAAATCGAATTTAAAAGAATGCCACAATGTAATACAAGCTATTATAGAAACTTTTAAACATTATCGTAGTACTGAGGAATATGAAAAAATTCTTAAAGAATCTGAGAAACTGAAAAATGATGAAATCGTCTCCAGTCCTATAAATAAAAGAATACGAAAAACTAATGTTTTTTTAAATGACTATATTGTTACTGAAAATATTAATCTAGAATTTAATAACAACGTAAATCCAAACCTAAATTTAATTTATTTTGAAGTCATAGATACTATATTAAGTGAACTTCAACGAAGATTTGAAACTAATAGTGAACTATTTTCAGCAATAATAAGTGCTGAAACTGATTTAGACTTGGAAAATATGCACTATTTATCAACTTTTGGCATTCAGTTACCATCTACAGAAGAAATAACTGTTGTCAAGAAAATTATTTCACAACAAAAACAAACAAATAAAGATAAAGATATATTTGAGATATTATATCAACACAAGGAAGCCTTTTCTACTACCTACAATTTAATTGCAATTTGCCGGACTTTTGGATGTAGCACTGCATTGTGTGAATCTTCGTTTTCTACACTTACTAGAGTGAACAGGTCACAGAGACTCTCTATGTGCCAGCAAAGAATGGCTAATCTTGCTCTATTAGCATTCGAACAAACGCGTACAAAAGAAATAAATTTAGATTTTTTTTTGCAAAAATTTAATAGTACGAAAAATAGAAAATTACAGTTGTACTAATCAACTACATTATTTTCTGTGTATTATTATTTATAAACCGGATTTCTTTTATATTAATTATATTGAAATAAAAAAATGTTAATTTACTTGCTCTTTTATTTACCCCCTAAATATTTTCTGGCCCCCCCTTGAAATTGAAGCTGGCTACGGCCCTGCTAATCCATTCAGGTGTCCCCCTTTATACTAAAATTGGCGTGTTCAAGCGTTTTTTACGAAATTAATGTTAAGTGCCCAAAAATTGCGCTGATAATTTTCACTGGGCCACCCTGTATAATTTATACAGGCTGGCACGCTGGGTGACGTCACAGCTAGTGGGCTCTGATTGGTTAGAAGATACAGCGCAACCTGTAATACTCTTAGAACCTTGAACACCAACCACCTGCCAACCGGAAATCGACAGCTTATGTCCGCGCGCTACCAACTATTTCTAAGGAATACTGCACAAGTTCGAAATTGCTGATATAATTTATAAAAAAATCTGTAGATTAGAGCAATGTGTATTTTAAACTCTGTAGGAAAACATAATACAATTTTTATAGAGTAATTTACATTTATTAAACAAAAACAGCAATAATATGTATATATAGGTATATATATATGATATTTGGATTTTTTTTTTTTTATATATTATATATATATATATATATATATATATATATATATATATATACGTATATATATAATGTTCTTGGATTGGAAGTCGGGATTGTACGAATAAATAAACCAAATTAGTTTCTCTGTAAATAAGAGTTTTATATTATACCTGAAATTACTATTTACAATATATACAAAATTTACAAATTACCTGTAAATAAGAGAAACGACAATTAAGGTCAGTTATTCGTCTCTCTTTCACGACTTTGTTTAAAACAATTATTTTCATAGATTTTATTCTAACCTATGCTTTTTCTACCATGTGCTTGCAATGGGGTATTCCAAGTTTTTTTCATTTTTTAATATGTTATTCTATGCATAAAAATATTAGACCCGTATTTTTTCTTTTCGCCGAAAGGTTTCAAACACGCCAGAAATAAATTTTTAAAGTTTCAATAAATTACACACTAGAAAATCGGCCGTGCGTGTGACGTCACAGGCACTGAGAATCAGCTGAGAACATCATTCGTAGGTCTGAGTCAGAGGCGTGGCGCGTTCGAACAAGAGCCAATAGGCTGACGCGAGTGCCTTCTTTGTCGCAACAAGGCTGATACTGAATTTTACGTACTCGATTCAAATGCATTACAATTTCATTTTGATATTATGGTATTAAAAATCAGAAAAATAATGATTATATTCACTTTAATATTACTTATATATGGTAAACAATGATATCCAATAAGAATTTCTTTAAAAGCCGTAGGCTTGGAATACCCCACTGTTTTCTTTCTATCTCTATCTGACTGTGGATGACTCTGTTCGATCTCGACATGTAGCAGGGGTACGTTCAAAAACTAGTGTACAGAGTATAGGTATACTCTAGGTTGAGCATAATCACGTGACTGTGGTTTTAGAAGTTTTTGAACGTTTCTGGGTTTCTAGTTACGCACGATTTTGACAACCAATACATAACCATACTTTTAAATTCAATCACAGACCATCCACTATCAATTTCAATATGAATGAAAGAAATCATGTATGTTTTTTGCTTAATGTGGTAGCAAAACATGTTTTACAATTACTGGTATGTGAATAATATTTGTGTTGGATTTCATACTATGTACATTATTTTTAGCAAAATATTTTTAACAATTCTTTTGAAGAAGACGACGATGTAATTTTAATAATAAACAATACAAACACTGTCGATCATAGAAGACAAATAGCAGCAACTCGAATTCAAAATTATGTAGAGACTGTGATATTAAATTACACGGGTATTCAATTCAAAATTCATTTTCGACTTACACTGCAAGCATTCGAAAATATATTATCAATTATTGGAGCACAACTTAATACACAACACAGAGAAGGAAGACCGAGAATTGAACCACATATTCAGTTACTCGCAGTCATATGGTTGTTAGCAACACCAGATTCATATAGGTAATATTAAAATATTTCACAACCATTAGATAAATAAAAGAAATCATTTTAGGTCTGTCGGTGACAGATTTAATTTACCGAAATCATCTTTATTTTATTGTTTTGTTCGGGTAATTCACATTTTGAATGAATTATGTCCCAATATAAGTAAATGGCCAGCTGATGATTATTTAAGAGAAGTGAAACATGGATTTTCTGAAGCTGGCATTGGCAATATTATTGGCGCTGTAGATGGTTGTTATATACAAATAAAAGCACCAAAAGAATATCCGGAAGTATATATTTGCAGAAAAAAATTTCATGCAATCACTTTACAGGGCATTTGTGACCACAAACTGAAATTTACGAATTGTTTTATTGGGTATCCCAGTTCCGTAAATGATTAAAGGATTTTTAAAAATTCTGATATATATAAGAGCATTAGTCATAATCCAAATAGTTTCTTTCCAAATAATGAATTTATCATTGGCGATAAAGCATACCCAGTACGCCAATGGTGTTTAACACCATATATTAATCGTGGGAATTTAACTGCTAGGCAGAGAAATTTTAATCATATATTATCTAGTGAAAGACAAAAAATTGAAAGATGTTTTGCGTTGTTGAAGGGTAGATTTAGACGGCTAAAATATTTAGATATGAATCGTATCGATCTCATACCCGCAACAATACTAGCTTGTTGTGTTCTACATAATATCTGCATAAATAATGGAGATATAGATCATGATTATATAAATGAAAATATACAAGATCAAAATATTGAAAACGAAAATGCAGAACAAGGGAACATGTACTTCGATGAAGATGAAGCGGGTGTATTGAGACGCGATAGAATTGCTATGAGTCTATAATAATTATATATTTATTTTATAATCACACTTTATAATAACAAAAATATTTTTATGTTAGATCAGTCTTCACATGTATTTCTATAATAAGAAAAATATTCTTATATTGTAAGATCAGTTTTCTCTTGTATAAGAACAAGTAAAAAGAAAAATAAATTCTCTTATAAACAATAAATAAACATTGTATTACATTTTTAGCTTACATCCTTGATTACAATTTATCCAAAAATTTTGTCATTACGTCTTTAAAATCTTTCATGATTTCTCTTTGTTATTGCACGTTCTCTTTGTGACGCTTTTCCTGTTCCTTATCACGCTGTTCTAGCCATGAAATAACTGAATTATTTATTATGTTTTTTTTTTACTAGTTCAGTCTTTTCTGTGGCATCATTTTTTCTTTTTTTACTACACACTTCATCCTCGTTGAAAGATTTTTTTACTATATCAGGATCTATGGCAGATCCTTTGGAGGATGAAGCTATCGCAATTGGTTTCACATTTGGGCTCTTACAGAAAATGGCATCCATTAAATCAAAATATGTGAAATGAAAAGTACCTTCCCCGCTACAATTGTTACCC
This sequence comes from Stenolophus ochropezus, assembly GCA_035578165.1. Lineage (NCBI taxonomy): Eukaryota > Metazoa > Arthropoda > Insecta > Coleoptera > Carabidae > Stenolophus > Stenolophus ochropezus. The sequence goes on from JAQOWZ010000003.1 coordinate 8,453,288, forward strand.
ATATTGTCTTTCTGTCTCATATACAACTTTTTTAAATGTTTCCATTTATTAATAATTTGATTCGTTGTAAAATGAGATCCAGTCTTGTTTAATTCATTGGAAATTTGTTTCCAGACAATTTCATTTTTTGTAGTGTTATCACGGAACAGTGATTCTTTTTCTTTATACTTATGAATTAGCATCCTTGTTGCATTATCATCCCATACTTTATTCAAAGACGGAGAGGAAGGAGTTAATTGTTCAGAATCATTATTTGTTTTTTTAATATGAATGTTCAGTAATGACTGAGACTGTTCCTCCGATTCTTGTGAATTTGTGTTTACATTAAAAACCTCTAACAATTCCTGGCTTGTGGGTACACACATTATTTCGCTGGTTTTTAAAAAATAATATAACCATAAAATGATTATATGAATAAAAAGATAAAAATTCTACAAAAACCTTTTTTCTCTAATAAAACTGTTGCTCCGTCTTCTATCACCCCAATAAATTTGTAATTAGACACATTAATATCCATTGTATTAATAATATATAACAGGTTAACAGTTGCTTCTTAACAGCTAAGTTTGACAGCTTGCAGACTGCAGCTACCTTGCTTACCCTACTAGTTTTACAGGGTTCGAGGAGTAAAGTCTAGAGTACGCACTCTGAATTTTTGAACGCACGTAGAGGAAACTCCCAGAGTATACTCTTTGGTATTTGAACGTTATATTGTATACTCAGTACCCCAGAGTAAGGTTTTTGAACGTACCCCAGATGTCATAGATGCGCGCGCAGAGCATATCAAACGCGCTGAATTTTAAAGAGAGTATATTCTCTTTACATCTCCCCTCTTCTAGATGAAAATTGCATAATTTTCAATCACTCTAATCTTTTGATATTGGAATTAGATTTGTCACATGGAATAGGCTTGTATCTTTACTTATTTTTTTAGTTTTTATTTCGTAAATTAAGTTTGAATTTTTTCTTTCCATTGTGAATGGTCCGATTCTGAGTTCGTCTAGCTTTTTCCTATTTAGTTTGTTCCCATTTTGTATGAATACCTTATCTCCCACGTTGAATTCATGGTGTCTTCTATTCCTGTCAAATATACTTTTGTTATACTTATGTGATTTCAGTGTTCTTTCCATTGCTAACTTCTTATCTCTTATCCAGTCTTCTCCGTTTGTCTTTCTTCTAAGTTTCTCTGGAATATTTCTGGTGTCTGTGCCATATAAAAGATACTCTGGTGTAAATCCTGTGATTGTATGTTCTAGACTATTATACTTATTTACACATTCTCTCGCTATCGATGTCCATGCTCTCTTCTTTTCCTCTTCATTTATCCTACATCTTATTTTATTTACTAACGTCTGATTAAGTCTTTCATTTAGACCGTTGGAACATGGTGTGTTTACTGCAGTGAAGATCAATTTAACTTCTTTCTCCTTTAAATAATCTTTAAATTCTCTTGAATTTATTCCAGGGTATTGATCAGATAAGATTGTCCCGATCTTTTCTATATCTAGCACTGTGTTCACTAATTTTATAAAATCATTGGCATTTTGAGTTTTTGACGTTGCAATAAACGCATATCTCGTGAAATGATCGACAAGTAAATGTAAGTATTTTTTTGTCGATCTACTGCTACCAAATTCTCCAATAGTATCTATGGACATAATTTCGAAGGCTCTAGTCGCTGGTCCTAATTGTGACATTTGGCCGAAATTATGTTGCCCTCTTGATTTGTTCTTAATGCATGAATGACATTCTTTGCATATTTTTTTTATATTCTGCTCTAAATTTTTAGCTGTGTAATATGGGCTTATTTTCATTCTTGTTTGTGTTATCCCTGTGTGACACCATTCTTTGTGTATTATTTTAATTAAATCAATACTGTACTTTTCAGATAATATTATTTTCTCTCTTTTTCTAATTTTTTTATAATATATTCCATTTTTCTTTATCAATTTCTCTTTTTTATTTTGTAATAATATATTATTCATCTGATCCAATAATATTTCGTCTATTTCAATAAAATTTACTGTTTTTAATAAGTCCTCATCTTCTTCTATATTTGGTTCTAGTACCGAATTTCTACTTAAGCAGTCTGCTTGTGTGTTATCTTTCCCTGGGATGTAAATTATTTTAAAATTGTATTGAGATAGATAATGGGTTAGATCGCCTAATTCTTCGTCTGTACGTACTCTTATATTCATATTTTCTAGTGGTTTGTGATCAGAGTGTATTTCAAAGAATCTCCCTATCAACCAGTGTTGCCAATGTTTTATTGCCTCTTTTATAGCTAAACATTCAAGATATATTGCTTTCTTTCTTTTTTGTGTTTCGTTAAGTTTTTTTGAGAAGTAGGCTACAGGTTTCTCTTTTCCATCATCCTGTGTTTGTTTTAATATTGCGCCTATGCCTTCAAGCGATGCATCTGTGTATATCTTGATCGGAAGGTCTTTGTCGAATATTTGTAGCACTGGTTGGGAACATAGCATTTCTTTTGTTCTTCTGAAAGCTTTTTCGCAGTCCTCTGTCCATATGAATTTTATATTTTTTCTTAATTGTTGATGTAATGGGTCTAATAATATTGAGTTTTTTTCTAAATATTCATTGTAAAAGTTTATTTTTCCTAAAAATTGTCTGATTTGTTTTTGTGTGGTAGGAGTCGGGAATTTTTTTATTGATATTATATTATCTTTCAATGGTGTAACTGTATTTTCTCCTATTACATGTCCTAAATATCTAACTGAACTAGCCGCAAACGTACATTTTTTTAATTTTAGTCTGAATACTTCTTTTTTTATAGCATTTAATACTCTTTCAATGTGATCTAGGTGTTCATCAAACGTTGGTGAGTGTATTAGGATGTCGTCTATGAAATTTACTGAAAGTTCAATTAGTCCATGTTTTCTCAATATATTACTCAGAATTCGTTGAAATGTAGCTGGAGACGTTTTTAAGCCAAATGGAAGGCATGTCCATTGAAAGTGACCATCTTGCGTTACGAATCCCGTTTTTCTTCTATCTTCAATTCTTAATGGTATTGCCCAAAAAGCTGAGTTAATATCCAGTGTCGTAAAATATTTACAGTTTCTGGCTCTTATTATTATATCTTCAATCAAAGGAAATGGTTGTGCTTGAGGAACAATGTTTTTATTTAAATCTCTGAAGTCTATGCACAGACGTGACTTCCCTTCATTTTTCTTATACGCTAGCGTGACAGGTGCAGCGAAAGGACTATGAGATTCCTCGATTAAATTTTTTTCCAGTAATTTGGTTATTTGTTTTTCTATTTCTTTTTTGTCATTCATATTTCATCTATATGGCCTTTTGCTGCAGTACTCCTCGACTATTAAATCAATTCTAGCTTCGTATTCATTCACCGTTCCAACGTCGTATTTGTCTTTTGCAAATACTGATTTGTTGTTATCTATTAATCTTTCTATCCTAATCTTTTTATTTCTATCTAAATGTTCTATTTTTGTTTGGAATTCATCTGTTTCTACAGGTTCATTATAATTTACTGAATAATTTTTAGTTTCACGTTTTTTTATTATCTTTGGTTTTTCTATCTCTTTTTCTATTTTCTGTAAAACTTTTAAATCTTCATTTAAACACAACTTGAACATGGGAATTAGGTCTAATCCTATTATGAAATCTTCAAAATCATCTCTTTCAACTATGTATATATCTACTTCTTTTTCTATATTAAATATTTTTATTTTTATTCTCACTAATCCATTTGTATGATTCACACCATTGACAGACTTAAGATATATTTTGTTTACATCTTCTCTATTATTTTTTATTTTTAGCCACTTCGAGTTTATTAAGGAGACTTGAGAACCTGGGTCATATGTTCCCATTATCTCTATCTTATTTTCTACTAGTATCTTAAGTTTGATCAATGGTGTGATTATTCGTTTTTTTTTCTGTACTTAGATCTACTTCTAGTACTGAATTACTTCCTATAGCTTTAGGTTTCTCTCTTTTCTCTAGTTTAAACCAGCATTTTTCTTCTGGGTGGTATCTCACACCTTTACCCATATCCTCACATGTCTTGCATGGTTTTTTTTCTTCATTTCTAACTTTGTGTTCTGATGTACTTCCTTTTTTAAATATTTTTTTTTCTATTATTCCTTCAAGCTTTTGTAATTCATTCATTAAATCTTTTGTGTCTTTTATTTCATCTCTGTCAATTTTCTCTCTGATAAATTCTGGCAGACCAAATGCAATTCTATCTATCATTGTATCAGCGTCCATATTCTTGTTTATTTCTAATAAAAGTCGTTCTTTCTTTATTGCATATTGTACTAGTGAACCTTCTTTGTACTTAAAATAATGCGCATATGTTCTGCTACTCCATCCTTTGTTTGAAAAGGTTTATATTAATGCCTGTTTCCATCTATGCCAATCGTGTTCATGTTCTCCTTTTATTACTGTAGAAATATACCAATCTTGGCAAGTTCCATCCAAAAATACCCTCAATAATTCGATTTTTGTTTCATTCTTTTCTAATTTAAATCTTTCACATTCTTTCTCAAATGTGTCTAACCATTGTCTCACATTAGATGTTTTATAACTAAATTTTCCTAATACAAATTTTTCTGCAATGTGCTTTAAATTTTTTTTTGTTCCTCTCTTTTTTCTGATTTTTCAACTAATTTTTCCAATATTTTTACCAAATCTGATTTTTCTTCAATATTTTTTTGAGATATTTGTTTCAAATATTTCCCCCCAAACTGGATATTTCCTTCCTCATCCAAATATGTCTGTTGCAATTCTTCTGACAGCGTTATCCATATTTTCAACTCATCATTTTTTCTAATGACTCTTTTACCTTTTTGAAACCTTTCGTCTTTTTTAACTCTACATGAAATTCTGCATAGATGAGTTCATTTGGTATAGCATATTTTTCTCCTTGTTCTGTTCCAATTGAGGTTATGGCTATTGTTGTAGTCTTAATATCCTTAGGGGAGGCCACAGCTCTGAATTCAAATTGTAATTTCATTTTGTGACAAAAATTGTCGTTTTATAATGTTCTTGGATTGGAAGTCGGGATTGTACGAATAAATAAACCAAATTAGTTTCTCTGTAAATAAGAGTTTTATATTATACCTGAAATTACTATTTACAATATATACAAAATTTACAAAATACCTGTAAATAAGAGAAACGACAATTAAGGTCAGTTATTCGTCTCTCTTTCACGACTTTGTTTAAAACAATTATTTTCATAGGTTTTATTCTAACCTATGCTTTTTCTACCATGTGCTTGCAATTGTTTTCTTTCTATCTCTATCTGACTGTGGTTGACTCTGTTCGATCTCGACATCTAGCAGATGTCATAGATGCGCACGCAGAGCATATCAAGCGCGCTGAATTTTAAAGAGAGTATATTCTCTTTACATATATATACATATATATATATATATATATATATATATATATATATATATATATATTGTTACGGTTTAAAATAATACCAAGACTTTATTTTAATTTTATTTAAAGTATCAAGGTAGGCAACCCTAATTACCTAAAAGTAATGTCAATCTGTCTGGTCATAGCATTCGCTCTTTTCACTTAATTAATAGCTCTAAAACTTGTAAGAAAAATTTAAAACGGGAAATTTTGGGCGGGAAGCTGTTCTTCTTGGTGACGACTTTAAGGATAAAATTTCTGATGAAGACAATGCAGAATTTGATAGGGACAGAACTGTTCAGAGATCTTCTAATTTTAAAGAATTATACAAAGATATTCAAAAACGATTACAAATGGCGTATGATAGATCTAAAGCTCGCTATGATCTCCGACGTCGCGATGTCTCGTTTTATCCTGGTCAATTGGTTTGGAGAAGAAACTTTGTATTGTCAGATGCTTCTCAATTTTATTCCGCGAAACTGGCAACCAAGTTTATTGGACTGTTTAAAGTACACAGACGCGTGTCTGCGACTACTTATGAGTTAGGGGATTTGGAGGGTAACATTCTTCCAGGAACTTGGAATATACAAGATTTGAAACCTGAACTAACGAAGAACTAGTCGTCGAGTCAGTTTTTTATTTACCGCATGAGTGATGATTTTGTTTAGATAGGGTTATATTGGGTCGGATATTTTTTTTAATCTATGTTCAACAAATCGGAAATTTTCTTAGAAAATTTCCTCAGCTAGTTGGGGTGGGATTGTTACGGTTTAAAATAATACCAAGACTTTATTTTAATTTTATTTAAAGTATCAAGGTAGGCAACCCTAATTACCTAAAAGTAATGTCTGTCTGGTCATAGCATTCGCTCTTTTCACTTAAGGTGAAATGATACCCCAAAGTATTTTGTTTCTAGCCCAATAGATGTCGCCTAAAACGTTTTATTAAAATCCTGTAGCATAGGCAACGTGCATAACAGTATTGTTGAGCTATTCAATAAGCAACTACCTAATAACAGATGGCACTCTAATAGTTAGTAAAGACCCCAACCTTGAATAAGGCGGTTGTTTCGAATTCAAAATGTATAAATATATATACGGTAACACCTATTGAGAAATCACATATAACGAGAATTATACTAGAAATCATAATTATTTTGTTTTAATACATAATATACTGTGGGATACACTTTTCTAACTTCTTGTGATATTATGATTCATTTTTAACATTTTGCAGAAAAATTGTTTCTTTAACACATATTTATTAATTTATTACAAGCTGCATTAAAGAAAATACATGTTAAATGAGAAACTATTAAATTTTTGGTAAATATGCATTGTGCAAGTACAACAATGGTTACAGAAGACTAGAAAATATAAGTAATATTTGCAAGATGAGACATTAGCAAAAATCATTGAAAGGTTAGCGTGGTTGAAAAATACTTTTTACTCACAAATTTATTAATCATTACAATTGATTACACAATTTTAAAAAATGTACTTTGGTAATGTCACGACTTACAATACTAGAACGTACCAAATTTCCAAGAATGTAGGGGGAATCTTTTCGCCGGACATAAACAATATGGTAACCATGACTGCACCTCTACATACAAAATACAACGATAAAATCCGAACATACAACTTTCCTCGATAACATTTGAAACACTATGATTTATAAATTTTTATTTTTTATTTTTTTAGTTGTCTTGTATGTTTAAAAATAATGAGCTCGTCCACGTCATTTAGATTTGACTTATTTTGAAAATATTTTCAATAAATAGCTTTACAACTATGTAAACAAATATATAATTACACATATGCCCGGTTTTATAAAAGCGAATTAATTATTTTATACCGGTTTATAAAAATAATGCAATATTTTTATATATAATCGCGTTGAATAAAAATATCTAGTATATAATCTCGGATTGTTGCAGCCGTATTGGCACAATTTAAAAAACTATCCTATTATTTAATACTAATTAATTACTGCAAAAATAAATTTATTACCTTTGCCGTTTACTGTTATAATAATGTTTAGAGAACTATTTCCTTAGAAAGATAGATTTTCAGAAACTGAAACTAAATTTTGGCAATGGTAATCTTTATAAATCAAGTTGCTAAATATACCTAACTATAATAATTGTCCATATGAACCATTTAGGAGAGATTATGCTGGAGTAATAAATTGTTAATTATTGTTTAGCGAATAATTTCAATGGAAAGATAGATTTTCGAAGAGTTTTTAATCTGAAACTAAATTTTGGCAATGGTAGTTTTTATAAATCATGTTGCTAAATATAACCAACAATAATAATTGTCCGTATAAACTGTTTTAGAGAGATTGTGCTCAAATAATAAATTGTTAATTATTGTTTAGCGAATAAATTCAATGGAAAAATAGATTTTTAAGAATTTCTTAATCTATAGCAATAGCAAATTTTATAAATTAAGTTGCTAAATATACCCAACATTAATAATAATCGATATAAACTAATTAGGAATGATTATGCTAGAGTAATAAATTGTTATATATCGTTTAGTGAACGATTTCGATTGAAAGATAGATTTTCGAAGAAGTTTTAATCTGAAATTCAATTTTGGCAATGGTAATTTTTATAAATCAAGTTTCTAAATATACCTAACTATAAGAATTGACAATATGAACTATTTAGGTGTATTTGTGCTGGAATAAAAAATTGTTAATAATTCTTTAACGAATAATTTCAATGGAAAGATAGATTTTCAGAGTTTTTAATCTGAAACTAAATTTTGCCAATGGTAATTTTTATCAATGAAGTTGATAAATATACCTAACAATAATAAATGTTGATATAAACTATTTAGGAAAGATTTTGCTGGAGTAATAAATTGTTAAAAATGGTTTAGCGAACGATATCCTTGGGAAGATATATTTATTTTCAAAGAGTTTTTAATCTGGAACAAATTTTTCGCAATGGTAATTTTTATAAATCAAGCTGCTAAATATACCTAACAATAATGTTTCTCGATATAAAGTATTTATGAGAGATTGTGCTCGAGTAATAAATTGTTAATTATTGTTTAAAGATCGATTCAGGGCCTTGACTCTCAATAAACTGTCGTTCACTGAACAAAATTAATTATTTATTACTCCAGCACAATCTCACGTAAATAATTTTTATCGACAATTATTATTATTAGGTATATATAGCAATTTGATTTATAAAATTACTATTGCCATAATTCAGTTTCAGTTTAAACAATCTTTGAAAATGTATTCCTTTGAAATTATTCGCTAAACAATAATTAACAATTTATTATTTCAGCACAATCTCTCTTAAATATTTTATATTGACAATTATTATATCTAAGTATATTTACAATTTGATTTATAAAAATTACAATTCCCAAAATTTAGGTTCAGATTAAAACTTCTTCGAAAAACTATCGAAATCGTTCTCTTAATAATATTAATCAAATTATTACTCCAGCACAAATGCACCTAAATAGTTCATATTGACAATTATTATTGTTAGGTATATTAGCAACTTAATTTATAAAAATTAACATTGACAAAATTTAGTTTCAGATTAAAAACTCTTAAAAACTATCTTTCCAAGGAAATCGTTCTCTAAAAAATATTTAACAATATATTACTCCAGCATAATCTGTCCTAAATAGTTTATTTCAACATTTATTGTTGTTAGGTATAGTTATCAACTTCATTTATTTTTTTTGACGAAGGAAATATGTTCTTTCGCTTTCGTGCGCTAGCTTAATTTGGAAATCTGGAAAAGTTGCGTTTTTTCGTTAATGATACTGGTAATTAATTTATGCATGTAGTAATTAATTAATACTAAATATTAACATAAAAATTATTGTTTTACTATTTTGGTGGTGTACTAGCTTCACTGAGAAGCTGACACAACCACCCTTTTTTTTAAACGGCAAGGGTAATAAATTTATTTTTGCGGTAATTAATTAGTATTAAATAATAGGACAGATTTTTTTCATTGTGCCAATATGGGTGTATCACCTTCACAACACCATTCGGATTTCATAATCTCGGATCATTTATTGTCGTATAATCTAGGATTATCTGATTTTTGCGTTTTATGAAACAAAAAAACCAGGTTATATTGCAATGTAATTTAGGTTTTTGTAATTCGGCGTTGTCGGAGAATTAAATTGACAGAGGTCATCATTCCTAATAGAAAAAATAAAATTTTTAATTGAAATTTTTAGAAACCTAACATATTCGATTGACATCAGTATAAATTGAGGCAGCACATTTCAGATAAATGTATATATGATGTATGTATACCTCTTTTATTAGGTTTTTTTTCCGAGAAAATAATTTTGACTGCTCACTTGCCATTTTTTTGCTAGAAAATAATACAATAATAATAACAATAAAACACTGAGTAAATAGGTGCTACAGAGACACAATAAAGAAAACCGTAAATAATAATAATATTACTGATACTACTGAAGGTAGACGGATAACTGGCTATAATATATAATATTAATACTAACAATAATAATATGTTAACACTATGTAACAAAGTACCATAGAAATAAAATAAACACACAAGAAACTATATATTATATAACCATAACATAGTATAAAGCATATATAGCAATTTTACTCCAGTGTTATACGAAAATTTGACCTTGAGGCAGTTCCGCCTCCCAGCCGCGTAGTTTTCACCCCCACCACTTGCTGCCTGCTGTCTTGACTACAAAAAAGTTTTCAATTCCAAAATTTTAAAAAATATTCCACTGAAAATATTGGTTCTAAATTAAAATTTTTGTTAATAAATGTAAAATGTCATCATCCATGTCCACAGATGCAAAAAAATATTTTTAAAATTTATTTAGTAGATTGTTTTATTCATTTGAATTTATAATTATAAATATCAAATCGACAAAAAAACATTAATGTTTTACATTTGTAAACACAAAAATATTATATAAAATGTATTTTTTTACATTTCACCGATTTTTATTTATCTACCATTCATTTTATAAATATAATGCGATATTCATCTTTTTTATATTTAAAAACATGAAACTTGTATTATTATTAATAATAACAATAAAAACTTATATTTCAATATATTTAAAACGTAATAAAAAAATAATTTTTATTTGACGTTTATTTAAATTTACCGCTTAGTCAGCCAAGAAGCGGAGTTTACGTGCGCTAGAAAGTCTGACATGTAACAGAACATATATATGTGTACTTACGCTTTATGCTATAACTATAATACTAATTGCTTAAAATATTCGAAGAGTAATAATTTATGAATGCGAAATATAAATATACATTTTGCTATATATCCCGCTGAGCCACCGAGTATATAATAGTTCGCTACTGACCGCTGTTTACTCATGGCGCCACTTCCTTATTTTTCACAAAAATGCTTACCGCAATTGTTTAGAAAATTAATATCTTTTATATTAAAAAGTATATATTATTCATATATTCCTAACGAATGTATAACAGTATACAGTACGTAATGCAGATGACGTTTCCATCGTACATATTCACATTATTGAGAAATAAAATTTTAAAAATATTTTTTTTTCCTTTACTTGGAATCTAGAAGTTCAATTTACATAATTTTTTTATATGACATGTATAATAATATTCTTTAGAACATACATAAGTTTAAATCAGATATTAGGTCTAGTACTGGAGAAAAAAATAAAACATATGAAAATCCTATGTTTTTCATATGTTTTCTGACTTTTGAGAAGGTCATTATTTTTTATTTTTACATATATGATACAGTATCCTATTTGAAATATATCCTGAAATTTTCAACAAATTATTAGGTCTTTGAATGGAGATATTTTAAAAATTGTATTTAAAAAAATGTTTTGTGTGTATAAATAATAAATAATATCAATTAAATAATTTTATTTCAATAGCAAATTGATGTCTACTTATTTACATATACAAGAAAAACTTGTTACATTAAACAATTTTTAATAAAAAATTAAAAACTTAAATACTGGTTTTGAATTTCCCGCGCTGGGGTATCATTTCACCATAATTAATAGCTCTAAAACTAGTAAAAAAAAATTAAAACGAACATTATAATTTTGGCAGTTGAACAGTGTGGTTGTGATTTTGTATCAGTTATAATTTTGATTAGTTGTGGAGCAATTTTGAGAATTGGTTGTATTTTTATCCATTAAATTGGTAGTATTGATCAAAATCTATTTTGAGGAATATATTTATTTCCACGGGAGAGCCCGGAGTAATACCACCATCACTGCTATTTTATTCTCATAGCCGCATTCCAACTAAGGTATGATGCGTTTAAAATTTATAGTTCTATTAGTTTATCAGAATGTACAAATTCCGTCGTTTTGACCGAATGGTCTGTCTGTGAATCTGTGGAGGAGTTAGTGACTGCGTGGTCATTCCATCCCGGATGCGCCGCCGCTGACTCATTACACTGGACAGGGAACTATCGTGCCATCTACATCCGCGGCGAATGCCGAGCCAGATAAGCTTATTTACTTATTTTTTTGTTCCTTTAAATTTGTTTCTTTATTATTATTATAGTTGAATATCTCAATATTATTATTTTGGCGCTAAAGCCTTGTTAGTACATTTAATATTTGAATACTATTATCGTTGGCTGTAAGTAGCTCACGCGAGTGGTTCAACGAGTTTAGTTACTATTTTAGTTACTTTCTTTTCCGACTTATTAGGGTGTGTTCGGCAAATTAACGTCTAGGATTTTTAGTCTTGCTTTATGTTTTGCGCTAGCATCGTGCACCCATTGATCGATCAACGGATAAACCGTAGCTATTGTTGCGCCCGTTCTCAGACTATTGCACTTGAATTGATCCTTGTCGCTATAGGCGTATTTCACTCTCTGATAGTCGTTTAATCATTTTGCATTTAGTTTCAATAGCGTAAGCTAATTTTACACTCTGCTTGAGTTATAGTTTTTTATGATAAATTATTATGTCATTGTTTTAATGATATTTAGTAGTATCAGCGCATTTATTTTGTACCTTATTTACTTATATTCAACAATAATTCTTGTTATAATTGATCAAGTTTACCTAAACTTTATTAAATTCAATTTAAACCTGAGTGGCGACTTCGTATTATTTGTTTTTGTATGCTATCCCTTCCCGTAGTGCTTGTTGATCAGCACTGTTGGACTCTTCGTGGTCAACTGGCGCCCAAATTAAAGTTATTTGGCTGCGGTGTTTACCTAGCTTACTTTTTAAGCGACTTAAAACCCCGACCCGTCACTGTAGCTCAGCCGGAGTTCAACCGTACTTGCGCGGGATTGTCCTTTAGGGGCGTAGCAATATATATATATATATATATATATATATATATATATATATATATATTAATTTGATACTTACGAATACGCTATATCTTAGAAAAATTACTGGGAGATATTATACTAAAAATTAAAATGCTTTATGGGAAAAAATGTTATTTTATTATTGCTTGCCAACCAACATTGTATGAGAAGTACCTTGATAAATATTATTATTATTATTATTAATTGTTGAGAATTCAAATTGATAGTACCGTTCTCCCTTATCACAAGAATTAGTTAAATACTAATAAAATTGTTGTTAATTACAATATGTGTAAATAAATTGTTATATTGTGCAGCTCTGTTTCAATTTAGAAATCTCTTAAATATTCCCATTTTTAATTACAGTATTTGTAGCAAATACCTATACGTATTGTGACGATTCGCCCTTAATCCAGGACTGTTCACGAAGCGAATCACACATGTTCCGTTATTCCAATGTATGTTAACTTTAATTCTTACTGCCTCCGGTTTCACTCGACCTGTAACAATGGGGAAGTTTAGCGTATTTTTTTTATTTTTTTATTTTATCAAGATTGCCCTCATAAGTGATATTCTACATTTTATTTCACCCAAAGATGTCTAGATTTCTCAAAAAATGAAATTTTATACAAAAATGACGTCAGAGTGGCTCGCGGAGAACGTATCGTCTATCTTAAACAGCGCGCGCTGGGTTCCCGTGGCAACAGAGAAGCGTGTAGTGTAATGCCGCAAGATACAACCTACGTTTAAAAAGTCAGGTCTCACCATCCCTTCTGCGCAAGCGCATATCTCACTTGTGACGTTAGAGTGGCTCGAAGATAAATCATTAATTATAAATAATTGGCAACATAATTTTAGCTTTCAATTATATTTTAAGTTATTATTACTCATATACTAGTGCTGGCAACGGAGACCGGATTTTTTTTAGTGAAAAAATCCGGACCCGTCCGAGTCCGGACCCGTCCGTTTTCGGACCTTCGATAGTCCGGACCTGCGATAGTCCGGACCCGCGATAGTCCGGACCCGGCTGGTTCCATCCTAAAAAATTATTTAGCATTCTTAACTTAAATAAGTAAAAGTATTATACCTCGGCCCAACTAAGGCTGTGTTATAAGGTATAATGGTTGTAAATAAGAGGATTAAGAACAAGGCAGATGGCAACAATTCTTTTCTTTTTCAATGAAGAATCGGAAAAAAACCTATTATCTTAGGATACCTGTAAACATTTTACAGTTAGATCCAAATAATTCTCAGGATTTTATTATATTACCTTCCCAGAAAATGCAATACTTATTTCGATTGTCCAGGTTCATTGTTTCATTCGTCATTCATCCATGTTTCGTGAAAGAAGTCGAAAAATATTAGTGCAATTTCGTTCATACTGTTTATTTTATTCTTCATTGAAGGTAAGAGTTTTTTTTTTGTATTATTTTTATTAATTCTATAGAGTGATAAGGAAAACTTTATAATTATTAATTTGTTAAAATGTTTTATATTAGTTAAATATTATAGAACGCCGTATTACTTTTTATCATACAATATCTTATCTTTAAAGTAACATTTTTAAGTTAGTTTATTTATTTTTGTTCATTTTTCTGTTACTTCAATAAAATGATGCATGAATTTCCCCGTTTTTGTATGTATAATTTAAAACAAGCAATATAAATATTCAGCAAATATTTTTATTTTATAATAATAATAATTATTATTATTATTTTAAAACGTTTCCGCACTTATATTTTATTTTTTAATACATTTTGAAATCCGATTATTGTCACTCTGTATAGTTATTTTATTAATTAATTATTTGATTAACATATAGATAAGATACTGTAAAATTAATATAAAACAAAATGATGAAAATATTCTTAACTTACTCGTATATTTACTTGTATTTTTGTCTCTTATTTTATATTTTTTCTTTGTATCAGGTTAAAATTTACAAAAAGAAAAGTTTAGCGTGGGACCATTTTCGCAAGTTAGGTGATTATGCTCAATGCAAATACTGTCTAAAGAAGTTAAAAAACGCGGGAAGTACAGGAACCTTATGGAGGCATGTTACATCTCAGCATCTCGTCCAAATTCAAAATTCGGAACCGGAGAACATAAATACACATTCTTCAGCTTCAGAGCATTTTGACAGCTCACCGGACCACAGCGATCCAACCACTTCAGCTTCTTTACCATTACCATATGTGCAAGCAAAAATTACTTCAATTTTCCAAACTACAGGGCAAATAAATAAACAGACAGAGAAAATTACCCAACTGATAGCAAATATGATTGGAGAAGATATGCTGCCGTTTAGTACAGTAGAGAATACAGGTTTTCGAAAATTATTAAAATTTTTAAGTCCGAATTATAAAGTACCTTGTCGAAATACAATAAAGGCGCGAGTTAAATTAAATTATGATGTTCTTAAAAATGAAATAAAAGAAGAATTAGGAACGTATAACAATGTGGCATTGACAACCGATTCATGGACATCCAGAAGCAACACATCATATGTAACGATTACCGCCCACGCAATCGACAGCGACTGGAAAATGAAATTATATACACTTCTGACAGAAGAAATGAGTGATCGCCATACATCAGAAAATATTAAAGATTTTCTAATGAATGCTATTGATGCATGGAAGTTATAAAATTGTTGCTGTTACTCACGATAATGCTGTTGTTTTGCACATACGTTGCAACTTTGTGTGAACAAAGCACTAGCAAATGAAGAAATAAAGATAGTAGTGGATAAAGCGAGCTCTTTATTTTCTCACTTCAACCACTCAAACATAGGTACAACTGCTTTGAAAATTAAGCAACATCAACTCGGACTGCCATACCATAAATTAATAAATTATACTAGAACGAGGTGGAACTCAATATTTGCTATGTTTGAAAGATTGCATGAACAGAGGCAAGCAATCGCAGCAGTTCTTCTGGATAGGACAATAACGAACAGCAGACAGTCACAAAATTTGCAAGTCGATGAAACTATGTAGGGACAAATAGAAGATCTAGTGAAGCTTTTGAAACCATTTCAAGTTGCGACAGCAATGATGTCCTCGGAAGTAAATTCCACATTATCGGTAGTGACACCCATAATGAAATCAATTCATGAAAATTTTTTAAAAACTGACGAAAATGGAATCGATTCTCACATTGTAAATCTCTGTTTAAAAATATAGTTACAGTAGAAATTAATAAAAGATTTTTTAACGAAGACGATGCTGCTAATATTGCAACTTACCTCGACCTTAGGTTCAAGCATTGCTTGGAAGAAGATACGGCGGAAAGAATAAAATGTAAAATAGAAGAGATGATTGGAAATGACGACACCGAAATAGTAAAAATTGATAATTTCAATGACGCTGGATGCTTTGGACTTTTTGTTCCCTGAAAGTTCGAACCAATTATCGTAAACAGACAGTGAGATATCAAAATATAATACGGAATTCAGGATGAATAAATCTGTATCGCCATTTGAATGGTGGAAACAAAATGAAAAAAAAATACCCGAAGTTATCGACGATAGCCAAAAAATACTTTTGTATTCCTGCCACTTCGACTCCAGCAGAAAGAGTATTTTCCACAGCAGGAAATATTATATCCGCAAAAAGAAACTGCATTTTATCAGAAAATGCAAATATTTTAATATTTTTGCATGACAATAAAAATGACTTTATATGTAATAATTATAATATAATTTGCTGTATTCGTTTCATATTTACCATATAATATATTTTTTTCTTAATTAGATTTTTTAATTTGTGCTTCGTATATATCATGTAAATAAAGTATATTATTACTTCTACGTAGTAAGCATTTTTAATAAAAAATATTTGAATTGCATTTATAACTTCTAGTGTCATACTTAGGTACTATTTAATTTAGTATAAACCCAAATCAACTTTAATCCAGACAGTCACCAGGTTAGTTAGGTTTGTATGTAAATATGAATGTTATATATATATATATATATATATATATATATAAAGGGTGTTCGAAAAATAGGGGGCCAAATTTGGAAAATATATTAATCAACCCAAAACAAGAAAATAATCCTAATATACCCATGTCCGGAAACAAACCATTTCGGAATAAAACACTCTTTTGTTTGAATTTTATTTTTAGTAATGTTTTTTACTGTCAAAATTACAATAGTTACGTTAATACTTGTAATTTGTTTAATCACATTTCCTTAGCAACTGTCAAAATTTGTTGTCACCGTAATTAAATTATTTTGTTATTGTTTTGAAGCTTTTCTATAAATGTTGTATTGTTGGAGATGAGTTGATAGGACTTTATTTTTTGTCTAACAGATTAACGGGAAAATTGTATCTACATTATCTGGAAAATAATTTACCAAATTCACTAGACTTGAATCCGTTTGATTTTTATTTTTGGGTTCATTTAAAGAGCTTAGTTTATTCGACGCCCATTAATAACGTAGAGAATTTGCGGCAAACAATCATAGACTGTTTCAATAGTATAAGACTAAAACCAGGAATACTCGAACGTGTCCCACAATCAATGAGAAGATGTTTAGAATGTTGTATGCAAGTTCAAGGAGGATATTTTAAACAACTATTGTAATTTTGAGAGTAAAAACATTACTGAAAATAAAATTCAAAATTCAAACAAAAGAGTGTTTTATTCCGAAATGGTTCGTTTCCGGACATGGGTATATTAGGATTATTTTCTTGTTTTGGTTTGATTAATATATTTTCCAAATTTGGCCCCCTATTTTTCGAACACCCTGTATATATATATATATATATATATATATATATATATATATATATATATATATATATATATTGTGACGTGTGCCAGAAATTTAAAAATAATGTTCAAAAAATTACCGTGATTTCTCGAAGACACACTTACCTCGACCATCCAGGACCAAGAGGGAATATAAAACATAAAAATTTTTAGCAGATAATTGACCCCAAAAAAATAACTTGCCGTGACAAAAATACAAAAAAAATCTTTATAATTAAAATGAACAAATAATTTATTTAACAATAAATAAATGCAAAAATTATTATTTACAAAAAATTTGTGCACAAAAAAATACTACAAATACTTTTATAAAAACTATCAGTTGGCCAGGCTGTAAAAGACCAGAAAATAAGAGAAAGAAAGAATATAACACACTTGAAAGGTTTTCAAAAACTAACGTTTTGACTGCGGGACTTGTAAAATTTATTACTTACTTTTTGGCTGCCAAAAAAATAATTAACGATAAAAGGTAACTAATGGCATCCAAAAAGAAAGAGAAAAATAATAATGGAACGATAAAAAATTCTACTTACGACAGTAAATCAGCGTGAGCTCTGTCTAAATCCCACAGTATAAAAAATAACCTAAATCGTATTCAAAAGAAAAATATTAAGCAAACTAATAAAAAATGAATCTTTCCTGTGAAAGATACACGAGAAATTTGGAAAATAATAATAACAAAAAAGAAAAAAGTTGAGGAGGTTTCCTCGCAAGCTTTGACAACACGTGGTTATCTAAATATTTCTTTAAAACAAAAGGTTCGAATAAAATAAAAAAATATCACTTTACTCACCAAAATCAGTGAAATAAAAAATCCGGAGTAAGAATATTTTAAATAAAATCTTGAAGATTTTAAAAATAACTTTAGATAAAAATTTTTAGAACAAACAAAATTGCTATCAAAATATGTCCGTTGTCTCAGCTTGCAGAAACTCAATTCAACTCTGCAGACCTCGCTCGCCTCTCAAGCAGTCAGCAGCACTAGAGATGTCGTATGTTTAATTAAAATATAAAAAGATTTAAATAAAAAACCGCGAAACGAATGAACTCGTTTCAATATATATATATATATATATATATATATATATATATATATATATATATATATATATATATATATATATATATTACAATATCGAAATTAGGTCTTATTAGAATCACGTTTCTGTATATAATAATAATTCAGAACACTTTTCACAATTTATGATATTTTCTAAAGAATTTTTGATTGTGGTAAAGTGTAACCATTTGTAACACAATAAACTCTCTCTATCTCAGTTCTATTCTTCTGCAATTTACCTGCAGTCCTATACAAAAATATATAGTAATGTCAATTTTCACTTTTAAAATAATATAGATGTAAATGTTATTTTGTAACCAGTAATTAAACATAAAAATTGTTGTAAAACACAAATCAATGCCAATAACATCCAGTCATCAATCAAATATAACGTAGTATGTAGGTACTATATAGGTACTTCACTTTTATTTGCTTTATGGCCGATTTTATATACAGCCAAGTAAATTACTTCCGTGCAAATTTATTTAATTTAACATATAATAATCGGTTTTCTTTCTTTTAGGGTATTAAAATCATTGCTATCAAAAATATACTTTTCACTTAAACTTAATTTTATTTGCTTCGTAAATTTATTTATGCACCGCACCGCACGGTCCGTGCACTGGTACACAAATGCACCGGACGGGTCCGGACCGTGAAGGTGCATTTTACACTGTCCGAAAAGTTCGGACTTTTTTTTCTTTGGGTCCGGACTCAAATTTTTCCGGACTTTGCCACCACTATCATATACTTACGACTAAAAGATATTTCACATGTAATTTCAACTACGCTAAACTTCCCCATTCAGAATTTACACAGATATGTATTCAAACAAGATGTCAACTTACCATATTGTTATTATTATCATTTATTATCGTTTCCTTACCAAACACTGTAATAGTTTAGATTGTAAGCACATGTATTTTTGTTAGTAATAACTATATTTTTTTCTATGATTCAAACACATTTGTACCTGAAATGTCAAACTGTAACGACTGAACTATTGTAAATATGTTCAACTCACCTGTGATTTGATTTAAATAGGTATAATTATTTGAAGTTGTTTATCATGTGTTTAACCTTCAGAGTATTTAACTCTGACAGCTAATCGCAACTGTTCCGCCATATACGGGGAGTTTTGACAGTTCATTTTATCTAGTTTAAATTCAAATTCTAGATCTGTGATCTAATTTAGGATGTATTTAGATCGACATTCATTATTATAAAAATTGTTATTTTTTTTTGAATGCAGCAATCTCATGTTAGGATAAAGATAGAATTATATCGTTCTAGAACACCGAATGCTCCTTGTTGCACT
Source organism: Stenolophus ochropezus (assembly GCA_035578165.1). Lineage (NCBI taxonomy): Eukaryota > Metazoa > Arthropoda > Insecta > Coleoptera > Carabidae > Stenolophus > Stenolophus ochropezus. The sequence continues at coordinate 8,473,190 of JAQOWZ010000003.1, forward strand.
ACAAACAGTTTAAAACCGATTCATTAGATTTCTTTGTATAAATAGAGGCCTTCTGTCGCTGTAAAGAACAGACTTGGGTATGTTCTTGACCACTAAAAGTCTACCGTCTGCGACAACGAGAATTCTGGTGAGTGAAATTTTATTACTGTCATTGTCAATTGCTGGCTCCCGGCTCTGGTCATAGTTTATTTTTGGAATTGTACGTCCGTGACACTTGACAGATTGACAAAATCACAGAGGCTCTAGTTCAGATCCCCGACGGCAAATACCGCGGTAATCTGTCCAAGAAAGCACGCTCTGTGCTGCAGAATCATTTAACCAGTTCGCAATCAGATCCCGACGGCAAAAACTGCGGCAATCTGTAAGTGAAATCACGTCTGCACGGCAGATTTATTTACCATGCTCTACCCAGGTCTCCGACGGCCACACCGCGATAACCTGTGGAAGAAACGCGCACATTTGGGACTTGTTCAAATTTTGTTATGCTTTAAATGTTATTATTATTTTGTAATAAAAACTGTGTACAGAATTCTGTTCATCATTTCGAAACACCGAGAATACTACCCATCTCCTAAAAAGCTGTCCGGACCCCTGTTAAGTTTCAGGAACTAGGTGACAGAGTGCCTCCAGACGCGAGCGCAACCGTCACAATATAAATTTTGTCGGAAGATAGCCGTGTCTGTCATCATTTTCTTTTGTCTACTTCTCTCGGGGCAGACTAATAAATTCGTGATAGTGGTAAGAGCGATCTTCGTTCCCCATGATCATTAATAAATCTTGCATTAATATAATATGTGCATTACTTTGGGTCAAATAAATTTTCTAAACAACCCTTGTATGGCGACCGAATCTGTTACACTAGCAACGATTACTTTTAGCGCACTAGCGCGTGGCAAGTATATACGTTGTCTAGCAACGCCTACTATGCAAGCACTAGTGTATGAACTTTGTAGGAAAAATAAGTTTTCCTCTTCAATTAGCTCAAAAATTAGAAAATGTTTTTCTCAGTTTATTTTTGCGTGTTCTTTCCATTTTTTTTTCTATTTTCAATATTTTACGGGTGTGTTCTTCTAATTATCTGCTGTGATGATAGATGTGCTGTTTGACTAGTTCCCGCACGATGTACTCATTATGTTGCGTATTCAGAGGGTTGTTGTTTAGCAATTTGGGCGTTTTATTTCGTTTAATTTAACATAATAACCTTTTAATAATGGCTCAATGTGTTGCATACGGTTGCAATAATAAAACAATAGATAAAAAACTGGGAATTACTCTTCATAAGTTTTTTTAATCGTATGTTACAATCTTAAATGTATTTCATTTTATTTGATGTTTTCAAATAGTGTTTTTAATATTTTAAGATTTTCTAAGATAAAAATAGAAGAAAAACATAGGATCTTTCTTTGAGACGTGTTCATTTTAAAGCTACCTATTATAGTTTAATATGTTCTGAACATTTCAACTCAGATAATTTTGATAAATCTTCTCCGTTTAGAACATACTTAAAGACAGAAGCAGTTCCTTTAATCTTTGCTGCATTTCCAAAACATTTGCAAAATAAATAAAGGGGAATAATTATTATTTTTAAAATTATTAAAATATTTGAGTGTTCTACTTTTTTAAGTAACTAAATAAGTTTTATTTTGCCAGAGGAAAGGAGAACAGTAAAACATCATAATGAAGTTTCAATTTTAATAAATTCAAGTGTACCAAATAAAATGCAAAAGTTGGAAACAATTATTAATGAAACAGAAAAATGCTAAAATAAATATTGAAATAGTTACTAATAAATTACAAAAGATCATTTCGTAAAAGAAATCGTCGTTTAAAATAGTGAATTTATAACTTATTTAACATAATAAAAGACGTAACAAATAAAAATTTAATTGAGGATAAATGTTCTGATTTTTTGAAAAATATGTCAGTTACTTCGTCTTGTTTTATTAACGATTAAGGTCATTTGTCATAACATTAAAGTCGTAAATCGTATAATTACGTGAGACAACAGTTTAATACATGCTTACCTCATCCACTTGCAATAAGTGGATCGTATAAAAAAGTTGATAGCGTTCCAGGTTTCAGCAAAGAAGCATTCACTACTTTAAGTCAAAGAAATTCTGTTTCTGAACACAAATTAGTATGTGCACTACTTATGGATGTGATGTCTATCGGACAGAAAAAAACAGTAGGATGAAAAACAATTTCATGGTTAATTGTGAAATTCAATTTATGGACGACAATGCACCTTTTACTTTGCTTTGTTTACATAGTTTACAGGAACTATAGTATAGAAAATTCCGTTAGGATATTTTTTAATAAACGGGATAAGTGGTTAACAGTTTTCTTTCATTCAGTAATGCTTGAAATTACTCACTGAATGTAATATTTTATTATCTGTTATAAGGATGTCAGTTGACAGTAACTGATATGTAAACAAATTTTGTTTGTAATGAGGCGCAAGTATTATTTTTCCTTGATATTTACTATATGTAAAAATTGGGGCGAAACTCATTCAACGATTTACAAGTTATTTTCAATTTTGATGCCGGTGTAATTAAATTGAGCTACATTGCATTACTTCTATTTGAATGCCGTACCTGGTTTTGAAAACTGTATGGCTACTATAGCATTTATAAGAATTTTTAATCAATTATTTGACATTATAAATTCAGGAAACATCAAAGGAAAATATTGGAAGCAAGCTCCGTTGTCAACAAAATATCGAAAAAGTAAAATAGTTTTTTAATGATATGGAAATAGTTATTTGTATCACTAGTCCAGAAACTGAACTCTTGCGAGATGTCGCAAAAGAGTTTCTGGGCGTGTGGTACACAAGTTTTTTTCTCCGATGACCTTCATAATTTATTCAAGAAATATTATTACTATGTAATTAAAATTTTATGGACTACATGTTTTTATGTTAGTAACATCTTCGATTCACATGGATATATAAACAATTCAGTTGTATTATTCAAACAATTTAGTGACACTTGTTATAATGTAAAAAATAAAACTAGTAGTATTAAAAATTGCCGCCAATCTATAGCTCTACCGTTTCGTATTTGCGGAGTCACGCACCAGACACCCATGCTGCCAACGGATGAATTAAATTAGCATTATTTATGTCTATGTTGTTTTTTAGTGAGGTACGTTAAGTCAGCACAACCATTGCAGCACAACCAAAAAATAATTATGTGAATATTTAGTACTCATTAATTACTAATTAATTACCAAAGAAAATAAATTATTACGGTTATTTTTTTATAAATAAATGGGATTGTGCCAGCTTAATCGTTAAGCTAGCACAACCCAAAAAAAATAAATAAGTAAATATAAAAAACTTAATATAATTACTAATTTATTATTACATATTTACTAATTAATTTATAATTAATTACTTATGAATTACTCGAATAATGAACATTGATGTTGTTTCTACTGATCTTAAAGCACAATGAAAGGGAGGACACAAAAAAATATTGTAATAAGGATTAAACAATACAAATTGTTAAATTAAATATTTTTTATATGTAATAAACCACAGTTCCGAATGAACTACTTACGCGCACTCATTTAAAAAGCACTTATAATGCATCAATCAATCAATTAATATCGACACTTGAGCACAATCAGTTATAATGTAATTTATAATGCATTAATCGATTAAACAATATCTAAACTAAAGTTTAGAATTAATTACTTGAGCACAATCAGTCATAATTGATTTTATAATACATTCACCGATCAGCCAGTATGGAAACTCGAGTTTAGAATTAAGTACTCCAGCACAACCAGTCATAATGCATCTTATATTGCATTTCATTACTCAAACAGTATACAAATTCGAGTGTAGAATTATTTACTTAAGCACAATCCGTCGTAATGCAATTTATAATGCATTCTTTGATCAAACATTATCGATACTTGAATTTAGTATTAATTACTCCAGCACAACCAGTCATAATGCAATTTATAATGCATTTCATTGATCAAACAGTATAGAAACAACCAGTCATAAAGCAATTTATAATTCATTGATGTATTTAATAATATCTATAGCTGAGTTTAGAATTAATTACTCCAGCATAGCAAGTCATAATGCAATTTGTAATGCATTTCATTGATCAAACAGTATAGAAACTCGAGTGTAGAATTAATTACTCAAGCATAACAAGTTGTAATGCAATTTATAATGTATCCATCGATTAAACATTATCGAAACTTGAGTTTAGAATTAATTAATTTATCCATTAAACAATATTTTAACTAAAGTAAAGAATTAGTGACTCTAGCACAACTAGTCATAATGCAATTTATAATACATTTATCTATTAAACAATATTTATACTAAAGGTTAGAATTAATTACTCGAGCACAACCAGTCATAATGCAATTTATAATGCATTCATCCATCAAACAATTTGAAAATGTTATAATAAACTATTTAATTATGCAATACTAATAAATTGTTAATTATAGTTTCAAGACCAATTGAACACGTTGGCGCTAAATAAACAAAAATTAAACGTTGCTAAACACGGTTTTGTTCATAACCATTCCGTTACATTTATGCAAAAACGGACTAAAAATAGAATAAATGAAACTGTTGAAATATTCTAACATAATTTATGTATTTATGTAAAAAAGAATACATATAAAAGTACGCAACATAACAAGGCATTCACACTGTAATAATAATATAATTTAAAGTTAAATCTAGTCGTCTATGTCTCTATTTTTATAAATTAACAAAGAAATTGTCAAAATTGTCGTTTTTGACATAATAAGTTGCTGTGCTTTTTAAATAATCATACAGAGTCCAAGTATTATTATTTTTGCACACCGCTTTATAATGCTTAATCAAGTTCGTATTCCCTCTAATGTTTGTAGACCCGCGATAGGTAATTGCTCCAACAAGTGCCACGGTTTCACCATTTGTAGGGTGCGGTATGGTGGTGGGTATGTTGCAAAATTTTATTGTCGTATAGCCTGTTTCGAACTCGCTGCGAAAGTAGTATGGCTCTATTATTACAAAAGGTCCTAAAACAACATTGTTAAAATAATAATATTAATAATAACTTTGGGACCGAAGTAGAACATCTGTGCGTGCTCTGGCCAAGTAGAATGTAGTGGCATATCTGGAACCGAACCTGGGGACATGTAGAGGGATGCAGGACAGTAGAAATGGAGAATCAATTTTATTGTGTAATAACATGCACAGGAACTTAGCAGAAGATGCATTTCTACGTTCTATTAGTGAAGGGATTCCATGTCTTTGTAAAAGTACATTCATGTCAGTTCCTTTTTCAGGATATATATATATATATATATATATATATATATATATATATATATATATATATATATATATATCAGTGGAAGGTAACTGTGACTGCAATTAGTTAAGGATACTTGTATTTCGTGGGAATGGCAGTCAGGAATCGGGCTAATAATTTTACGTCTTTTTAAATTTTGACAAGCTTTCGCCATTTAAAATAGTACTAATGTACAATAATAATTTTTAAGTAACTTACAATTTCGGTAGAGTTGTAATTTTAAAAATTGTCGAGTCCATGAACATTTTATCTTGAATATTTTTAAATTGTTGTAATTTACATTGTTGATATTTGTAAATGTTTTGTTATAATTTAAAATAATAATTTAGTAAAATATTATAAATCACAGAAATTTATTTATGTACCACATGGCTCAGTGTTCATAATTTACAAGTTTAGACGTAGTTTTACATTTAGCCTGCTTCTTATTTTTGTTATTCCATACAGGTTGGCGGTAAATTTGAAAATTCAAATAGTGAGAAAAGTCAAGTAACTGCCGTTGAATTTCTATTCGTTTGACATTTGATATGTTCTAATAAATAACTGTATATATTACTCAAATCATCAACATCTTTCCTTTTATTCATACAGTTGTTTGTGTTGTGTATGTGTACCATTTCAAGGAAGGAGCGTTTGTAATCATTATTTTCTATGTCAAAAACTTTTACATTTTCATAGTCAATTTGGTGTTGGTTTAAATGTTGATGTTCTGCTAAGGCATTAGATTTTGGTCTAAGTCTAGCATCACTTTTATGCGATGTAAGTCTGCTTTGTAGATTTCTTTTAGTTTGACCTATATAATCTTTGTCACAGTCTTGACATGGTATACAATACACAACGCCAGATTGTTGTAAAGTTTGTGTTTTATCCTTGAGTCTTGTAAAAATGCTTTTGATTGTAATACAATTGCGGTAGGCAATTTTGCAAGTAGGGGATTTTCACGCTCTATCTCTGAGGTAAATTGTAAATGTTGATCGTATTGGTTAAAAATGTGTACTATTTCTTCAACTTTGTTCGCAGGTACTGCACATACAACATCGTCTACAAATTTCTTGATAAACGGTAGTTCGAATGATAGTTTTGGAATGCAATCATCAAGTGCTGCATCCATAACATATTGAGCGACGATGGGACTGACTACAGCTCCCAAGGAAAAATACAATGAATTAGCTTCAGAAATACTATCAGATAGTTTAGCATACAAGTTACTGAACAAAGATCCAACATCCAGCATACAAAATAGAGCCAATAAAATAATTAGTGAATTAAAGAAAAATAAAAAAATTAATTCACAATTAGCATCAACATAAATGATTTACAATTCGACCGCACCAAAATTCTACGGTGCTCCTAAAATTCATAAACCTAATCTCTGTCTCCGACCTATAATAGCTTCAATAGATGCACCAAACTCCAAAATTGCTAAATTTGTTACAAACATACTAACGATATCATACAATAAAGACAATAAGTATTACATAAGAGACTCGTTTATGTTCGCAGAATTTATTAACAATTTAAAAAATACCAGAAAATTACATTCTCATTAGCCTAGATGTTGTGTCTTTGTTCAGTAACATTACAGTCGATCTAGTTATCACCAGTATTACAAAAAATTGGAATAACATTTGTGACAATACGACCCTCAGTAAAACTGAATTTATTACATTAGTACAATTCATCTTTGACACCAGCTACTGCCAGTATAATAATAATTACTACAAACAATTGATTGGTAGCCCCATGGAAGCTGTAGTCAGTCCCATCGTCGCTCAATATGTTATGGATGCAGCACTTGATGATTGCATTCCGAAACTATCATTCGAACTACCGTTTATCAAGAAATTTGTAGACGATATTGTATGTGCAGTACCTGCGAACAAAGTTGAAGAAATAGTACACATTTTTAACCAATACGATCAACATTTACAATTTACCTCAGAGATAGAGCGTGAAAATACACTACCTTTCATCGACACTCTGGTAATAAGAGATGACGAAGGAAACTTAAAAACAAATTGGTATGTAAAACCTACTGCATCTCAACGCTACGTTCATTACCAATCACAACAACCTAAAAACATGAAAATAAATGTAATTCTAGCTCTAAAAAACAGAATTTTAAAAATTTCACATCAAAGTTTTCACCAACAAAATTTGAAAATACTGAGAGACGTATTGTTGACCAATGCTTATCCAAAAACATTAATTTATAAATTACTTTTTGGTACACCAACGTAAAATACTAACAATAATATTGAGTTACATAACAATAATCCACCTGACCCGGAAACTAAAACGTTGTACGCTTCCTTTCTATATATTCCCGATCTCTCACCACAAATAATGGGGATTGTGAGATCCCCTACTTGCAAAGTTGCCTACCGCAATTGTGTTACAATCAAAAGCATTTTTACAAGACTCAAGGATAAAACACCCACTTTACAACAATCTGGCGTTGTGTATTGTATACCATGTGAAGACTGTGACAAAGTTTATATAGGTCAAACTAAAAGAAATCTACAAAGCAGACTTACATCGCATAAAAGTGATGCTAGACTTAGACCAAAATCTAATACCTTAGCAGAACATCAACATTTAAACCAACACCAAATTGACTATGAAAATGTAAAAGTTTTTGACATAGAAAATAATGATTACAAACGCTCCTTCCTTAAAATGGTACACATACACAACACAAACAACTGTATGAATAAAAGGAAAGATGTTGATGATTTGAGTAATATATAGTTATTTATTAGAACATATCAAATTTCAAACGAGTAGAAATTCAACGGCAGTTACTTGTCTTTTCTCACTATTTGAATTTTCAAATTTACCGCCAACCTGTATGGAATAACAAAAATAAGAAGCAGGCTAAATGTAAAACTACGTCTAAACTTGTAAATTTAATATGAACACTGAGCCATGTGGTACATAAATAAATTTCTGTGATTTATAATATTTTACTAAATTATTATTTTAAATTATAACAAAACATTTACAAATATCAACAATGTAAATTACAACAATTTAAAAATATTCAAGATAAAATGTTCATGGACTCTAAAATTATAACTCTACCGAAATTGTAAGTTACTTAAAAATTATTATTGTACATTAGTACTATTTTAAATGACTTTTTTACGTAGTGACCTCAAGAAGGAATAAAGTGATTCCGAAAGCTTGTCAAAATTTAAAAAGACGTAAAATTATTAGCCTGATTCCTGACTGCCATTCCCACGAAATACAGTTTCCTACATGTATATATGTATATATATATATATATATATATATATATATATATATATATATATATATATTGTTAGGAATTTATTTCTGTTATTCAATCATGCTGATAATTACTTTGTTAGGAATTATTTTTTGTTATTCAATCATGCTGATAATTACTTAGTTTATTATTAGTTATTAATTGTTCTTATGTAAAGGATAAGAGCCGCTACTGGTCGACCGATGTCTCGTCATTCAGACGTTAGCACTCGGGTCGCTCAGATTCACTGCCGCTCTGTTTATTTTGTGACGTTTATTTCAACTAATAAAAGTTGAATTAATTCAGTTTGAGTATTTACCTATTTTTTTTTATGTTTACCTTTCAATTTCTAACAGCAGGAGTGGGATTCATCCACAATTCACGTGAGTGTGTGTGTGTTAGTTTTGATGAGTGTGTGTTTCCAATTAACGATGACAGACGAACAACGAGCTGCTGAGACTATCTTATCTGCTCTGGCAAGGGCAATGAACACGAATAGAACTACTCCTGGCCAGATCGATCTTCCTGTCTTCAATCCTGAGGCTGATGATGCAAGCAAATGGATCGGTTACGTCGAAGCAATACGCGACGAATTCCAGTTGAGTGATCTTCAAATTTTGGTAAGAGTTGGTCGTTGTTTACTACAAAATGCTAAACGCTGGTTCGAACGGTGGGCACCTGATACCCGAAACTGCGTAACTTTTCGACGCGACTTTTTGGAAGCATTTCCGCGTAAACGTAATTTGGGCCGAATGCTGGCTGAGGCAACCGAGTTCAACTCTTCTCGCGTAAACAGCTACGAAGCGTATGTGCACGAGAAGGTTATGTTATTACGCAATTTGAGAGCGTCGTGGAAAGAAGAAGATCTTGTCGAACTAATAGTTCACGGAATTACTGAACCTGATGTAAAGAATGCCGCAACTAACCGAGATTGCAAGACTGTAGCAGAATTATGTAACTACGTTCTCTAAACCTTTGAAAATCGAGCAACCACGTAAATCAGATTCTCCACCACAGAATAGACGCCGCATTTTTAATAATGGAAAATCTATTAAATGCTTCACATGCGGAAAAATGGGTCATGTTCGTTCTAACTGTAGATCCGTTGATAAAAAGCCGGTAATTCGCGAAGAGCGTAAACCGTCTACTAGTTTTCACAAATCTGACAATGATTCTAAGGATCCATGTTCTTTTTGCGCAAAACGGGGTCACACTGCTAGTAATTGTTTTCTTAAAGAAAGTTTGGAAAGACGTAAGAACGTTCATTTTTGTTCATTGGGTGAATCTAAAGATTCAACTACCATTATTATTGACCACTTCCGGTCACCTGTGAGGGACATAAACACATTTTAGTTTTGGTTGACGCTTTTACCAAGTATTGTTTACTCTTACCGTTGAAATCTGTAACTACGGCGGAAACTAAAGAACAGTTTCAGTCCGTTATTGCTCTTTTTGGAACGCCTAAATGTCTCATAATGGATGCTGGCACGAATTTTAAAAACACCACATTTGCCAAATATCTAAACGAATTGAAAATCGAATATCATTACATAACTCCAGATGTTCACCGCGGAAACGGACAGGTAGAACGCTACATGAGGACAATTATGAACTTTCTCCGCGTTGAAACACAAGTAAAGTCAGAATGGTCGAGCGGTTTGTGGAAAATTCAGCTTGTTCTAAACACAACAGTTCAGAATAGTACACAAACAACACCTTTGCAATTGTTGCTGGGAATTGATAGTTCAACTCCTTTAATTCAAGCTCTCTTACGAGATCTTTCACATGACATGACACCATTACGTAACCGTCAAATAGACCGCGAGCGAGTTGGCAAACTCCTCAATGTTGAATCCAGTCAATCATGCGAGAAGATTAACAGCAAACGGAGAAATGGAATCCAGTTTTCAGTCGGTGACTTTGTACTTATGCATCGAGATTCCAAAATGCACATAAGTAAAACCGATTACGAATTTTTGGGACCGTATGAGATAATTAAGTGTCTTGGCAATGAGCGATATGAATTGAAAAAGGTTGGTTCCAATGTTACAACTAAAGCGGCCAAGGAGCAGTTGAGACTGTGGCCCGCTGACTGGTCTCTGAGTTGTGATATGCATGAGATCCTGGAGGTAATGGAAGCAGATCATATTAATAAAAGTGAGTTGTTTTTTTTTAATGTGACAGATATTTCTGTTGTCGGTCTCGTACCCTGTAGAGGTAGAGCCGAAACGGTGGCTGCGGTCCCGTTTGTGTTTATGGTATTGTTGTCAATTTTGATTTTTGCACTGTTGATGATGACCCTGGTCTCTTACCCTGGGAGGTAGAGCCAGAGCAGTGGCTGAGGTCCTGCTGGAGGTTCCGGTCTCGTACCCTGTAGCGGTAGAGCCGAGGCGATGGCTGCGGTCTCGCTATTGTTGTAGTCATGTGTGTTTCATTCTATTAGTTCTGTCTGTTGCCCTGTTGTTGATGGTTTCCTCTTTTAAGTGGAAGAATCGGAATTACTGAATGATTTAGTTTTTAGTGCACCTTTTAATTGCGTAACTTTGTTTATTTTACTAGCAAGTATCCAAGGCGACTAAGTTCCATTTAAGAAGTTGAGGTGGTCAACAATAGGCGACGGTGCAGAGGTGACAACAACTCCACTGTGTCCATGACCACGCCGAAGAACTTCTCGTATAACCTACGTGACATCGTTTTAAGCTTCAAAAGCGAAGCTTCCGTCAGACTGGCCGTGTTAGGAATTTATTTCTGTTATTCAATCATGCTGATAATTACTTTGTTAGGAATTATTTTTTGTTATTCAATCATGCTGATAATTACTTAGTTTATTATTAGTTATTAATTGTTCTTATGTAAAGGATAAGAGCCGCTACTGGTCGACCGATGTCTCGTCATTCAGACGTTAGCACTCGGGTCGCTCAGATTCACTGCCGCTCTGTTTATTTTGTGACGTTTATTTCAACTAATAAAAGTTGTATTAATTCAGTTTGAGTATTTACCTATTTTTTTTCATGTTTACCTTTCAATTTCTAACAGCAGGAGTGGGATTCATCCACAATTCACGTGAGTGTGTGTGTGTTAGTTTTGATGAGTGTGTGTTTCCAATTAACGATGACAGACGAACAACGAGCTGCTGAGACTATCTTATCTGCTCTGGCAAGGGCAATGAACACGAATAGAACTACTCCTGGCCAGATCGATTTTCCTGTCTTCAATCCTGAGGCTGATGATGTAAGCAAATGGATCGGTTACGTCGAAGCAATACGCGACGAATTCCAGTTGAGTGATCTTCAAATTTTGGTAAGAGTTGGTCGTTGTTTACTACATAATGCTAAACGCTGGTTCGAACGGTGGGCACCTGATACCCGAAACTGCGTAACTTTTCGACGCGACTTTTTGGAAGCATTTCCGCGTAAACGTAATTTGGGCCGAATGCTGGCTGAGGCAACCGAGTTCAACTCTTCTCGCGTAAACAGCTACGAAGCGTATGTGCACGAGAAGGTTATGTTATTACGCAATTTGAGAGCGTCGTGGAAAGAAGAAGATCTTGTCGAACTAATAGTTCACGGAATTACTGAACCTGATGTAAGGAATGCCGCAACTAACCGTGTTAGGAATTTATTTCTGTTATTCAATCATGCTGAGTAGGTATGGGGACGATTGAGCCTGGGAAAATTTTGCCGACCGTGGGAACTTGGCGGCATCCTTTGATCCCCAAATTTTGGGGTTTTGACCCACCCTAATTTGCATACCGAGTGTGTTTGGCCCACCCTAATTTGCATACCGTGAAGTATGGCCCACCTCCGAAATTTTGGGGTTTGGCCTGCTCTAATTTGCATATCGTGGGGTTTTTGGCCAACCCTAATTTGCATACCGTGACCCACCTCCGAAATTTTGGGGTTTGGCCCACCCTAATTTGAATACCATAATTTGCATATCGTAATTTGCATACGGTAACTTGCTTACCGTAATTTTTGGCTCACCCTAATTTGAATACCATAATTTGCATATCGTAGTTTGCATACTGTGATTTGCATACCGTAATTTTAGATGTTTGGCCCACCCTAATTAGGATTTTGTAATTTGCATACGGTAAGTTGCGTAATTTTGGGATTTGGGCCACCATAATTTGCATATTGTAATTTTGGGGTTTGGCCCACCCGTGGGAAAATTTGAATACCGTAATTTGCATACCGTGGGAAAAAATCTGAATAACTTAATTTGAATACCGTAATTTGCATACCGTAATATGTATACGGTAATTTGCATAATTTTGAGGTTTGGCCCAACCTAATTTAGTAATTTTGATTTTATATTATAATATTTTCATCATCAAACTAGGGCAATAATAGTACATAATCAGCAAAGTTAGGGCAATAGTAGTTGTTGACGTCATGCTCTAGTAATATTAAAATAAATGAAATAATACATTATCATCACATTAAACTAGGACAATATTAGTTGCTGACGTTGTACTTTAGTAATATTACAATGAATGAAATCATTGAACTAAACTAGGGCAATAATATTACGTTTTGAAATATTCACCATTGCTGGAAACAGGGTTTTTACAGTAAAATTAAATAGTAAATTATCAGCCAATTGGGGCAATAATGTTGTGCTATTGATTCCAGTACCGTTATTTGCATACGGTAATTTGCGTAATTTTAGGGTTTGGCCTGCCCTAATTTTACATACCGTTATTTGCACGGGTTTGGTCCGCCCTAATTTACTAATTTTTGCATGAAAATTTACATACCGTGGGAGCCTGTCTTCTCGTTTGATACCACCGACCACGTTGTGCGATATAAATAAAAACCACTCCCGCACTTCCTCTGTCAGATTCCAAATCCTGACATCCTTTCAACACGAAACAAAATTATGAATAAGACAAGTTGTCAACAACGGGCTCCTGTGGAGAGGGGAGGTGCGAGACCTTGCAGAACTTGCAGGTCAGTGTCTTACTAAGGTACACGTGCAAGTTGCACCTGTGTAACTGTCTAGACATAGGGGGTGAATGTTCAGAATTGATACAGGTGTGCAAGGTCAGTTTCTGTTTGTGATGCTGTGTCAACAACCTAGCCGGAGGCTTGACTTATAGGTCAGTGTCTTACTAAGGTACACGTGCAAGTTGCACCTGTCTTTACAGATAGGTTGAATGATACACATGTGAGCAATGTCGGTTTCTGCTTGTGATGCTGTGCAACAGCCTAGTCGGAGTGTCTTACTATGCAGACTGCATCTGCTGCGAGCAAGGTCAGTTTCTGCTTGCGGTGCTGTGTCGACAGCCTGGCCGGAGTTTTACTAGACAGTAAAAAATAGTACCGAATCAGCAATAAATTCCGTAGAAGTGGGGGATCGCGCGCCCATTATAATTACCAGCATTGTGCACAAGAATAGTCATTCTTTTAAACGAAGAAGAATAGACCGATCGACGCTACAAAAATGTTTGTTGTAGAGGCTAGTGAGAACTGGGATGAGTGTTCCGCTGTGAGTCCGCTCGAGTATATTCGAGAACGGTGAGTTAATGTAAATTTATTATAATAATAATAGTACTATTTTTCATATTTTTACAGAATGTTCAGCAGACGGGTCTCGCATCTTGCCCCAGCAACCACTGAAAATTTGGGCGAGTGTTCCGCTGTGAGTCCGCTCGTGGACATTCAAACGAAGAAGAATAGACCGATCAACGCTACGAAAATGTTTGTTGTAGAGGCTAGTGAGAACTGGGATGACTGTTCCGCTGTGAGTCCGCTCGTGTATATTCGAGAACGGTGAGTTAATGTAAATATATTATAATAATAATAGTACTATTTTTCATATTTTTACAGAATGTCCAGCAGACGGGTCTCGCATCTTGCCCCAGCAACCACTGAAAATTTGGGCGAGTGTTCCGCTGAGAGTCCGCTCGTGGACATTCAAACGAAGAAGAATAGACCGATCAACGCTACGAAAATGTTTGTTGTAGAGGCTAGTGAGAACTGGGATGACTGTTCCGCTGTGAGTCCGCTCGTGTATATTCGAGAACGGTGAGTTAATGTAAATATATTATAATAATAATATTACTATTTTTCATATTTTTACAGAATGTCCAGCAGACGGGTCTCGCATCTTGCCCCAGCAACCACTGAAAATTTGGGCGAGTGTTCCGCTGTGAGTCCGCTCGTGGACATTCAAACGAAGAAGAATAGACCGATCAACGCTACGAAAATGTTTGTTGTAGAGGCTAGTTAAAACTGGGATGACTGTTCCGCTGTGAGTCCGCTCGAGTATATTCGAGAACGGTGAGTTAATGTAAATTTATTATAATAATAGTACTATTTTTCACTTTTTTTTTCAGCAGACCGGTCTCGCTTTCACGTGGTGCACCCGAAAATTGCAGCAACAGCCCTCTTAATAACTCCAGCGCTGTTGTTTCAAGATTAATTATAAAAAGTCTTCCTATAGATATGTATAAATTAAGTAAAAAGACAAAAAACAATTTATGAACCAGGAACGACAGCGCTGGAATGAGATAAAAAAATTACAATTTTTGTAAGCTGTATAATATTTAATACATATATTATATTCTTTAAATTTGTCTCTTGCTTCACATCCCCTCGTTATTTCTTGTTGATTTTAAGCTAATTTTCCTTATTTCCTAGTAATACATAACTTGATGATAGCGATTACCTCCGTATGTTCTTGAAAATTTTTCAAAACAGATCAAATTCCTAATATTTGGCATGACTAATTATTAGAAGCAAAACAGCTTTGCAAGAAAACAGCTGTAAATTCGTAATGTGTAAAGATAGGTTCACATAATTGATTATAATAAGACAATTGAAATTGAGTGTACAACATTACCTAATGATTATTTTTAATATCCAATTTCAAATTATCATATCTGAGTACGCATGCGTATATTTTACTTCTATTCATACACACAGCTACAATTACAAACATTACACGCTGGGATAGACATTCTTTATGTAATCTTCAAACCACAAGGTTGTTCTTTGTTAAATTAAAAATGGATATCGATAAAACTAAACTTTCTATTTTAAGCACGTTAATTTCGCGTGCTTTAATTAATGAAAATTATTATGGGGCTTGTTTACCGGCTGCATTCATATTTTGTGATGAGGCTAAAAAGTTGGGATTCACCCCGGAAATCATTATGGGGCATCAGGTGCATTATTATCAACCATTTCCTGTACTTCACTTTTGTGTAAAAGTTAATGAGGAACTATACGACCCTAATCTACAAGTACTACAAACATACTGCGGTTTAGACCCCAAATATTTTAAATTTTCCTCTTCTGAGATTCAATTACCTCCAAGAAATGAAGATGAATTTCGAATGATTGAGTACTATAATAAGTATAAACAATCGCAGAGTTCTCACGAATATTTCAATGAAAGCGACGTACCGCAAATTTTACTCAAAATAAGAAAAAATATACAACGTAGAGTTAAGAAGTTGTTAAGGAAATAGGGACGTGAGGTGCGTGAACGACAATATAAAACAATTTAACCAACAGTATATAATTTTTTCTATTTTAAAGTTCGACAAGTGTTCTTGTAAAAGAAACACACCTGTGAAACAATCGTTGCAGGGGCGACAACAACAATTAGAAGAAAAACAACAACAACAATTGAAACTACAATCAGTAGGACAACAGCGGCGGCGGCGAGAACAAAATGAAGAAATTTTGAATGGTTCTTGCAGAAAAATTTTGTAATTGTGCTATATGTGCTTTAATAAAACAACACATATTTTTCAAACATAAATGGTTGTAGAATATACTGTGTTTGTTACAATTATTTGTATTATTGTGTCTGTAAATAAATAGTAATAAAACATCTTAATCTCAAATTATTCATTCGAAAATATAATTTTCATACAACATTTATTTTTTCTGGAGTATTCTAGTTGTTGATGTTATATTATAGTAATATTTCAATAACGAATCATCATCAAAATAGGACAATAATAGTACATAACTAGCGAATTCTCGGCTACGCCGAGCATTCCCTAGAGCTCCGCTGTCAATGCAAAAGACAACTGCCAATCGACATGAAACAATTTTTAGATATCTGCACGTCAGGTCTCACCAAGACCTTTCATTAGATTCCAAACACAATATACTTCTAATAACTTTTAAAAAACAAAAGCCAGTCGACATGAAATATTTTTGTCAATTATGCACGCCAACCCTCACCGAGACCTTTCATTTGATACCAAACACAACATACTTCTGACATTTTTTTTGCATAAAACAAAGTCGATTGATATGGAACATTTTCGTCAATTCTGCACACCAGCCTTTATTGAAACCTTTCATTTGATACCAAACACCACATACTTCTGACAACATTTTGCAAAAAACAAATACCGATCGACATGGTACATTTTTGTCAATTCTGCAAGCTAGCCCTTATCAAGACGTTTCATTTGAGACCAAACTCGACATACCTTTGAGAACTTTTTGCAGAAAACAAAAGCCTATCGGAATGGAACATTTTTGTCAATTCTGCACTCTAGCCCTCAACGAGACCTTTCATTTGAGACTCGAAATACTTTTGAGAAATTTTTGCAAGAAATAAAAGCCGGTCGACATGAAACATTTTTATCATTTATGTACCCCAGCCCTCACCGAGACCTTTCATTTGATACCAAACACGACTTACTTCTTACAACTTTCTGCATAAAACAAAAGTCGATCGACATGAAACATTTTTATCATATCTGCACGCTAGACCACACCGAGACGTTTTATTTGATACCAAACACTCTATACTTCTGACAACCTTTTGCAAAAAACAATAGCCGATCGACATTGACAATTTTTGTTAATTCTGCACACCAGCCCTCATTGAAACCTTTCATTTGATACTAAACACCATACACTTCTGACAACTTTTTGCAAAAAACAAAAACCGATCGACATAGCACATTTTTGTCAATTCTGCACGCTAGCTCTCAACAAGACGTTTCATTTGAGACCAAACTCGGCATACTTTTAAGAAATTTTTGCATAAAACAAAAGCCGATCGACATAGATCATTTTTGTCAATTCTCTACGCGAGCCCTCGCCAAGACCTTTCATTCGATACCAAACACGACATATTTCTGACAACTTTTTGCAAAAAACAAAAGCCGATCGACATGGAACATTTTTGTCAATTCTGCACGCTATCCCTCTACAAGACGTTTCATTTGAGACCAAACTCGACATACTTTTAAGAACTTTTTGCAGAAAACAAAGCCGATCGAAATGGAAAATTTCTGTCAATTCTGCACGCTAGCCCTCAACGAGACCTTTCATTTGAGACCAAACTCGACATACTTTTGAGATTTTTTTGCATAAAACAAAAGCCGATCGACATAGATCATTTTTGTCAATTCTCTACGCGAGCCCTCGCCAAGACCTTTCATTCGATACCAAACACGACATATTTCTGACAACTTTTTGCAAAAAACAAAAGCCGATCGACATGGAACATTTTTGTCAATTCTGCACGCTATCCCTCTACAAGACGTTTCATTTGAGACCAAACTCGACATACTTTTAAGAACTTTTTGCAGAAAACAAAGCCGATCGAAATGGAAAATTTCTGTCAATTCTGCACGCTAGCCCTCAACGAGACCTTTCATTTGAGACCAAACTCGACATACTTTTGAGATTTTTTTGCATAAAACAAAAGCAGATCAACATAGATCATTTTTGTCAATTCTCTACGCGAGCTCTCGCCAAGACCTTTCATTCTATACCAAACACGACATATTTCTGACAACTTTTTGCAAAAAACAAAAGCCGATCGACATGGAACATTTTTGTCAATTTTGCATTTCAGCCCTCAACGAGACCTTTCATTAAATACCAAACACGACATACTTCTATTAACTTTTTACATAAAACAAAAGCCGATCAACCTAGACCGTTTTTGTCAGTTCTGCACGCGAGCCCTCAACAAGACCTTTTATTTGAGACCAAACATGATGTACTTTATACTACTTTTTGCAAAAAACAAAAGCCGATCGACATAGATCATTTTTGCCCAAACACGACATACGTCTATTAACTTTTTGCATAAAACAAAAGCCGACCAACAAGGAAAATTTTCTTTTTTGTACACCAGCCCTCACCGAGACTTTTCATTCGATACAAAACACATATTTCTGATAACATTTTGCAAAAAACAAATTCTAATCGACGTAGAATATTTTTGTCCTTCGTGCACTCCAATCCACATTGTGTCGTTTCATTAAAATCCAAGAACGACCTACTTGTAACAACTTTTTGCGCAAAACAAATTCAGATCGACGTGACATATTTTTTTTTGTCATTTCAAAACCGGCCCTTATGGTTTTTTTTCTTTTGATATCACACACCGCAAAGTGTTTAGGAATATTCGGTTTTAATTTAGTTACTTAATCACACATTTGGCAACATTGACTTTTGACATTGGAAACGTCAAAATTTATATTAATTAAATAAATTATGTTTTAAACTTAAATTAGTTGTAACACCTTTGCTCAAGACTAATATACTTGATACTGTATTTACTTCTTTAATATCAATGTTCTAAAAAAAGTTATAATCGTTTAAAATTCATAGACAGATTGTCAAAAGTGACAGATGACCTCGTGACTCTTCTTAAATTTAGACATGGCTACTAGGATCCATTGTTTCAAGTTATTAATTTTGCACAGTTTTTATTTTTTTACACAAGAACCACTCACAGTAAAAATATGAGACCCCCAAAAGGCACAACTACACATTATTCCCTGCAATCTAAAAAAAATAAAATTACAACAATCCCTTTGATGGTTCAGGCAGTTTGGCTTGTAACAAAATTTGGCGATCGTCGTGATGAAAATAAATAAACATCACGACACATAAATACGTTATGTTTTAAACTTAAATTAATTGTAACACCTTTGCTCGAGAGTATTATATATGATACTGTATTCATTTCTTTAATATCAATGTTCTATTTGAAAATACAATCCTTTAAGGTTCACAGACTGTTTGTCAAAAGTGACAGATAACAGGTTGTTTCTTTTTAAATTTAGACATGGCTACTAGGATCCTTCTAGAATTTTTTGTTTCAAAATGAAAAAAGTGTGAGGTTTTTATTAATTTACGCAAAAACTGCTCGACGTAAAAATATGAAACACCAAAAAGGCACACCTACGCATCATTCTCTACAACTTGATATTATTATACGTAACAATTTCATAAATGGTTAAGGCTGTAGGTTTGTCCGAAAATTTGGCGATCGTCATGATGAAAATAAATATAGATTAGGACACATGCCTTTTAGTATATAGGATCAGCAAATTAAAGTTAGGTACAATACTAGTTGTTGACGTCATACTCTAGTAATATTGAAATAATGCATTATCATCGAATTAAACTAGGGCAATAGTAGTATAAAGTAAATTATCAACCTATTACAATAAGGGCAATAATGTTATGCTATTGATTCGATTACCAGTACCGGACTTGTAAAAATCGTAACACAGTGGCGCTACATAGGAAATTCTCCTGATTTCATTCAACGACGCCAGTCCACTTCTGGTAGTTATTATTACATAACCGTCAATAAATTTTGCTTACACTAATAAAAATTTAATTTAAATAGCGGTGGTGGTTGTTGTAATTTACCATATCTAAGCTTCAACTTAATAGAATTAGTGGTGTTTGCTGTAAATTGGTGTATTTAAACTTTCAACTCAATAAAGTTTGAAAATGTGCTTCAGCAGTAGTAAGATGGTAAAATATATAGTTTTTTGCTATCTTATTCTAATTGGTGATAGTGTTAAATGCGACACCGAAGAGTCGTTTTTAAACCGTGTGGAAGAAGTTGAAGATGACGGGTTATTTTTGGATCGTGTGGAATTTTTGGAAACATATGGATATTTGAAGGTGGGAGATAACGAAATAGTAAGCCTTAATCCATCATCGGTAAAATATCGAGAGGCTATTTCACTCTTTCAAGAATACCATGGTTTGGAGCAAACAGGTGCGTTAAATAGTGAAACATTAGAACTGATGCAGTGTTCAAGATGTGCGGTTTCTGATATCCCCCGTGGACTACATCATCAACATCATCAATACAGATGGAACGCCCCCGTTGTAACATGGGACTTTATAGGCGGACATAGTAACCAGGTTCATATTGCAAAGGAAGTATTTTACGTTTGGGAGCAACATGCAAATATTACCTTTCAACACGCACCAAATCATAAAAGTAATTATTTAAATAGAGAGTTTATACAGGGTCAGTACTGTCCAAACATTTTAATTTCTCTTGGTAGAAGAATACATCATTCGTACTATGAGGGTAAAATATGTTCTTCGTTGTTTGAAAATCTTTCACCGGTGTTGGGGCACGCATATTCACCAACTAGATTCAGTACGTCAGTAGACATTCATGTGAATGCTAATCGTAACTGGAATTATAAGCTATCTCAAGGCCCTGCTGATGAAGGAGATAGTTTTTTTGAAGTTCTTGTGCATGAGATTGGGCATTCGTTGGGGTTGATGCATTCTAGAGTAAAAACAGCTATTATGTATCCATATAGCAGAAATTCATATTTCAAAAATTTATCACAGTTTACTCTGGATGCAGACGATATCTTCGCCATACAAAAACTGTATGGAAAAAAAATAAAACAACCTCCAACAACAACACCAGACATAACGAATAACGATGATAAAAATTCACCAACAGTTACGGTAAACGATTATGGAGCAGAATTGTGCAATTTTAATAAAATATCAAAGTTTTTAGTTGTTGACGATAAATTGTTAATTTTTTCAGATAAAAGAGTTTGGGTAAAAAGTTTGTTGTTGTCGGGGGATAAAATTTCCAAACCATATTTTCTAAATAATTTGCTTCTATTTTTACCAACCGAATTTGAAAATATATCTGGGGTATACCGCCGTTCAGACGATCATATTGTACTAATAATAAAAGATAATTTTTACGAAATTGTTATAGATGGAAATATTGTTTTAAAAGAAAATGATAATTTTTTGGATATTCAGTGGCCTTTATTGAAACTCCACAGAAATTCTTACAATTTTAACAATGAAATACAAAATATTATAGGCGCACTGAGAACCAATTCGGGGAAAAATTATATTTTTTATGATTTGAGTAATTTTGTTGAGTTAAATGAATGTAATAATAGAATTATTAGGTATGGCGTAATAAATTCAGAATTTCCAGGTATACCACAGTATATTGACGGTGCATGCCAGTACATGGATGGAAACATATATTTTTTCAGAGATAATATTACGTATAAATACCGCGAGAATTTAAAATTACTTTTAAATGTTGCACCTTTCAATCTATCAATCTTTGGCATAAATTGTCAAAATTTAAATCTATTACAACAACTAAAAAAATTGTTTATAGAAAATTTAAGAAACAAAAATTAAGAATGGTGAATTTTTACATTTTCGGTGACACAAATGTCAACAACTGTGAGAAAATTTTATCCAGCTAGAGAGAGAGAGAGAGAGAGAGAGAGAGAGATGTTGTTTGTAATGAGATTTATTAACACAAACGAAGTAAAGATATGTGATAAGTGGTAGTGAAATAATAATATTAAAACTAAATTTGTGCAAAAACAATAACGTGTTATTGATAAACGTCGCAGAACCAATCAGCAGCTCGAAAGCAGTCAGGCCACATCTCTGTCATCTCTTTCTACATCGTAGAACCAATCAGCCACTCGAGGACAGTCAAGCCACATCTCCATGTTATCTCTTTCTACGTCGCAGAACCAATCAACCGGCAGTGAGGCTATATCTCTGGGTCATCTCTTTCCTTCCATGTCTTTAATTTAACTATGTAGTTCTTGTCTGTTGCATATGTTTAACAAAAAAAAAATGTTTAAGAAAAACTAGACTCATGTGTAAATATAATTGTTTATATATAAAATAGTAATATATGACTGTGTGTGTGTGTACGCGTGTGTGATAATAATTATACTAGATATGTTAATACAATTGTATGTATAATATTTGACTGTAGTATAATAATAATACCATGGTTTGTTAATAAAATTACTATTTATGAATTTTTAGTTGTTCTTTACAAAAGTTTTGCTGACGTGTAGGTACTAGATATGTTAATAAAATTGTATGTATAATATTTGACTGTAATATAATAATACCATAATTTGTTAATAAAATTACTATTTATGAATTTTTAGTTGTTCTTTACAAAAGTTTTGCTGACGTGTGTCGTCGTCGTTATGCTGACTCGATACTGGGTCATCGTCACCTCCTTTTGCTCTACGTCAGCGTTATGATGACCAGGGTCAGGCCAGTCATTGATGAATAGCGAGTAGAATTTAAATTATACCTCGGAATCAGCAACCGAACTCTTTATCTTTAGAAACAGAACTGCGCCATCAGTATAAGAGCTGATTATGACAAACTGCTACTTATTAGAAACAGAACAGCTTTACAACAGCTTTACAATAGCATAGTTGTTTATCTGTAATTGGATCTGCTTTTTATCTGGTAATGAACTGTTTTTCTGTTATTGAATCAGTTTTTTACCTGTTTCTATATATATCACCTCTGTTTTTTTATCTGGCCATGAACAATTTATAGGGAAATGCTCTCGCGGGATGGGCACCTCGGGTACATACAAGAATTGATTGTAATTTGACACACACACACAAAGACTGGTATGAATAGGTTTTCTTACAAGTAAAAGACAACATCAATTTAATACATTTATTGACATATAAATATTACATATACATATACAAAGTATTAGGAGTTAAAACAGCAACCATGTGAAAGGGTGTCTGAAAAGACTAAAACAGCAACCCTATGAATGAGCATCTGAAAACATATCATCATCATGTGAAACTTAGTGCTAATATTATTTACTTGATAGACGTTTTACTCGTTTATCTAAAATAAACTATTCTAACAAAAATATGTTGTTGTTATATTATACCAGAAAAAAGATACTCGTTAATTTTGAATTTAACACGGTAAACGCCATGTCAACATCTAGTTGGGGCGCACGGTAAATATACAATTAACATTTTGTTAAATTAATAAAAAGTTAGTAATTGCTATTATTTAGCTTTTTTGTATCCATATGGAACAGAATCATATTGATAAAATTTTCGTTTACATGAAGTCGGCTTAAATTCTTTTGTTTCACTTCGTGAGATAACCTCATGTATTTTTGTTCTTCGAATGGTTTTGAATGCTATTTTTCTAGGTTTCATTTTTTCATTGTCAATAATCATCCCATTAAGCGTACCAAAATTAACATCTTTTTCCACCTCGTGATTTATACAAATCCCCTTTACTTTACAAATTTCAGTATATTAATTTTTTGTTGGTGAATAAACTATGTAACCGTAGTTTTTCGGCCCGCCAGAGGCAAATTCTGTAATGTAACTCCCGGGTCCATAACTGGTCAATTCGTTCGTCATGTCACCGATACAATTTCCCAATACAGGGTCAACATCTCCTGGTTTGGAAATAAATATTACCGAATCTGTATCATAGTACAATACCCTTTCTCCAAGTTGCTCAAGATAACTATACAATTTTAAACGAGCTTGTGTTGTGGTGTAGGCGGCTAAGCACACATTTACTGTTGGTAGAACATCGCATGTTTCTTCAGTATATTCATAATTAATTACAACGGTATTATCATTAACTGGAAGCACGGTATTAACTACAATTGTCGGGTCAGTCATCATTTTAAAAAATTCATCGGGTCTATTTATTATTTTTGTTTTTGGCTGATTTTCTCGTTGCCCCAATTTTCCCCAAAATGAGTTAAGTATTAATTTCGCTAGAGCTCTTAAGCCAGGGTTTTCAAAAATTTCTGTGTACACCAAACGTAGACCCTCCTGTTTGAAAAAATCTTCAATATATGCATTTTTTTGTTCCTCTGTGTCGCAATCTTGCGGCCACCCCGATGCCTGTTGTTTAATTTTTATAAATTGATTCATCATCTCTGTAAACAACCCCATGACATTCTTTTCTTTGTTATACTGTTCAACCTTAAATTTCCAAATTTCATAAACCTTAAGCAATTGATATCCCATCTCCTGTGCTTTTACAACTTCATCTATAACCCAAGTTCCGGTTATAGCTCTCTCTGAACCATTGTGTGAACAATCACCCGTATTAAAATTTTTGCACAAGCATGGCAGAGTGCAAACATTAATTTATTATTTATTTTTACCGGTAATACAGGATGGTATAAATTTTGAGGTGGCAAAAGCACGCATTTAATTATGCCGTCAAGACCAGAAACATTTTTTGGACATTCATCCCCTAGGAGCACTACAGGGTGACCCACAGGATATTTTCCATATTTACAAATATAAGGATATAGTGAGCAAATATCGATGTAGTGAATTTTTTCGCCATCCTTACATTTATAATAAGTTTTAGTATTTCCTGTTCTTCCTCCGTAAAACGCGTCACGCGGATTAAGCGGTATATTAGTAAGCAGGGTTGATGTATTAGTAAAATTTTCAATTTCGGGGTTAGCCTGCATTTCTCGTCTAAAATCACACTCCCACATTTCCACAACTTCGTAACAAAGTGTTTTAAGTCTTTCGGTTTTAGCTACTGTCGACTCATAACGCAGGTTTAAAGTTTCATCGGGTTTGTCGTGCAGCGGGGTGTCTCTACTGAATTTTTGACACTGAGGATGTCCATGGTAATAACACCCGTGAAATTCAAAAACCCGGTTTAATTGTTCACAATAGCCATCAACTTTTAACCCCCCTAATCTAACTTCTTTTTGTTTAGCCAAATGTAATATATTTACCCCAAGAATGTGTTCCTCCCACACAAGCCATTGTGTTGCTATTTTAGATTGTATGTCACGATTGCGATAACCGTTTTTAGGTATTATACCGATTGTATTTGGTTTTAAGAAATTGCGTCTGTACACTTTGTTGCACGACGACGCAATAGTACACGCCTCGGTAAACGGACATACATTACTTGTGGAAATCAATTGACCCCTAAACTTTATACACGCCTGAGTGAGAATTTCCACATCAGAGATACAGTATTCGACTATATCACGTTGCATATCGAACTCGGCGTTCTTATGCTCTTCATACCATTCTAAAAAATTTGTTCTTTCTATGTCTTTCATTGTGTTTGGACTGTAGTACTCTAAAGCAGGTAATGGGCCAACGTAATTTTTATTTTCCAACGTGTTAAATAAATGAGGAAAATAACCCTTTTTAAAATTATGTCCCAACCCAAATGCTTTAGGTAATTTGGCTGGTGCCATAGGAAAATAATTTAAAGAATCGAGAAATTTTACATTTCCCAAAACCATGGATATAATTTTCGTGCCACGCATTATTAATTCAGGTATTAATGAGGTTTTTGTTAAAATATAATTCAAAATAAACTGATGATCGAACGCTTGGCCGTTATGAGCTATGACTACAATATGTTTAAATTTTTTACGTAGTGTTAATAAATGAAGCATAAACCTTTCAACAACGTTGTCTTTTATGGTCTGCACTTTAATACCACAATTTTTGCAAACGAATAACTTTTTTTCATTTATGCATTTATCACAACATTGTTTAAAAACACAAAGATTGGGTTCGTGCTCGATTGTATGGTCATCAATTATTTTCTCTTGCCGCGTTTCCAAATCATAAAATATAAACAAAAAGTCTTTAGTTTTAGGTGAACCCGTATCAGGGTGCATGTAACACAAGTGATCTTGAGATTAATGAGTCATGCAAATTTTACAGTATATTTCACCGCATGTGTGTTTTCTATTATTTCTAATTGTTTTCAAACAGATAGTACAACAAACAATTTCGCTACAGATAGTATTTTTACCCAGAGAATTTGGTTTAGTGTGATTTTGAAGACACTGTGTACTTTTGAACCAGCGATTGCAATCGGTGCATTTTATTTTTATGTCTGTCTGACATGGTGGAGATTGTTGGCAGGCATAACACGTACCACCGCACCTGTGCCGATTTTTAGTGTTGTAGGGTACATGACACTTTTCGCAATAGTAACCACAGCAAAATGCTGCAGTCAACGATGTTATAACGTTGTAATGCCCTTTGTTATAGAGAAGATTCAAAGTACACTTCGCCTCACCTCCTTCAAATACAACGTCTTTACCCCTGCCACCAAACTCGTATACACATATTTTGTAAGTGTCACCGAAATACCGCTGGAACTGATGTAGTTCGGGTATTCCGGCTCCATCATCAGGAATACTTACCTCAGCATCTTCCGCAAGTTTAATAGCTCTCTTCAATTGCAGCTTACCAATATCCTTCCGCACTTTAGTAAAATCGACGTCTTTTCCAGCATTTGCAATAGCCACAACTAATGCTCGGGGTAAACACAAATTGTCTTTGTTCTGAATACTAATTATACCTCGACGCATACCACATTCTTCGTTAAATGTGTTGTATTTGTTTGATCGTTTTCCCGTTCCTTTGGGAATGCGTACAGTGTTACGCCTAAAATGAAGTATTTTACTAATACCACTACAAAGTTGGTGTGTACTTTTAACAAAATCAAAATTACAGAGTATTTACATCAGTGTTTAAAATAATATTTCGTAATACGTATCGCTAAATATTATTACCTAGACAGAAGGTGTCGGTATTCAGTCCTACAGAATTAGATTGAAATATTCCGCTAAGCACTCGCCACACATCATCAATAGACACTTCAGACGCATCGCTAAAATTTTTCCATCCTTGACCCCTCTTGAAATCATTGCTACAGAATGTAAATCCTACTTTATCAGATGGATCTACATCTTGCGTTGCATGTATTATTACATCTGTTATAGCTTCTCGCACCCATTTAACAGGGTCTTTACCTTGTGGAACAGGTTTAATATTAAACTCGATAGTTCTTCCTTGTAAATTAAAACGTTTAACTTTCTTCTTGTAATCTTTAATTACAATAAATTTTTCCATTTTCAAAATGTTTGGTGCACTTTCTACTTTGAAGATTAAGTGAAGAATGACCGGCCTAGGATGTGTGATGTCTGTAATTATAGTAGACGTGTAAGTAGTGACCTTCTTCTTTTTCTTCTCTCTCCATCATCAAGCACATGTGCCACCTGCACACCTGGTGGTTGCAAGTGTGGTTTGGTGAGGCACTGACCTATAAGTCAAGGTTCCGGCTAGGTTGTTGACACAGCATCACAAACAGAAACTGACCTTGCACACCTGTATCAATTCTGAACATTCTCCCCCTATGTCTAGACAGTTACGCAGGTGCAACTTGCACGTGTACCTTAGTAAGACACTGACCTATAAGTCAAGCCTCCGGCTAGGTTGTTGACACAGCATCACAAACAGAAACTGACCTTGCACAACTGTATCAATTCTGAACATTCACCCCCTATGTCTAGACAGTTACGCAGGTGCAACTTGCACGTGTACCTTAGTAAGACACTGACCTATAAGTCAAGCCTCCGGCTAGGTTGATGACACAGCATCACAAACAGAAACTGACCTTGCACACCTGTATCAATTCTGAACATTCACCCCCTATGTCTAGACAGTTACGCAGGTGCAACTTGCACGTGTACCTTAGTAAGACACTGACCTGCAAGTTCTGCAAGGTCTCGCACCTCCCCTCTCCACAGGAGCCCGTTGTTGACAACTTGTCTTATTCATAATTTTGTTTCGTGTTGAAAGGATGTCAGGATTTGAAATCCGACAGAGGAAGTGCGGGAGTGGTTTTTATTTATATCACACAACGTGGTCGGTGGCATCAAACGAGAAGACAGGCTCCCACGGTATGTAAGTTTTCATGCAAAAATTAGTAAATTAGGGCGGACCAAACCCGTGCAAATAACGGTATGTAAAATTAGGGCAGGCCAAACCCTAAAATTACGCAAATTACCGTATGCAAATTACGGTACTGGAAACAATAGCACAACATTATTGCCCCAATTGGCTGATAATTTACTATTTAATTTTACTGTAAAAACCCTGTTTCCAGCAATGGTGAATATTTCAAAACGTAATATTATTGCCCTAGTTTAGTTCGATGATTTCATTCATTGTAATATTACTAAAGTACAACGTCAGCAACTAATATTGTCCTAGTTTAATGTGATGATAATGTATTATTTCATTTATTTTAATGTTACTAGAGCATGACGTCAACAACTACTATCGCCCTAACTTTGCTGATTATGTACTATTATTGCCCTAGTTTGATGATGAAAATATTATAATATAAAATCAACGTATGCAAAATTACTAAATTAGGTTGGGCTAAACCTCAAAATTATGCAAATTACCGTATACATATTACGGTATGCAAATTACGGTATTCAAATTAAGTTATGCAGATTTTTTCCCACGGTATGCAAATTACGGTATTCAAATTTTCCCACGGGTGGGCCAAACCCCAAAATTATTGTACGCAAATTACGATATGCAAATTATGGTGGCCCATATCCCAAAATTACGCAAATTACCGTATGCAAATTACAAAATTCTAATTAGGGTGGGCCAAATATCTAAAATTACGGTATGCAAATCACAGTATGCAAACTACGGTATGCAAATTATGGTATTCAAATTAGGGTGGGCCAAAAATTACGGTAAGCAAATTACCGTATGCAAATTACGATATGCAAATTATGGTATTCAAATTAGGGTGGGCCAAACCCCAAAATTTCGGAGGTGGGTCACGGTATGCAAATTAGGGTTGGCCAAAAACCCCACGATATGCAAATTAGGGCGAGCCAAACCCCAAAATTTCGGAGGTGGGCCATACTTCACGGTATGCAAATTAGGGTGGGCCAAACACACTCGGTATGCAAATTAGGGTGGGCCAAAACCCCAAAATTTTGGGGGTTGGCCCACCCCCGCAGGTGGGCCAATCCCCCGAAATTTGGGGATCAAAGGATGCCGCCAAGTTCCCACGGTCGGCAAAATTTTCCCAGGCTCAATCGTCCCCATACCTACTATGCTGATAATTACTTAGTTAGGAATTATTTCTTGTTATTCAATCATGCTGATAATTACTTAGTTTATTATTAGTTACTAATTGTTCTTATGTAAAGGGTAAGAGCCGCTACTGGTCGACCGATGTCTCGTCATTCTGACGTTAGCACTCGGGTCGCTCAGATTCACTGCCGCTCTGTTTATTTTGTGACGTTTATTTCGACTAATAAAGGTTGTATTAATTCAGTTTGAGTATTTACCTATTTTTTTTTGTGTTTACCTTTCAATTTCTAACAATATATATATATATATATATATATATATATATATATATATATATATATATATATATATGATCTTCTTTAAATGTTAAATATTTCTAAAATCTTTTATGAATTCGATCAAGAGCTGAACACTGATATGAATAGATGGGATACCAAAAACGAGATTAGCATATTCAAGTTTGCTTAAGACGTATGCAAAATATAAAAATTTGTACACAAGAGGATCAGTAAAAATTTTCGTGATGCGAATTATAAAACCTAGCATTTTATTTGTCGAACTGCATAAATTATTGATATGTTCGTCAGAGCGAAAATTATTTCAAAAAATTACCCCAAGATCTTTTACGGTGGATTTATTTTCAATAGTTGTTCCACAAACCATATAAGAAAATTTGATATGATTAACTCTACGCGTGAATGTTACTGAACTACACTTTTCAATATTAATTTGGAGTTTATTTATTGAACACCAGTTGATAAAAGTAACTATGTTGGCTTGTAGATGGACTGCATCCTCAATATTTTAGATATTCTGGAACAACTTAACATCATCTGCATAGGCTAATACAAGGCATGAAAATGATTCAAGGAGATCATTTATAAATAAGATGAATAACAGAAGTCCTAAGTTGGAACCTTGTGGGACACCAGAGGTAGCTGAAAATTTTTTAGAATAGAAACCATTGTAGTAAACATAACATATGCGATCTTGCAAATAAGATTTAATGAGTGATACTAAAGAGTTAGTTGCACCAAAAGAATAAAGTTTATTTAAAAGAAGTTCGTGATTGACAGAGTCAAAAGCACGTGTCATATCTGTATAGATGGTATCAACTTTGGCCACGAGTATCCATACTATTAGAAACAAACTGAGAAAATGATGCAAGATTTGTGATGGTAGATTTGCCGCTCATAAAACCATGCTGATTAGGTGAAATAAGTGAGTGGGTATTCTTATATATAGATTTAAAAATGATTCTTTCGAATATCTTACTGAAGTTATTCAGAATTGAAACTGGTCTATAATTTTTTATATGTGAATTATTACTTTTTTAAATACCGGAGTTATTCTGGTTTTCTTCCATTTGTCCGGGGAAGTGCAAGATGAAATAGCAAGGTTAATAATAAAACAGGGAGGCTTAGCGAAAGCAAATTTTAAATCTTTTATAATTAAACTGGGTATTTGGTCGTCGCCGGAAGTGAACTTATTCGGGAGACTGGAAGTAATGGCTATTATATCCTCTTCATTGACGGTTTCAAGGCTGAATGATAAATTATTATTATGTAGGTGTATATGAAATGGTAGAATGAGGTGAAAAATATTTCGAAAATTGGGTTGCAAAAGCATTTCAATTGGGGTATCATATTCTCTGTCGTCATCCTGTATTTTGCCTGGAATCCTTGTCTCTCCCTTCTTTAGATATATAAATTTCCATAAATCAGAAGGATTAGTACGAATATTACTTTCAACAGATTGAATGTAGTTATTGTAAGCATCTTTAATTTGAGTTTTAAGTAACAATCTCAATCTCTTAAATTCACTATTGTAATGCTGACACTTACGCTTATTCCATTTTTTCCTATAATATTCTTTGGTCCTTATATTATATTTTATTTCTGAAGTGAACCATAGAGGATAATTATTTTTAAAAAAATTTTGTAAAGGAACATTTTTGTTTATACAACTATATAAGATGTTATAAAATATATCTAAAGCATCATTAACATCGGTACATTCATAGACTGAAGTCCAATCAGTCATGGAAATATCACTATATAAATTAATGAAATTTGCTCGACGGAAGTTATTAAATAGAGAATTGGATTTTTGAAAGTTACCTTGGGTACAATGCAACGTTCCAATGGTAAAAGAAAGAGCTGGATGATACGCATCTTCCGGAACAAGCGGAAAATCTGTATTACTTACATTAAGTGTGATATTTATATTTGAAAATATTAAGTCCAGTTGATTACTGAAGGCGTTATTCACTGTATTGTACTGTTTAAGATTTAAGACACTGCATAACTGTAATAGTGATGATGATTTTACACAATTGGAAACAATATTATCAAATTTGGTACATTGAAATCACCTATAATTAAAACACAAATAAAAGTTCAAGTTCCTCCATATAATTGACAAAATCAGTTGTACTTAGGTCAGGTGGTATATATAATACACAAATAATGCAATTTTTATTCAATATCTTACATTTACAAGCGACAATGTCAATAAATGGATTAAAATCTTGTAACATACACGTATCGAAAGGCGTATAAGATATTTTACTGGCTAAAGCAATTAATGTATCGCCGCCTTTTGTACAGAAAACAATTCAGAGTTATGGACAGATTTAGATAACCAAGTTTCAGTAAGAAAAATAATATCAAAAGAGACAGAACAAAGATTAACATAGAAATTATTACATTTAGAATTTAAACCACGAGGACACACAACTGTTGGGCAATATTAGTTTTCCGACATACCATTCTTTGTCATAATTTTGGGTACACCATTACGTATTTAATAAATAAATTTTCTTCACCATTACTTATACGATTACTAAGTTCTTTTTTTAATAAATTATAGTTATTAATTTGCATGGTGGTGCGATCATGAGAGACAGACAAATGTGTCCACCCATCACGCGATTTAAAATTTTTTGAATTTCTGAGTATTTTCAGTACCTCCTCTGAAGAAGATAGCTGAATTTTGATAGGTCGACAGCGCTGAGAGGTGGGATCATAGCGGCCAATACGTGAAAATATATAATGACATGCATGTAAGTAATAGCCTATTCGCATCGCATGTACACAAAAGTAAGTGAAATCCAAATTATCTCGTTAACTCTCATTATTATCTTTTTGTTGGTAATTTTTTTTGAAAGTCCACTTTTTAAGGTTTCTCGAAGCATTTAGAAAAATTAATCGTCCGATAATTCTTCTAAAATAAAATTTATGGTATAATTTTTTTGTACGTAATATAATTTGGATATAATTTTCATATACCCAAATTTATAAAATTATAAATGACCTTTTTCGTTATATCGTCGTAATAGTATGCGATTACGAATATAGCTTGAAGGAAGCTATCAAATGCACACGTATTTGTTAAAGATATTATTTTGTTGTCTACTTTATGTTCTTCCAGACTAAAACAGTTTGTGTTTTTTATGACGGTAACTTTTGTATGGTTTTTCCATGTTATTGAGTCTTTAATTAGAACTTTATTTTTTCCGAGGTAAATACTTTTTTCCCGATCTATTTTTGTTTGCTTTGCATTTTGGTTTTTTCTCCGCATCTTCGTCTCGGTGGATGTCCCTAGTCCCTCCGCGTCACATCCCGCCGCGTTGCGTCCAGGGTCTTGCAGAGAGACCTCTCGGAGTCTACTCCTCAGCTTTCTCGTGTCTTGTTCTTGGCTTCTCTAATTCTCTTCTTCCTGTAAAGCCAAAGCTGAGCGCGCCTCACCTGTCTCATGGTAATCAAAGCAAATTCGTCCCTTTTCATGGCCTTCCTCTTCACCGAAACTGAAGGAACATTTGTCTAAAGCATGCACAGCCTTATTGCATATGACGCATCGATGAGCGCCTGCAGGATAATCGCCATTGATGCATGCAGGTCATGTCGTCATGGCATTATCGCTGACAACATCAATTGGAAATTCGCCACGTTGCCAATGGATTTCGCTATGTTCATCCTCGTCATTCTTGTCTTCCAATCTTTTCAAATTCGATCCTTTTTTTTTTAAATTGCCACTCATATGCTCCAAATGTTTTTGTACAAACACATCCAGTGTAAATGGCAATTTGTTTTCATTTGTAAAAATATTATTTTTCAGTATATTAAATTCGCTCTCAACAGATGCTGAAGAGGCAGGAATACGGCCGTAGCCAAAACTATCTGTTTTAATATTACTCCACACCGGAAGTAACGACGAATGTTTTGTTAATAATTCCCCGATCTCCAGAAAGTGAAATGCGTTGACTTGAATCAGACTTTTTCTCCTGTTTTAATAAAGTGTTTACTTTATCTTGAATTTTCTGTTCCCACTTCTTCCAGGAGTTACAACGAATATCTTCGCTGTCATCATGAGCAGGAGAGGCATTGTCTTTCTCATTTTCGTCGTCATTCTCAATCTTATCGGAATATTCTATAATTTACAAAAATGTAGATACGGTATTCATACATTATTCTTTACTTTATACAAGTAATAATGTAGTTTTAAAAATTATGAATAAGTATTTTATATTTATCTATAAGAAATAAATAGAAAAAAAATTAAATATTTTTTTATTTAAAAATGTGAATAAAATAAATCAAAGTTTAATAACTAACAAGAAAAGTAAATTTCCGGATTATTGCGAATTAAGTAGAGAAAGTTATGGATAACACATAGTTTTAAATAAAAAAAAATAACAAATGTATAATTCTGATTAATTCGATTAAGGAATTGCGCGCTGCTTCACACAGGGTCTCGAAATTGTCTACGAAGCCATCCTGTCCGCTGTAGCAAACCGTCATTATGTTTTCCATTATTTTCTCAGCATTTTGCACACTGCGTTATATATATTGTTAACTGCCCAATGCATTCCAAATAAAACCTTTTCACTTTCACGAAATTCACTGGCTTTAAAAAATGGCGATATAAGTTAAAAAAATGGGCAACATCCAACCGTATATAGCATTGAGGTAATTCATCATGATAAATTTTTTCTGCATACTCTTCGATATCGACTGAGTTGCAGTATTCATTAGCACAAACGTTCAGTAGAGCTATCGAAAAATCCATAACAATTTCTTTAGGAGTTAAAATACCTAAAGATTTAATAGTACCCAAAAATTTCTTGATGTTTCATGAATTCTGGCAATCTGGCAACACTTGGGCGACGCTGAACTCCTGATTATTGACGTTAATAACCATCAAGTAAAGCAAAATTCAATTCGCTCTTGTGTTACATGGAAATACCACAGGTTTTACAAAACTTCCAGAGGCATCTATACTGACTGAAACCATATAGTTTTTCATCAGTTTTCGTAATAGATGAATTTGGGACTTAGTGCAGTATATTACTGTAACTGGTACTAACGAATAGTGAATAATTTCATTTGCATAGACACTTTTTGACAGTTTCAATAAGCTGACGAAAATATCAGAATCTACATATTCTAAACGTATCATCTCAGCTTTCACGGTGCGCAAGACTTGGCCTTTAAATAATATTGGTGGTTCAGGATCGCCAAGTTCCATTAATTCATCTGCAATTTCAGCGCGGTAAACCTCAGCAGCTTTGTGATTCAATTCTCCTGCCAGTTCAGATCTCATTGGTTGTCGCAGCCATCGTTTGCTGCAATATTTTAGTCGGCCCACCGTAATACAACAAATTATTTCGACATCGTTGCCTTTTGGTTGAATGTCGATATGCAAATGGCTGCCGCAAGCACATTTTCCTAAAATAAAAGTAAAATATAATAGTTGATTGTAATAATTATAAACATTAAATGTAAAATAAAAATAGTAATATATGTTTTGTATTCAACTTACCACGTATGTAGCCTTTATCTTCATTTAAAGAAATATTGTGATTTTTGAACACAAATTCACACGGTAACTTTGTATTTGAATAAATTTTCTGAAAAATATTGGACTCCCAAATTTCAGCTTTCAGACATCTCCATGACCTTTTTTGTGGCAGTCGATGTCCACGTGATCTGACATAATATTTTAATTCAGACAATTCATCGAATTATTTTTTTTCAAATTCAATATGAACTTCAATTTCTTCACCAGTTTCGCCAAAACTTCTGTCTGCGCAAGATGTTTTAAAGATTTAACATTAGTACCTATAATAACTCCGCACGTTTGCAATTTTAAATGTAGTTCGATAAAGGCAAACTACTAAAATAAGTTGGTGCTGTGACGGTGGCACAGCCATATTGGCACAGTTAAAAAAAATGGCAATGGTAATTTTTATAAATCAATTTACTAAATATACTTATCAATAATAATTGTCGCTGTTCCACATTACAGCACCAAATAAGTGCGACTTTCAAGAGTTACATAATATAAGCACAATTAATATCTTATCTCATTGAGTTGATCAGCTCGTAACAAATTCGGTCGATTATTGAACAATTTGCAAGTATATACGTACAAAGATGAAACTTTGATTTTATTATGTAAACGTTCGCAAATATCATTCCAAATAGGATTAAGTTTCGATATACATTTTCTTGTATCATCATCAATAATTGCGTCTCTGTACTGAATAAGTAGATCCCGTACAATATCTACATTAATACAGACTTTCCGACCAACTTTCATTACAAAAAATGTTAAGTAAAAAAAAAACTAAATAATGCAAAAGAGTTGAAAGCGTTCGAATTAGATTTGCTAAATAATAATTTAGAAATTCACAAACTTCACTAGATCACATCTATAGACAACACCAAACAAAACATAAATATGCCGTTCACTAACAACTCATATTTAAATATTTTAACTCAAGTGAAAGATTAAGACCAATCCCTCCTCATAGACCCTAATAAGAACATGATTGCTCTGCAAAATTACTAATACTTGGACAGCAACTCCTACCTCAAAAACGATTATTTTGATCATTTCTTTATTAATATGTAGAAATACATAGATATATTGTTTAATTGGTAAATGCATTATGAAAGGTTGCTCTCGTGTCATTATTTCTAAAGTCGAGTTTTAGATATTGTTTAGTAGATAAAAGAATTATAAATTGCATTATGACTAGTTATGTTCGCGTAATTTATTCTAAACTCACGTTTTGATATTGTTTAATATATAAATAAATTATAACTGCGTGTAGTATAGATCAAAAACTTCGCGAAAATCTGTATTTCAGTAAATATCGTTCGCTAAAAAATAATTAACTATTTATTATTCCAGCACAATCTTTCCTAAATAGCCCAGTATTGCTGTTAGCTATATTTAGCAATTTGGTTTATAAACATTTCCGTTGGCAAAATGCAGTTTCAAATAAATATTTAAACAATATTATAAAACCGTCAGCGTTCACACACAGTTATACCTGTCATATTTTCCCCTTTCCTTTTTCCAAAGATTTAAAGAATAGCACGTAATCAAGAACTTTGTTTTAAATAATGGATATTCACTTCAACAAATAGAGGAAGAAAGAAACATAAACTAAATATTAGCAGGTTGTATAATTATAGAAAAAAGGAAAAGGGATTAAAGCAGAGAGATCAACGGAGATCAGAATGGTCAATTTGTTCATTCATAAGAATTTTGTTTTGGTTCTTTGATCATTGCATTTGCAAGGATTCGAATAAATCCATCTTTAATCTCTTCTAACGGAATGGTTATGAACAATACCGTGTTTAGCAACATTTAATTTTATTTATTTAGGGCCAACGCGTTCTGCGATCTTTAAACTATAATTAACAATTCATTGCATAATCTATACATACTAGTTCATTTCAACAGTAATTGTTGTCAAGTATATCTAGCAATTTGATTTATTTTTGATCGATGAACGCATTACTCGTATAAATTGCTTTATGACTGGTTGTGCTGGAATAGTAAAGTGCTTTTTAAATGGTTGCGCGTAAGTAATTCATTCGGAACTACGGTTTATTACAAGTAAAAAATATTAAGTTTAACAATTTGTATTGCCTAATCCTCATTACAATATTTTTTTTGTGTCCTCCCTTTCATTGTGCTGAAAGATCAACAGAAACAACATCCAAGTTCTTGATCTTGATCAACTGGAGTGATTCATAAGTAATTAATTATCAATTAATTAGTAAATACGTAGTAATTAATTAGTAATAAATTTGTAATCAATTAATATTAAGAAGTTTGTTTATTTATTTTTTTGGGTTGTACTAGCTTAACACATAAGCTGGCACAAACCCATTGATTTTTAAAAAACTAACCGTAATAATTTTTTTTTGGTAATTAATTAGTAATTAATGAGTACTAAGTGTTCTTACAATTTTTTTTTGATGTGCAGCAATGGTTGTGGTGACTTTACGTACCTTCTCACTAAGAGTGTACTAGTCTGTCAAAAGTTGTCTTGCCTGTAAATTCAGTGCTGTGTTCAATATATATGTATAGTTGTGTTTGCGTTGCTCAATGTGTTTTTCACTTATTTATTCCCGCTCTGCATGATCTAATAGATTATGAGCCCAGGAAGTGCGATGTAAGTACAGTATAGATAAGCAGTAGCGACACTCTCTGTCGGCACCTTTGATGTAGTCTCCAACAGCGGCCGTGTCTTGTGAGTTGACTCAGTAGGAAATTTAAAAACATTTTATTTGGAGAATTCGATATTAGAAATATATATTAAAAAGTCTAAATATGTAACAAATTATTTGAAAATATAGTTAAGGAAATATATAAGCTATTACAAAATATACGATATATATAAAAATAATAGTAACAAAAACTGTATTAATATTGCTATTTTTTCATATTATAAATGACTTAATATTATTTTTTTTCTATTATTTTCGGATTTAAAATTTTTATTCATAAATTTTAAAGAATAAAATAATTTCATCCGGCAGCATAATTTTAATAAATATAGTTTTGGAAAATAAGTGCACGGGTGCTTTATCTCAATGGTATATAATTTTGCAACTATTTTTTTTATAATGTTATTTTCAACAACGAAATTTCCAAAATTTTTGGAAAAATAACATTGTAATTCAAGTATATAATTTATAATTCATTTGGCATTAACAAATTTTCATAATTAGAATTTTTATCTATTTTTGTCTTCAGAAGAATTCGTATTTTTCGCTAAGTTCGAACAATCTTTCATTGCAGATTTACTTCCTCCTCTCTTCTTATTGAAAAACTTAGCCATAAAAAAGATGATTTTTTTATATTAATAAAAACACGATAAATAATGAAAATACACCAAAATAAATCAAAACTATAATTATCAACTGACAGCTGCAGTAACGAAAATGAAGAACTAATCATGAACTAACAACCAGCAGAAAAAATTTGGGGTTCGATAATTGGCTAAGTGTCGCTACTGTTTACTTATCTCTACTGTGATGTAAGTGTTAAACGAAACGAGTTATCCAACCACGTGTTCTTCCCTAACCTTAGTTCGTCAAAGACGCGCACGAAATGTTCGCGGCCGGTAGAATCGAGCCTCTCAACAAGAACTACGGTACGTGGTGGGTGCACGTGCAAGCTCTCCTCGTGAAGAATGACGCGCGGGGGTATATTAACGGCGTAAAAATGAAACTAAAGGTCAACACGGCGGATCCAGTGACAGCCGTGGCAGCACAACAATGGGCGATTCAAGATGAGAAGGCAAAGTCCGATATCATCCTGGCGATCAGCGCAACGGAGCTGAAACAGATCAAATACTGCGATACCTCAAGGTAGGTACGGCTGAAATTAGAGAGCATTTTTTTGTCAAAAGGTCCAGCTCGTAAAGCGACCCTACTGAAGCAGTTAACACTGCAGCGAATGAATGAGGGCAAAGATGTTCGTATATACCTGAGTAAATTTTTTGACGCCGTCGATAAATTGGCGGAAATGGAGGAACACATCAACACCGGCCTGCTCGCTATTATGTTTTTATACAGTTTGCCACCGAGTTTCCAGAACTTCCGTTGCGCTATCGAGTCGAGAGATGAATTACCCTCACCAGAGACGCTCCGAGTCAAAATTGTGGAGGAAGCGGATGCGCGAAATAGCGAAAACCAGTCCGTTTCCAACGCCATGCTAGCCGGAAAATTCCACAAGCCAAGTGTAAACAAGAAAAAGGACTCGAAGCCGCCTGATAGGGATGCCAGTGCGATAAGATGCTACCGCTGCAGAAAGATGGGCCATGTGGCAGCACAATGCAAATGGAAATCGAAGAAGGACGAAAACCACCGATCTCAAAGCACAAATAATGTGGAACAATACCTCTTTTTCACATCTAATGCGTCAGACGATGCGACACACAACGGCGACTCTGACGCAGCCCATCAGGTGTCGAAAGCTATTCGGCCACCTCGGCAAAGGTGGTGGTGCCTCGACAGCGGATATTCTTTTCAAATCTGAATGAACCGGGAGCAGTTTTTACAGATGAAGGACGTGGGCACCGAGAAGCTACCTGGTCAGCAACGCCTCAACGGACTTCAAGGCACGAGGAAAGGTACGACTGAGCGTGAGGGACACCAAGAGTTAGAGCTGTCAGATACTCTGTTCGTTCCCGATATACGCACGAACCTGATGTCAGTAGGTAAATTCACGGATAAGGGTTGCCGAGTCGTATTTGAACGTGAGTATGCCGAGTTTATAAACCCTGGGTTGTATTTCATTCAAGCGAGCGAATACGATGAATGTATGGCAACTATTGAGTCGCAGATACTCTCTCTCTCTCCGATGAGGACAAGTTGCGGCAGTGGTACCACCGCCTCGGTCATCTCAACATCAAAGACCTCACAGAAGCTACTCGAAGGGGAACGATCACTGGGATCGACAAGTTGCCGCCCACTAACAACTTCGCGTGCCTTGAGTACCCTTCCCGAAAATGTCCGAACGTCAGTCTGCACCGTTGGAGCTGGTGCACTCCGATCTATGCGGGCCAATGAAAACCGAGTCATTGGGTGAGGCATAATGATTCGTTACCTTTGTTGAAGACCACTCAAAATAGTGCGAAGTCCATTTTTTAACAAAAAGAACCAGGTGCTGTCCGAGTTCCAGAATTTTCAAGCCATGATGGAGAGGGACACGAAAGGATGCATCAAGTACCTACAAACGGACAACGGGACGGAATATAAGATCAAGAGCTTTGACGAGCACCTGGATAAGCACGGAATCCGGCGCCGACTTATCGTAGCGAACAACCCGGAGTAGAATGGGATCGTCGAGCGTATGAATAGGACCCTGGTCGAGATGGCGAGGGTCATTTTGGGCCAAAGCGGTCGCGACTGCCTGCTACTTGAGAAATCGGCGCCCTTCCAAGCCGCTCGGTAGAAATATGCTGTTCAAAGTACGTTTCGGAAGTAAACCGGATCTGAAGCATCTACAGGAGTTTGGCTGCAAAGTTTTTGTCCTAGACAAGTCACCCGGGAAGGAAAAATTCGACGAGAAAGCTCGTGAAGGCGTGTTCCTGGGGTACTCTGAGGAGAGTAAAGGATTACGAGTCTACATTGCTAGCCAGCACAAGGTCAAAGTCACGCGAGACGTCAGATTTTTGGAGAAGTCCATCAACAAGGTCGTTACGAGGTCGAGGTTCCACTGACGTCACCAAAGACTCCAGGCGAGCCAAACGACCTCGAGAACGGTAAAAGCGTGAAGGAAGAAGCAGAAGACGACAATGAATATACCACACTTGATGACGAGTTCGTGTTCGCCGACAAGAAGTCAACCGTCGCCTGCAGAGGACGGGAAACTTCTCTGAGGCGAGGTCCCAGACTACCCAAGAAAGGCAGGACCGGAAAGCCAGGCCGACTCAAGTTGGAGCACAACATGATTGAGAGCAGCCCGGCATCGTTCGATTCCTGCTTCCTCGCGGATGTAGATTTGAATCTTACCAAAAACCCCCAACAGGGCGCGTAATTGGTAGCCGGACGACGCTGAGGAATAAGTACGGACCGAACGGCTCCATCCAGTGTCGAAAAGCCAGAGTCGTCGCTCAGGGCTACATGAGGGTACTACAGATGACAGAGTAAGTTCTTTAGCTCATCGCTGAGACCGACAGCAATGGAGATGTGACGGACAAGGCAAGGATAATGCTTCGCGATCTGAGAGAGGGGAACAAGGTATACCACCTTTCTATAGCTCTACCGTTCCGTGTTTGCGAAATCACCCACTAGACACCAATGCTGCTATCGGATGTATTAACTTAGCATTATTGATATTCATTTTTTTTTCACTGAGTGTACAAGTCTGTCAAAAATTGTCTTGCCTGTAAATTGTGTGCAGTATGTTCAACATACATATATCGCGTTACTCAATGTGTTTTTCACTTATTTATTTCTGCTCTGCATGATCTAATAAAAACTAATGTGAATTGATATTTTTCAACAATTAACGTAATCATAATCATGCAACATAAGTATAATATTAACAATAAATCAAAAATAGTTGTTTTAATTAAATTTCCAATAAAATAAAATTTTCACAGAATGTAATGATAAATATTTAAGTTGACATTCTTAAATTTTGCAAAAAGAGAGTTTCTGGACGATTTTGAGTTCTATAATACTAATAATAATTGAACGGAGGGGTAAAAATATATTTTAAAACTTCATAATTCATCAGGCACAAACTTATGTCTAACTAATCGTAAAACAGGATTCATAGGATTTCTTGTTGCAATGAAAAGTACACTGAAAGTTTTTTAATAATCTGTCGAAGAACATTATTTAAAATATATTCCAGTATATAAAATTATTCGGTTATATTAGAAGTCATATTGGACCAGGTGCTAAAGACCTTGTTTATGTATATAGTAGAAAACAATATACATAAACAATTATATGAACCAGGAAATAGTAATGCGATTCTTTATACAATTAACAACAAGAAAAAAATTGATAGAAGTTTTTACAAACCGAAAGTATATGAAAGGAACGAGAATAGTAATATCAGAAAATTTTCCAAAAGACATTGTAGAGGAAAGAAAAACATTGATACCGCTAATGAAAGATGTAGGAAAAGAAACTAAATATGCAATTTTAAAATACAATAATGTTAATGGAATAAAAATAAATAAAAATGAAGCGTCAAAATTAATAAAAGAAAAAAGTGACAAAAAACTAAAACATTCAGAAGAAAAGGAACAAAAACAAAGTCAAAAAACATATGAGGATGATGAAAACACATAGAAAAACAACATACAAAGAAACAAAAACAACAACCCAATAAGGCATATATTCCAACAACATCAAGAGTCAAACCGAAATCTCGATTCACAAATAGACATAGAACTACTATGATAAACCGCTAAAAGGAGATCCATTAGGAGAAACATGCCAACCAAATTTGAATGTACAAACAGGAAAAACGATAACGAAAATGGAAAATATAAAGGAATTAGAAAACAATAAATATAGTAATATCAAATTTAAACTGTAATGTACATTGTTCTGACTCATTGTTAACTAAGAATAAGCATCACCCCGCATTAACTGTTGAATTATCAATTATGCGAAATAATCGTTTCAAATCCTATTCCAATACTTGCACATATTATGAATATAAAAACGGCAACTACGAAATGCTATATCATTTATTAAACTCTGTCGATTGGATATTGTTACATAACTCTGCAAAGTAAAGTATTTGGTAGTAACTTCTTATGGCAATGTGAAGCTGGAACAACCACATCGGCACAACTCAATGAAACTAAACGCGAAATGTAGTACTCATTAATTACTAATTTATTACGCAAAAATAAAATTTATTACTATTACCATTACCGAGAAAAGGGTGATTGTTCCAGCTTTTGAGTGAAGCTAGCACAACCCCATTATTTTTAATGAAATATTTAGTACTCATTAATTACAAATTAATTACACTAATCTATAACCTATTAGTATTACCATTACCGAGAAAAGGGTGGTTGTTCCAGCTTCTCAGTGAAGGTCAGCACAACCCCATTATTTTTGATTTTTTTTT
Source organism: Stenolophus ochropezus (assembly GCA_035578165.1). Classification (NCBI taxonomy): domain Eukaryota; kingdom Metazoa; phylum Arthropoda; class Insecta; order Coleoptera; family Carabidae; genus Stenolophus; species Stenolophus ochropezus. The sequence goes on from JAQOWZ010000003.1 coordinate 8,516,691, forward strand.
AATGAAATATTTAATACTCATTAATTACTAATTAATTACACTAATCTACAATTTATTACTATTACCATTACCGAGAAAAGGGTGGTTGTTCCAGCTTCTGAATGAAGCTAGCACATCCCATTATTTTTGATTTTTTTAATGAAATATTTAGTACTCATTAATTACTAATTAATTACACTAATCTATAATTTATTACTATTACCATTACCGAGAAAAGGGTGGTTGTTCCAGCTTCTCAGTGAAGCTAGCACAACCCCATAAAAAAGTATATTTATACACCAATATTTAGTACTCATCAATTACTAATTAATTACACTAATCTAGAGTTTATTACTTACAATTTAAAAACAGGTACCTGTTAAAATTAACAATTTTTAAGCGTTTTTCTGGAGTATCCGATACAAGTAGTAGTGGCTTAGTTGGTTAGTGCGCTTCGACCCGCTGAGCGAAGTAAGAGATCTTAAGTTCAGACCTGTCACCAAAGACAAATACCGCTATTTCCGAGTGGTTCGAAACCCACTATAAGCTGTAGGTGCCCTGTCCTGTAATTAGGTTTTGGTCTGTTGGAAAGTGTAAATTAGATAAAGAAGTAAATAAACAAATACACACCGCATTTGTTGAAATATTATGTGTTGCCGGAATTTTCACACCAAATATGTTTGTAGGATACTGTAATTAATAAATATCAAGTAGATTGTTATAATAAACAACAATACCTTCTCAAATCAAATATACCATTTTAGTGGGCTTGTGTTGGAATAATATTGTTGTAGTGAACCTGTTTAAATATACCTATTTAGAAGAGTTGTGCTGGCATATTAAATAGTTACATAAAAAATAAACATCACAGTTATTAAAATATTATATTTTCTAGAAGATTTTATCACAAATCTGCATGTAGGATACTGTAATTGATAAATTTTAAGATGATTATTGCAGTGAACAACAAAACCTGTATAAAGATACCATTTTAGAAGGGTTGTGCTGGAGTACGATGATTGTTGCAGTGAACAAAAATATCTGTATAAAGATACCATTTTTAAAGGGTTGTGCCGAAGTAATAAATATTTATATAATAAATGAACACCGCAGTTATTAAAATATTATATTTTCTACGCGTTTTCACTTCAAATTTGCATGTAAAAAATATACAATTTTAGAAAGGTTGTGCTGGAGTAATAAATTCTTATATAATAAATAAACATCGCAGTTATTAAAATATTATATTTTCTAAGAGATTTCACTACAAATCTGCATGTAGGATATTGTAATTAAAAGATGTCTCGAAGATTGTTGTAGAGGACAACAATACCTGTATAAAGATACCATTTTAGATATGTTGTGTTGGGGTAATAAATTGTTACATAGAAATTTAATACCGCAGATTTGAAATAATATATTATCTAGAGGTTTTCACTCCATATCTCTGTGTGAGATACTGTAATTAATAAATATTAAATTTTTGAAGAGTTGTGCTGGAGAAATAAATTGTTACATAATAAATAAACACCGCAGAAAATATTATATTTTCTAGGCGTGTAGGATATTGTAATTAGTAACTATCAAGATAATTGTTATAGTAAACAACAATACCTGTTTAAATATACGTATTTAGAAAGATTGTGCTGGCGTAATAAATTGTTACCTAATTAATAAATACCGCGATTGATTAAAATATTATATTTTCTATACGGTTTCACTACAAATCTATATGTAGGATACTGTTATTAATAAATATCAAATTGATTGTTGTAGTGAACAACAATACCTGTTTAAATATATCTATTCAGAAGGGTTGTGCTGGCGTAATAAATTGTTACAAAATTAATAAATACCGCGGTTAATTAAAATATTATATTTTGTAGAAGGTTTCACTACATATCTGTATGTAGATTATTGTAATTAGTAACTATCAAGATAATTGTTGTAGTGAACAACAATACCTATTTAAATATATCTATTTAGAAGGGTTGTGCTGGAGTAATAAATTGTTACATAGAAATTAAACACTACAGTATTGAAATATTATATTTTCTAGGCGTTTTCACTCCAAATCTTTATTTAGGATACTATAATTAATAAATATCACGATGATTCTTGTAGTGAACAACAATACCTGTTTGAATATCCCTATTCAGAAAGGTTGTGCTGGCGTAATAAATTGTTACATAATTAATAAATACCGCGGTTAATTAAAATATTATATTTTCTAGGAGGTTTCACTACATATCTGCATGTAGGATACTGTATTTAATAAAAATCTAGGTGATTGTTGTAGTGAACAACAATACCTTATTAAATATACCATTTTAGAAGGGTTGAGCGCGAGTAATAAATAGTAAGAAAATATATAAACATCGGAATTATTACTATATATATATATATATATATATATATATATATATATATATATATATATATATATATCTGTAGGTAGGATACTGAAATAAATAAATATCATAATGATTGTTGTAGTAACCAGCAATACCTGTTTAAATACACCATTTTAGAAGGGTTGTGCTAGAGTAATAAATGTTTACAAAATAAATAAACACCGCAGTTATTAAAATATTATAATCTCTAGGAGGTTTCACTCCAAATATGCATGTAGGATACTGTAATTAAGTATAATTGGTATAGTGAACAACATTATCTGTTTTAATTTACCATTTAAGAAATGATGTGTTGGAGTATAAACTATTATATAATAATAATCACCACAGTTGTTGAAATATTAGGTTATTATTTTGTAATTTTATGAATCTGTTAATAAAGTGTTTGATTATTTACTGGAACATATTGTCTAGTTCGTCCACTGCAGTTGCATAGGCTGTTCAGGGTTTGTTCATTTTTTTTCTTACTTTTAATATGTAATGATTTATATTAATAGAAATATATTGTAACAATCATTTGAGTATTAATTTAATTATAATTAAACTACCATTCAGGTACATTGTTCCATATTTTGAACACTTTAGGTCATAAATTAAATACCATTGTAGAACAGACTTAGTACAGAGGTTACAAATATATTACAATTCTAAACAAAAAACATTATATAGCGTCTAACATTTTTGCTATAAGAGAAGTAATAATTCGAAAAATTAAGACCCCTAGTGAAAGACTAGCTAAAAAGTAGAATCAAATCCACAAAATAACATAAATTTTTACGTTTACAATATTTAAAGAAAAAACGCATAAGGCGTCATAGTGGTGACCCGTTGTACTAGGGCCAAAATTATTAAAGGCACATTTCGTAAGTTGGCTCTCCGGGGCCGTTCAAATATTACGTAAGCAGATTTATTACACCCCCCTATAGTGCTTACGTAATACTTGAACGGCCCCTCCTACAAAGACGAAAGTTGTTAGAGCCCGTCCAAATCTAATTTTAGTAATTTTCTTTATAAATTAACAAGGCAACAGTTATTGAAATTGCTTTTGATATTTTTGTTATCGTCGCTTTCAAGTTATCATATTCAATCCATGTGTTTGTCTTTCTGCATATTGCAGTGTTATGTCCAACTTGCGTCCGATTAATTGTGATTCTGTGCATATTTGTTTTCCCTTTGTATGCAATAAGTTCGCAAATATTATAATATCTTTCATCGCTCGTTGGATGTGGCATTATTAACGGCAAGTCTTTTATTTTTAGTTTTGTGTATCCTGTTTCGTATGCACTTTTCACCTCATAAGGCTCTATAAATATAAGAGGACCTACAAAATTTGAAATAAATTTTCATTGAAACTCATTGTATTTATTTAAAAATTAAAAAGAATATGCTGATTGATATTTTTATATAAAAATTGCAATTTTTAAGGGATCCTATGACTAGCCGAATTAATTTATTACTTACATAAAAATTCGGCACTCGGTTATTTACGTAGTAAGTAAACTACTGAAAAATAAAGATACATTGAATTGAGAACCTCAAAGTGAAATAAAAATAAAAACTCATAGTTTCATAATAGGACAAGTTTTTCATAGCATATTAAGATTACTTGCGGTATAAAATAGTATATTTTACATTCAAAATTACTGGATATATTTATTTACTAATTAAATTGGTCTTACCAAATTTATCAACTGTCGTCGTTGCAATTCCATCGCAGCCTTCTGAATTACAAGGTGATGATTTTTGTAACATGATCGGTTTTAAAAATTCATTTGTTTTGTTTAACTTGAGCAAATTATCATTAATTTGAATGCACTCATTTTTTTTTCTTTTCTTCATCTATTCAAACATATCGTTTTCTCGCAAATTGAAGAACATACCTTCATTAATACTTTGACCAAACCTCTATCGTCCGCCGTACATTCTACTTGGAATACATTAGTGTTTTTATTTTTTTTTCTCGCCAAAGGATGCCAAGAGTTCAGTCCGCATTCGATATATTTTTCTCGACAATCCATTTGATATTAATTCTTCTATTATGCGGAAGAAAAGATCATTTGATAATTTTTTAACCTAGATAAAAATCAACATGTTATAAAACATTAATAAACGATAAATATAATAATAATATAATTTATTCAGTCTTCAATAGTAAAGACTCTACTGCCCACTATCACTCCCATACATCCGTAACTATATTTTATTTTAATTTGTTATACTCATCAATAATTATAATTAAGTTATAATAAAATTAATATTTATTGAACATGATTTTTATATGAAAATTACCTGCTCTCTAAAAGTGTCGCTGTCATGAGTCACAACAAACAACGTTTGTAAAATACTGTCAAATGCGCAAGTGCATACAGGACAACTTTTCGTTGAATCTTTACATTCCTTGGAAATGATTTCAGATATTTTTCATTTACATTATGTTGCGTATCATTGTCAGAACCTATTGCACACAAAAATAAAATTAAGTTACGACAAATAAATATATATTTTTTTTACTTCAGAGAATTAAACTTGTAACAACCAAAATTTAATTTGGTTAACCAAAAATTTATTTACTCTTATTTATGCTAAATACCTTGGTGTATTTAGCTAATTTTGTTTCATACAGTGATACAGTTCAGTGTTCAGATATCCGGAGATATGAAAAACAGAGACGACCAACCGTACAGCGATTTCCATCAGAATTACGCTTTCTATTGGTCACTCTGTTATACCATATTTTAGAATATTCGATCACTAATAAATGCGTGCGCGTGTGTGCGCGCGTGTGTGTGCGCGTGTGTGTGCGCGTGTGTCCGCGTGTACGCGTGTGCGTGTGCGTGTGCGCGCGCGTTTGTGTGTGTGTGTGTGTGTCTGTGACGATTTTTCGTCCACGATAACTCCAATACGTGACATGTAAAAAATATAATATTTGGTATTTATGACTTATATTCAAATATGATCAACTGATTAGATTTTGACTATAATTGGTTAACAGGAAGTAGTACTTTATTTGAAGCTTTAAACAGTTTTTCCAAAAAAATACCTCTAATACAATTTTTTCGCAAATTACGTTATTATTAAATATAAAGATTTTTTAATTTTCTACCGATCTGCATAATTTTTATTTATTTATTTATTTATTTATTTATTGGGAAGCCAACAGTAAAACCAATAATAGGCTTCCACATATTATACAGGTTGATTTACAATTTGAGTTTATGAAGTACTAACTTAAAAAAAATTGAGAAGTATAAGTAAACATGAATGACAAATAGATACATACCTAAATTAGGAAACAGAGGTGGAGATAGAAAGTGCATTTTTAAATTGAGAGCTTGATAAATAGAATAAATCTAATTGTTGATAGTTCTTATTATAACAACTCATCATCCTATTAATTGGTGAACTTTCAAAGTTGTTGGTATTACATTTAGTAATATAGAAAAGATTCTTATTTCTTGTGTCGAAATGAGGAACATAAAAATGTAAGTTGTCTATTATAAGAAAATTATCCACAATATTATTTACAATTTTATACGAAAAAATCATATCAGCAATAAATCTCCTTTGCTCTAAGGAATTTAATTTTAATTGCTTCAATAAGCTGTTATAGTTATCATCGTGCAAAGAAAACTTATATGCTAATATGCGTACAAACTTTTTTTAAATCGACTCTAAATTGGTTTTGTTTTTATCATATACGGGATTCCAAACTTGAGAAGCATATTCAAGAATGGGACGTACTAAGGATTTATACAGTAGTAATAATGTATTGATATTTTTAAAATGCTTAGAATACCTATAGATGAAACCCATTGTTTTATAAGCTTTTCTAACAATTGCGTCAATATGTTCATTAAATAAAAGTTTGGAATCCATAATTATACCAAGATCTTTGATAATGGATTTGCGTACTATGATTAAATTTTGTAGTTTATAATCGAAAGTTATTAAATTTCTATTTCTGATAAAACTAACCACATTACATTTTGCAATATTTAATGTTAAATCGTTCTCAGCGCAATATTGTGCGAGATTTGTTAATTCTTTCTGCAATATAACACAATCATGTATAGAAGTAATAGTTTTGTAGATTTTAAGATCATCAGCGTACAACAAGAAATCGCAATGTTTGAAGCAAGTACATATGGAATTAATGTACATGTTAAACAGTAAAGGGCCCAAGTGCGATCCTTGTGGTACTCCAGATGGAACATTTATTGTACGAGACTTGAATCCCTTTACACACACTAGCTGAGAACGATTGCGGATGTAAGAATCAAACCAATGAAGAAGAGAACCGTTATACCGTTAGAATTTAGTTTTTTTATTAATATGGAATGATTTACTCTGTCGAATGCTTTGCTAAAATCAGTATACACAACGTCAACCTGAATTTTATTATCTAAGGATTTACTAACGAAATCTGTAAAGGGAATAAGGTTATTTAAAATTGATTTTTTAGTACAAAACCCTGTTTAGTTGGGAGTTATTATATTCATAATATCAAAATTTATTTTATTAATTACTAAACGTTCAAATAATTTCCCAAATGCCGACAATATAGAAATAGGTCGATAATTTTCAATATTTCTTTTATCACCGGATTTGAAAACAGGTGTGACATGTGAGAGTTTCCAGATTTCTGGGAACACTCCTGATTGTAAAGACTTATTAAATAGTAGGAAGAGTGGATAGGATAGGTAATGGGCACAAGTTCTAATAAAGATGGGATGTATATTATCAGGTCCGCAACCCTTACTAATATTTACTGTACATAAGTGCTGTAATATTTCAGACTCTGAAATAATTATTTGAAGAAAACTTTGGTATATGTTCTTGGGATATAGGCGAAATATTATAATTAGGATGTGTTTTTCTCCACTTTGCTTTATAAGATATAGATTTCCGTTTTTTTGAAGTACTGGGTGCATTACCGTCCTCTTCAAAATTATTTTCCGCGGTCAATATTTCAAATGTTCCTGCTACGTCTTGGAGCAAAACATCATCTACAAAAAGTAAATTTTGTGTTATAAAAATAATAATATTGAAAATATCATAAATAATAATTTACCTTGCAATATATTTTCATCCATTTCTTCCTCATCCGTTAGTTCATCCACGTCAGGGGGAATAATTACAGCATCAACTTCATCTTCCGACCCAATATCTTCCAACGCCGCTTCCAATTCTTGAATAGTAAGAGCTCTTTTGCCCTCATAATTATCCTTCCACTGAATTTTATTACCACTCATATTCACAATACCACGATAACAATAATATTAGACTGATGTGTACTAATGCTGTTTTCAAAACAAAAATGATATTCGTAAAGCCACGCCGTGACTAGCAAAGTTACAACGTATGCGCTATGTTTGCACGCCACGCGCTAATATGGAATGTTTATATCGCATTGCGCCGTTGATGCGAAAACGCAACATTAAGTTTTAACAAATGTAACTATTATAAATACATATTTACATATTTTCTTTTTTTGTAGGTGAAAACAAGACTTATTATCCATATAATATTTATAAAAAAAAACTTTTAATAAAAAAGATTATCATTTTATAAAAAGAAATAAGGGAGCATGTTCGATTTACTGAAATTGGCCATTTTTAAAAATTTGTAAAATAAATAGTAACGAATATTTGTTAATAGAAAAATATTAATTAGCAACTTAGAACCTTCCATAATGGGAACCATATAAACAAATATTCAAAATATTATATGAAACTAATAAAAAAAATCATATATATATAATGTTGCGTTTTCGCATCAACGGCGCTTAATGGGTTAAGATTGCTGAACCCGGGAAAAGAAATAGTCTTGTTGTCTCGGTGAGTTGTATATAGTGATTCAAAGTAAGTGGAGAAAAGATTTGAAATATCAACTCCATTAGAAGCAATTTCATTATTCAAAAACATAGAATTTGGAAAACTGTTTTCTTTTCGGAGATTTTTAGTGTATTTCCAGAAGTTGTTGATATTTGTATGCATGTTATTTTCAATATTTTTAACATAGTTATTATAGTTTTGAGACATTACGGTTTTTACACTTGTTCGAAGGATTGAAAAAGTATTATAATCGGTAGCATTGTGATAGGTTTTCCATTTCTTGTGGTATTTGTCTTTTTCTTTTATAATCTTTATAAGTGACTTGGAAAACCATTTAGGAAACTTTCTATTTTTATTAAACGCAATGGGCAAAAAGAATCAAGAAGGTTATAGATGATGTTATAAAATGTTTTTACATTGTCATTAATGTTTTCAAATATAAATTTAGAGTCCCAATCGATACCAGATAGTTTATATATAATGCTTTCATAATCACATTTTTTAAAATCGTAGCACTTGAAATTGTTACACTGAAGTGGTTTGAAATTACAGATATTGAGACGTATATCTAAAGCAGGGTGGAACAAATCTAGTTTGCTTAAGGGATCGTCGGAATTGTTTACATTAAGTTCAGAATTTGAAAATATTAAGTCTAAAATATTATTTTGATGGTTTGGAACATGGTTAAATTGTTTTATGTTGCACAGGTGGATAGTATTAATTAGCATAGTATGTGTATCAGACCTTCTGTGGATGATCGGTGTTGTAGAACCTGGGGTAGTTGACCACTGTAAGTCGGGTAGGTTGTAGTCTCCTACTATGACAACACTTTTGTGGGAAATATGTAATGACACATCACATAATTTATTAAAATGACTAGTATAGATGTTGGGGTCACTTTGGGGAGGGATGTACACACAACACACATGGAAGGTTTGTTGGTTGCAGCTTGTAATGGATACCCAAATATCTTCTGCATTGGATGACCAGTCTAATTGAATTTGTGAGTAATATATTTTGGACACAAGAATCATTACACCACCACCTTGTTTTTTATTTAGATCGTTACGGTGTAGTCTGAATACGGAGTATTTGTCTGTATCACAAATTTCACTATCATTAACACTATCATTTAATCACGTTTCGGTGAAGCATATCACATCGTAGTTGCATGAGCTAATATTGTTATACACATCTATAAGTTTGGTTTTAATACCACGAACATTTTGGTAATACACAGTAACCATAAAATATTAAAGACCAATAATAAGAATAAGTATAGAGAACTGTTTATTAATTTATTTTATTCAAGTCTTTTTCGGTGTTTATTATCAAAATGGGAGTATTATCGTTTTTTCTCGTGTAGATTTTACAATTTTTCACCCAGGTATATTTGTAGTCTTTCTGTCGTGCAATCTCTTTTGTTCTTTTTAATAGAAGCTTGTTATTAGGGGTTAAATGATCGTTTACGAAAATTCGATAGTTTTCTTTGAAGTTGATGTTGGTGGTATTAATATTTTTTTTTAGCCGTGTACTACCAATGAATTTGTCTCTTTTTAGTCGCGATGTGAATCTAACAATTATATTTTTTGGCCTAGAGTTGTCATTAAAATGAGACACCCTGTGAATAGCGTCCAAATCGTTTTCTGTGATTGGGCATTGTATAACCGTTCCTAAGTTGGACATGATTGTTATTAAATTCTCATTATTTGTTTCGGGTATTCCAGCAATTTCAACGTTGTTTGAACGTGACCGCTGTTCTAGATCATTTACTTTTAATTTAAGTTTTTCACATTCGGCTTTAAGAGGTTCAATTTGATTGATTTTATCGGTCTATGATTTTATTTTATTTTCAAAATCGTCGATTTTGCTGCAGCAAAATTTGACAGATTTTTTTAACTCGATCACTGATTCCATAACATCATCTATTGTATAGTTAGAGCGTGACGGCAGGTATCGGGGATAAGGGTTGTGTTTTGCAATTTGTACAGATCCATGCAAGGTGTTGTGATGTGACAGGGGCCGGCGCACATCACATGCTTGTCTTGCCTACTCACCTTTTGTTTACAAGTATCACACATTGGGACCATGACTCTGCTGTACTAGTCAAAAAGCGTTGCTATTTAGCTGGGCGACTATGAGTCACTGAACTCTCGGAGAAGCAATAAAACTTGTTAAATATTGTTTATGGATTGCAAAAAAATCGATATATACTAGATGCCCTTGAATTATAAACACTGTTCCAATTAATGCACTAAACACTTAGAGACGTAAATTAACTGAAAGCACTAAGGATTACGGAACTTTTGATATAAAAATGGAAAAAATGTAGCAGAATTTAACCACTAAAATGATTAAAAAATCAACACAGAAAAAAAAACACGTGTGAATTAAAACTCAATTCGAATATAATTACGTTTATATATAACTTCCAGCTAGATAGAAAAATAATATATAAATTATAATAATTTTACATATCGTTTAGGCTGAGAAATTTCGATAAAACAGATGAGTTATTCATATGTTCACAAAATTTGACATATGATGTCAAATTTGATGTAAGTAATGTGACGATCACACAATCAGCAGGTCCTATGGCAGAAAAATAATGTGCCACGGGAGCTCTAGGTCGGTTAGGCCAGGGTGATAACACTAAAACCCAGAATTACTAAAAACAAGTCTTTATTTTAGATCCTTGCAGTTCCAAACGACGGTAACGCTGGGAAGTCTCGGTCGCGGTCGCAGTCTGAATCTATCACGGTCTGGAGGGAAGTACAGCCAAACCGGATACCAGCTTGAGGCTGTACTGTAGGGATGGGTCGCGGTCGTGTCAGGAAGGCGAATACTACCAAGCTGGACGCCAGCTTCAGGTGGTATCGTCTTGGTGGTCAACGGTCGGAGTCAGGACGACGAGTATCACTAAACTGGACACCAGCTTAAAGTTCTACTCGTCGGGGTTAGCGGTCAGGACGGTAATACGGTTTTACCTACAAAAGGTCGGTCGGTGGATCAGTGTCTCTCGGAGATAAATCGCAAATGTCCCTAGAGAACTCAGTTTAGGTCGCTATCAGAAGCTAGTAAACAAGTGATCATGCTCAGCCCCGGAGGTCGTATTTATACCCCGATTACTAATTAAATTCGTTTAAACAAAATTTATGACAGAGATGGAGAGTTCTAAGATATTGTTATTTCTGTTTAATAAAATAAATTTTATTCTAAATGTCGTTGTTTGACTTCCCTGCGTTTTACAAAATAATTTTATATTGTTTTTAGAATATTTCAAAAATTTTATTTAAATTATTTGAATATTTGAATCTCGGCTTCGCTCGGAAGTACGGATGTTTGCCGCATCTGCGTATTGGTGTCTTGGTGGTGTCTTTGACAGCGTTCGTAGAATGCTGTAACTGTATAAATATACATTTTACGCAGAGATGTTTAATGTGAGTATGATTATTGGTAACAGGGTGATGTTTTTATGAGCATGGTTTTGTAGGTGAATCTAGAACTGTCACTTGTCCGGGCACGTGGTCTCCAATTTAGGTTATGCCATGTGCTTTGTGAAAAAACGGTTTTGAACAGCTTCCCCGTGCTTTGGAAGGCTTGATATGAAGATGATCGGATGAAACAAATGACGGAACGGTGTAGGTTGAGTAATTGGATTGCACGTGGTTGCAACAAAGAATCCAGGTTAGTGACACTTCGTCACAGCAAATGTAAAAGATAACATAAGTAAATATAAAGTAGTTTTATTGTAAAATTAGAAAAGGTGGAAGAAATATATAAGGCATATATTTGCATGCGTGAATCAAGGTAAGTTGTCATATTGGTCATACAAATTTTATGAAGGAAATTTTAGGTATGAAATTAATGAAAAATATTCTGAACTGCAATAGCAAATTAATTTTAAAACTAGAAATTAAATGTATTTAATAACTTATATAGAATATATGTATTACTACACTGGCGGGAGGTTTTGTGTTGGACACATCAGATTTTTTAAAACATGTGGCCGTTTACAGAATAAATTTTGACCCATTTTGATTTCCTGATAAGTGTTTCACAATAGTATATTGTACAACAAGCATGGAATGGTACACGTTTCATACGAGTATGACAGTTTGTAGAATGAGCCAAAGGCTGAAATGGACATTCCATGCGAGTACATTTTCTACGACCACGATATTATTTTCTATTTAATTAAATTTGGAACAATTTATTTTTGACAGAACTGTGAGATATGAATAATTTTTGACAGAACTGTGAGAAATGAATTTATACCTTAACGTTGTCCATGGTTACCGTAGGAAATGAAAATGTGTTTACAATATAATCCGTAGCAATAACAAACATACAACAAGCAAATATCTTAACGGTCGTAGGAAATTAATATTAATTAATTATAACTTTCAGTTACTTGTAATCAAATCATTTAAGTTGTCACGAGCCTCTTCACATGACGTTTTTCGACTGCCGATGTCACCATCTTGCTCACTGTAAGCAACAGTCAATAAAAGCTGTATTATCCTTTTGGCGTATCTACAAGGTGGCGCAAAAGTAATCACCCTATTGAAACATGCTATAATTTTTGCAAATAGCGGAAAATGTCAAATCTGCTTTGACATTTGTGAAGTAAACAAATGCAAAATACATGTCCATAAAACATGAATCGCTATATTCCTCAAAAATGCGGTTTAATTACTTCGATTTTTTCGCGGAATAATTCGACGTTGGTGTTGGCGCAGCGTGAATTTTCGCGCAGATTTCCCGGTCGCCTGACACCAACTGGGCAAACATTGCGGCGTTCAGCCGGTCGCCTAGAAGAATATGGTACAACACGAGATGCTGCCAGGCCTGGCCGGCCCCGGAGGAGCCGTTCTGCTCAGAATATCGCGGTTGTGGCTGAAGACGACTACTGTGGACGGCGAGCGCTGCAGAGCCATGCTCAACGACTTTCTTCTTCCTCAATTGCATGAATTTGAACTGGAGAACATGTGGTTCCAGCAGGATGGAGCAACGGCGCATACTGCACGAGCCACAACGGAAATTCTGAGTGCTACATTCCCGGGTCGCCTAATCTCTCGTTTTGGTGATTTGCACTGGCCGGCAACGTCGTCCGATTTAACCGTTCCAAACTTCTTTTTGTGGGGTATCTTTAAGTCACGAGTCTATGTCAACAAGCCTCAGACTTTTCAAGCCCTCAAAGAGAATATCCGTCAAGAATGCGAGAACCTATCGACGGAAGTACTGGCAAGAGTAATGGAAAATGCTATAAATCGGGCCCGTATGATCATCCATTCTAGCGGCGGCCAATTGGCCGATATCATTTTCTCGACTTAATAGAAAAAAATTAAGACATCAACTAAACATAATCAAAAAGTAGAACCAAAGTTTTTCATTCATAAAAAAAATTGCAGCCAAAGAACATCGGGTGACAACTTTTGCGCCACCCAGTTACACAATATCATAAATCAAAAGGTCTACAAAGCCTGCGTTAGATGAACTTTATAAAACTAAAATTAATAATACAAAAATAATTTCTAAACCTTCTATAATGATTGTTAGTAGGACGCATAGAAATTTATTGGCGCATTTAATCCTCTTTGAGAAGGGAGATACCTAGCCGACAGCAAAGTGTCCAGTTCGTTTGTATACCTTTTTACTAAACCCTATTGTTAATTGAAAGTATAGATATAGTTAATAAAATTGTTGTTATATTAAACACTGTTTCATTCCATTGTTTGAATGATTCATTTTCCAAGAAATTAATGTATGAACGCATTAATCAAGACGCAACAATAACTATGAATGGTTAGATTTAAGTTAAGTATAGCTTCCTATACTAAATTATTTGCAATATTATCTTTGTTACTTTATTTATTGCAATTTTTTCAGCTCAAATAAGGCACTTGATTCCAAAACGTCGGGTATAAAATAAAGTTTTTTAGCAGAATTAAAACTTCAAGATATGTTTCTCATATTATTTTTCAATATTGCATCAATTAAAGCATTATATTTACCTCTAATGTACCCTGTATCTTCATTCAGACCAATATAATGATTTCTAAACATGAATCCACATGGTATTTTGGTCTCCTTGTATATTTTTTCTGATATTTCATGTTCCCAAATACCGGGTTTAAGACACCTCCATTACTTTTTTCCTGACCGTAGTTTACCTTTCGATCTTTTATATTGCTTAATTGTAGTCAATATATCAAATTCAGGCTTTGAATACTTAAATTCACACTGATGTACATTATTGCTAACTTCTGCACTATCGTCCGAAAAATGTATTTCCTATTACACAGATATTAAAGTTTGAATAATTAAAAAATGAAACAGATAATTTAGATATATTTGAAAATACAAACATATTTTGTAAATACAAAAAGAGTTTTCAAAATATTGATGAATAATATTTTACAGCCACTTTTAAAACTTTTTTGTACTATTAAAGTAGGTTTTGAGAGGTTCGGAACTGTTACTAACTGTCTTGAATGCAGAGCACCCAATGCATGATGTAAGGAGACTTACAATATTTTTTTAATAACGTATTGAATTTTGCAATTATTATAAGCAATTTTGCAAGTAAATGAAGAAAAAGTCAAGTAAGTCATGTCATTAAAAATTACAATAATTGGCGAATGGGGAAGTTTTGCTTTGTTTATTTGTAATAAATTATTTAAAAAATTATATTCTGACAAGCGGTAAGCGTGTGACTGTGGTAACGCAGTGTACTCCTGTATAAGCTGCGAAAAAACTAGGCATTTTTAAGTGAAACGCCATATAGCAAACCATTTCATAACATATTCCTAACAAAATAAAAGAATAAAACAAATCGCTAAACTTCCTTCTATTCCCTTTGGTCTCTGACACGTGCCGCTAACATCTGCTTTATATGTGGCGGTAGATAATTAGCTTTATAAAAACTTATTAGTTAAAGACCACTCAAATCGCTAGCATTGCAAGAATAAGAATCGACACACCGAATACAGAAAATAACAATTTAATTGTAGTAAAAAGTGAAATACAAAAAAGCTGTTTTTTGTATATATATATATATATATATATATATATATATATATATATATATATATATATATATATATATATATATATATATATATGTATGTATAGTCGGATTTTTATACAAATGGAATACCATTGTCATGTATGTGTTATCTGATACAGTATAAGATGACACATAAATAAATATGGAATTCCATTTTTATAAAAATACGAATAGTTGTACGTAACATATTATATTTACTGACACTGAAATATCTATGTAATTATATTGTATAAGTATTTACTTTAGATTAATATTAATAATATTGTAAGTTGACTGTTGTTATTACCCTAAAATTAGCTACTATTGTCTTTAATAGAATATTGATATTTGCTATAAAAGAAGTTCGTAGCCGGGAGCTAAGTACTCAAGGGCCACCACTGATTGTACTTGTAACACAGATAAAACATCGCAGAACCGAGAAAATGCAAATAAAGATTTAAGAAATTTTATAAGTTAATTGTTAAAACAAACTGGATGAGAGCTATTTCCCCTTTGAATTTTGGGAATACATAAATCAAATATGCTATTTAAAGTAATATAAAAAGTGCCAACGTGAAGCTGGAATAACCATTTCGGCACAACTCAATGAAACTAAACGCGAAATGTAGTACTTATTAATTACTAATTTATTACGCAAAAATAAAATTTATTACTATTACCATTACCGAGAAAAGGGTGGTTGTTCCAGCTTTTGAGTCAAGCTAGCACAACCCCATTATTTTTAATTTTTTTAATGAAATATTTAGTACTCATTAATTACTAATTAGTTACACTAATCTATAATTTATTATTATTACCATTACCGAGAAAAGGGTGGTTGTTCCAGCTTCTCAGTGAAGCTAGCACAACCCCATAAAAAAGTATATATATACACCAATATTTAGTACTCATCAATTACTAATTAATTACACTAATCTAGAGTTTATTACTTACAATTTAAAAACAGGTACCTGTTAAAATTAACAATTTTTAAGCGTTTTTCTGGAGTATCCGATACAAGTAGTAGTGGCTTAGTTGGTTAGTGCGCTTCGACCCGCTGAGCGAAGTAAGAGATCTTGGGTCCCACTATACGGCGTACTGAGCCGTTCCTAAGCCGTATTGAGGCGTTCGTACCCAGACCGAACTGAACCGATCCCGCTATACGGCGTACTGAGCCGTTCCTAAGCCGTATTGAGGCGTTCGTACCCAGACCGAACTGAACCGATCCCGCTATACGGCGTACTGAGCCGTTCCTAAGCCGTACTGAGGCGTTCGTACCTAAACCGAACTGAGCCGATCCCGCTATACGGCGTACTGAGCCGTTCCTAAGCCGTATTGAGGCGTTCTTACCTTCCTAAGGCGTATTGAGCCGAACGTTCCCTCACTATCTACTCCACCGGCGATACCGCGTCGGCCCCGAGTCACCGCGTGGGAACCATATCGCGTTCGTCAACACCCGATTACAGTACGGCAAGGTGCGCCATTAACTCTTTCGCGAACGCGTACTATCATATCCGGGACCGTAACCGCAGCCCCGCCGTATCACCGTGTCTGCTTTGTTACAGGTTGCCCCGGCCCAGAGAACTAGATTCGGCATCCACAGTCTCGTTCATTTTTATATTGATATTACAATAGATTGTATTTAATTTATTTTTATAGAATATATATTTCTTTATATTTTTGGGTAGAAACAGAAGTGTTTGCTTCTTCCTCTAATACCAGTCCGTCCTGACTCCCATCCTCGCTCCTGAACCCTGGTAACTCCTGAGCACCCGACCGGCGGGGAATGAGAGACGTTACATGGCGCCCGAGCAGGGACCGTTAAAGTAAACACTTCTGTATTCTTTTCTAAATTTTTGGTCACTAATTTCTAAAATGCCGAACGAGAATCCCACCACGACCGGGCTGATGAGCGCACCTCCGGCTGCTGCATGCATTCTTGATACGGTCCGCAAATGGAACTGCCAGTTCGACGGCAAGAATGTCCTGACATTCATCGAGCGCGTGGAAGAACTAAGAGCGGGCTACCTTTTTTCTGATTCCCAGATGCTTACCGCTTTACCTGAATTGCTACGAGGCGAAGCCCTGCTCTGGTACCGTAATAGCCGCGATAGCTGGACCGGATGGAAAGATTTTCTCCAAGACTTACGACTCTATTATCTCCCCACCGGATTACGGATCCAACTCGAAGACGCTGTCCGAGACCGAACTCAAGGGGCAGATGAACCAGTCCGTCCATACGTCACAGCTCTCCGTACACTGATGCGCCGTCTCGGAGAAATGAGCGAGAAAAGCCAGTTAGATCGCCTGTATAGGAATCTACGCCCCGAATACCAACTTTACATCCGTAGAGCCGAAATTTCCAGCATCTCCGACCTGGTTGCCAGGGCAGATGAATACGAAGAAATCCGACGACAGCAATCAGTTTTCCGACCACCACCCTCTGCTGCCCAGTCGCTTATGCCGGAGACAGCTTATCGGAGCCAGCCGGCGTCGAGAACCCAAACTCCACGCACCTCTATTAGCATGGTTTATCAGCGGAATGAATGCTGTTGGAGATGCGGGCAGAGAGGACATACCCGCCGAGACTGCCGCAGACCCGGGAAAATATTTTGCTCATATTGTGGTACAGCTGACACGCTTACCAAAGATTGCCGTTGCCACCAGCCGGGAAACGCGTTGGCGGGCAGAGGTACCGCTACCGACCGACTGCCGAACGCCATCGCCTAGAAGGGAGCAATCAATCGACCGACCCGCGACCGCATATTCCCATAATGTTGTGCGGCGTAACCGTTAACGCGCTGGTAGACACTGGCTCAGTGGTGTCATATATCAGTGGCACAACCGCCGCACACTGCCAGAAAATGGGATACATTCTGAACCACGGGGATACCAACGCACGATTAGCTGACGGCACCGAAGTACAAATAGCAGGACATATGACTCTACGGGTTGAGACCACCGTAAGCGCCGCACGACCGGCCGAACGTTGCAAGTGGTACGACCGAAAAATGGCCGCTATTCAACAAAATGCAGCCGAGAATCTTGAGTATTGTATCCGCAGCGGGAAACTTTACCGCCATATCCTGCACACATTAAATTTTTATGAGACGACACCGGACGAAGACTGGAAACTATGCATACCCACATACCAGCGACCCGAAATACTAAAAGAAGCACATGACGACCCGACGGCAGGACATCTCGGTATCGCTAAAACTATAACCCGCCTAGCGCCACATTATTACTGGCCGGGAATGTTCCAAATATGTACGACACTGCCAAAACTGTCTATCGCATAAAGCATCGCAACAACAACCCGCGGGGCGAATGTATGCAACGCCAGTCGAGCAACCCTGGGAGACGGTCTCGTATGACTTGATTGGACCTTTACCGCGATCCAAACAAGGACATGTATGGCTCGCCGTGCTACAAGATAAATTTTCAAAATTTATTGAATTGCAACCGATACGCAAGACAAGCGCTGGAGCGATATGCTATGCACTCCGAACCCGAATCCTGCTGCGATACGGCCGACCGAAGACCGTGATCAGTGATAACGGCAAGCAATTCCGAAGCAAAGAATTTGAGGACCTCCTTCGTAAAGCCGGCGTAACACACCGATTGACCCCACCGTATACACCCCAGTGCAACCCAGTCGAGCGAGCCAACAAAGTCATTAAAACGATGATATCCCAGTACATTACCAAGTCACACCGAACGTGGGATGAACATCTTCCGGAACTCGCGTTTGCGTTCAATACAACAGACCATGAATCGACGGGCTATTCACCAGCCTACCTCGTCTACGGTCGGAAACCGCCGACACCCGGTAGCATGCAGGTAGAGAACCAGCAACCGTCACAAGAAACCAGATTCCATACATTACAAGAAGCATATGAACTAGTACGAATCAACCTTGCCCGAGCTTTTCAAAAGCAACAACGCTATTACAATCTACGGCACCGTGATTGGCGTCCCTCTATCGGAGAACAGGTGATGAAGAAAGAACACCATTTATCCGACAAAAGACAAGGCTTTAACGCTAAGCTAGCTCCCGTTTATTCTGGCCCGTATAGAGTGCACCGCATCCTCTCACCAGTAATAGTTGATTTGCGAACTACCGGAGGGCGCTACTTACGCCATATACATGTGAGCGAGTTGAAACCATGTGGAGAGGGGAGCAGTCGCCAGGGTGGGGGTGACGAGCCAGCAGCGCATCACGCTGCATCAGTCAGTAACCCGCATCATGGCAGTGAGCAACGACACGCTCGACGCAGCACTCCAAGAAATGCTGCAGTGGCTCGACGAGCCAGCCCCAGCCATGGAGCAGCCCGTGGCCCTGGAACAGCCACCGGCCATGAAGCAACCGGTCGGGGAAACCATCAAACCGACCCTAGCACCGCCCCGGCAACCTGTCCCGATGCCACGCGAGAGGCAGGCAGCCACCAACAGCAACAACTCGCCCCCGCAAACCACCGACACGGAGCCGACTACCAGCAGAAACGGAGCCGGCCATCGTAACCCCTACAATGACGGGGCCCGCTACAATAGATGGCAGAGGC
The DNA here is from genome assembly GCA_035578165.1 of Stenolophus ochropezus. NCBI lineage: Eukaryota > Metazoa > Arthropoda > Insecta > Coleoptera > Carabidae > Stenolophus > Stenolophus ochropezus. The sequence goes on from JAQOWZ010000003.1 coordinate 8,536,534, forward strand.
AAGAAAGCCATCCTCATCAAGGCGATGCCTCTAGTGCCTCCGACCAGCCGCAAGACCCGCACGGATCGGCACGAGAGTGCAACCTACCGGACCATCCGGCGGCTTTGCGAAGCCCGCAAAAGGGAGCTGGGAATGCTGAAACCAGCGGCTCACCGCATTTTGCCACCCGTGCAAGCCGTCAACAAATACACCGCTACACCAACACCGGACCCAGGCCGCGAGAAACCCGTAGGCAGAGCCGTTGCGGCTATAACCCCGCCAGCAAGGTCGGTCATGCGCCCTGCAAGGGGAGACAGATACAGGCCGGCGCGGCCAGAGAACCGGAGGATCACCCTACCGGACAATACAACGGTAGATGTTCCGACAGCCACCGTCCAGGGCAGCCGACGCTACCGGGTGCAGCGCACCCATGGCACATACGTGCTTACTTTTGCCGAAGACGGCAAAAGCCACCAGGTCCGCTACCGTCCAGCGTGAGTATTAGGTCATTACGCGTGAACGTTTCACGCTCCGAAAGAAAGGGGGGGATGTAACGTCAGCATCTTCATAGCACGAAACTAACGTTGCTAACTGGCTGTCCGGCTAGTCTCGGGAACCATCGGGCCACGTCGGGCCCCGATCCCACTACTAGCGCTGTACTAGCTGTCCGGCTAGTCTTCGGAACACATCGGGTCGCGTCGGGCCCCGATCCCACTACTAGCGCTGTCGTCCCCCACTCCATAGCTGCGGCTATAAAAGCACGGACACTAGTCCGGCGAGCACCTTTTCCTTCCCATCCGCCTCCAGCCTAACTACCTAACATACGGCGTACTGAGCCGTTCCTAAGCCGTATTGAGGCGTTCTTACCTGAACCGCACTGAGCCGTTCCCGCTATACGGCGTACTGAGCCGTTCCTAAGCCGTATTGAGGCGTTCTTACCTGAACCGCACTGAGCCGTTCCCGCTATACGGCGTACTGAGCCGTTCCTAAGCCGTATTGAGGCGTTCTTACCTGCACCGCACTCAGCCGATCCCGCTATACGGCGTACTGAGCCGTTCCTAAGCCGTATTGAGGCGTTCGTACCCAGACCGAACTAAACCGATCCCGCTATACGGCGTACTGAGCCGTTCCTAAGCCGTATTGAGGCGTTCGTACCCAGACCGAACTGAACCGATCCCGCTATACGGCGTACTGAGCCGTTCCTAAGCCGTACTGAGGCGTTCGTACCCAGACCGAACTGAACCGATCCCGCTATACGGCGTACTGAGCCGTTCCTAAGCCGTATTGAGGCGTTCGTACCCAGACCGAACTGAACCGATCCCGCTATACGGCGTACTGAGCCGTTCCTAAGCCGTATTGAGGCGTTCGTACCCAGACCGAACTGAACCGATCCCGCTATACGGCGTACTGAGCCGTTCCTAAGCCGTACTGAGGCGTTCGTACCTAAACCGAACTGAGCCGATCCCGCTATACGGCGTACTGAGCCGTTCCTAAGCCGTATTGAGGCGTTCTTACCTTCCTAAGGCGTATTGAGCCGAACGTTCCCTCACTATCTACTCCACCGGCGATACCGCGTCGGCCCCGAGTCACCGCGTGGGAACCATATCGCGTTCGTCAACACCCGATTACAGTACGGCAAGGTGCGCCATTAACTCTTTCGCGAACGCGTACTATCATATCCGGGACCGTAACCGCAGCCCCTCCGTATCACCGTGTCTGCTTTGTTACAGGTTGCCCCGGCCCAGAGAACTAGATTCGGCAGCGGCCAAACCCTAAACGGCCATCCACAGTCTCGTTCATTTTTATATTGATATTACAATAGATTGTATTTAATTTATTTTTATAGAATATATATTTCTTTATATTTTTGGGTAGAAACAGAAGTGTTTGCTTATTCCTCTAATACCAGTCCGTCCTGACTCCCATCCTCGCTCCTGAACCCTGGTAACTCCTGAGCACCCGACCGGCGGGGAATGAGAGACGTTACAACAGTATCCTACAAACATATTTGTTGTGAAAATTCCGGCAAAACATTATATTTCAACAAATGCGGTGTGTATTTGTTTATTTATTACTTTATCTAATTTACACTTTCCAACAGACCAAAATTTAAATACAGGACAGGGGACCTACAGCTTATAGTGGGTTTCGAACCAATCGGAAATAGCGGTATTTGTGTTTGGTGACAGCTTTGAACCCAAGATCTCTTACTTCGCTCAGCGGGTCGAAGCGCACTAACCAACTAAGCCACTACTACTTGTATCGGATACTCCAGAAAAACGCTTAAAAATTGTTAATTTTAACAGGTACCTGTTTTTAAATTGTAAGTAATAAACTCTAGATTAGTGTAATTAATTAGTAATTGATGAGTACTAAATATTGGTGTATATATATACTTTTTTATGGGGTTGTGCTAGCTTCACTGAGAAGCTGGAACAACCACCCTTTTTTTGGTAATGGTAATAATAATAAATTATAGATTAGTGTAACTAATTAGTAATTAATGAGTACTAAATATTTCATTAAAAAAATTAAAAATAATGGGGTTGTGCTAGCTTGACTCAAAAGCTACCCTTTTCTCGGTAATGGTAATAGTAATGAATTTTATTTTTGCGTAATAAATTAGTAATTAATAAGTACTACATTTCGCGTTTAGTTTCATTGAGTTGTGCCGAAATGGTTGTTCCAGCTTCACGTTGGCACTTTTTATATTACTTTAAATAGCATATTTGATTTATGTATTCCCAAAATTCAAAGGGGAAATAGCTCTCATCCAGTTTGTTTTAACAATTAACTTATAAAATTACTTAAATCTAAAGAGCACTTTCGTAAACTGTTTAACAGAACAGAATTACTAATACATCTCAATCAGTACAAAGAACAAAAAGTAAGAGTCAGCAACTTTAAAAAAAAATAACAAATTGATTGTATTTACACCGATTTTGCCAAGGCATTTGATATTGTGTCTCATATAGTACTATTACATATATTACAGCTCATCGGCTTCTCCAAAGAAGGTTCAAATTTAATAGAATTTAATTTAATTTATAGATGATTGTAAATCATTTAATTATAATGTTACTTCTGAATGTCTGTTATACGCTGATGACTTCCAATTATTTCGAATAATCCAGATCAAAATGATCCTTTTTTACTGCAATCTGATTTGGAAAATATTTATAACTGGACATTAAAAAACAAACTCTTCTTTAATTATAAATAAATATCAGATTATGAGTTTTAACTAGAGGTTGGTAGCACTGTATATCGCTGGTTTTTCGAAGCTGAGATTTACTTTTTCTGTTTTTCAATTTTTTCAGAAAATTATCACAAATATTATTCAGGTATTTATAGCTAATATACTATACTTTAATTTAAATGCAGTCATTCATAAATATTCAAAAATTTTTAAAATTTTCACTACACGTGCTACACACATAACCTCACTTTAAGAAAGCACATGTTGCTGTGTCAATATGACACAACTTTTAGCTAATTCTTGTTGTTTTTAGGATGAGTGGAAGTCAGAGAGACGTTTCTCAAGAAGTCCTAAGGGATTCCAGTCCCAAGGACGATCTGACTATGGAGGAAGAGGAGCTCCTACGTAGCCCGACTCCGTCCACTTCCGAACTTGAGGAGACTATCGGAAAGCTCCAACTAAGTGAGCGGAAAGGCAAACTGAGCGGTGCCGCCAGAAAACGCTTTAAGTGGCTCATTAAAAGTGGGCTTAGTGCTGACGAAGCACGTGTCAAAGCCCTTGAACCCATGAAGGATAAGGGTTCAAAAAGAACCCGGTCCGAGGAATCAACGCCCGAAATGTCTGTGAAAAGGCAAAAAACAGATGCTAAAGGCCAACCCAGCAGTGGTGCTCCGCCACCACCTGATAAGGCCACGTCGTCTGTGAGCTTTAAGCAGGCAATCCTGGGCACACGCGTCGGCATCCTGCACTATAGCTATCCGGAGGATATTCTAGAAACAGGACAGCTGACGAAAATTCAGGATGCAATCCTGGATTTAATTATTAAAGAGGCTAAAGGCTCTGTGAAGCCTAAGTTTCTTGGGGCAACCTTCAAGTCCGGATGGCTGAGCGTCAACTGCGCCGACAAAGCCACCGCCGAGTGGCTAATAGGCAAAGTCGACAGCTTAAAGCCTTGGGAAGGAGCCCATCTAAAAGCTGTAGAGGAAAAGGATTTGCCGAAGTCCAGCATTGTAAATGCTTATTTCCCCAACAGCAAAACCAATTCAACAGATCAGATATTGAATCTGATAGAGGGTCAAAACGAGGGCCTGGATACCAAGCAGTGGAGGGTTTTAAAGAGGACAGATGAGGGCTCGGCAGTGCTTCTTACACTGTCCATAGACTCGACGTCCTTAAGCACCCTTAAAAAAGCTGATTTCAAAATCAGCTACAAATTTGGCCAGACAACGATTAGGCTAAAGGGTAAAAAACCCAATAAAAAGCCTACCGACGTCACTGCCAAAAAAGCTACTACCAGCACTGCTACAGGTAAGCTTAACTTAAAAAAGGAGGCAGGGAGTAATGCCACCAATATTAACACTGGAAATTCCAGATTAAAAGTAGGTAAAGGTAAAGAGGCTGCTTTAAAGCCTCAACCCAATCCCACACCTACACACTCCAAGACACCACGGGCCGTCGGAATCACGCACAAAGGGAAACAAGTTCCTAGCTGCGATGTGGCTCTGAACAAAACGTGATGTCCAGCAGTAATATAAAGATGCTGCAAGTGAATCTTCAACACTGCAAAACTGCCTCTGATGTGTTGAACAAAACATTCACCACCACTAACACCGATATAGTGCTAGTTCAAGAGCCTTATGTGTATGGAGGCGTAGTAAGGAAACTTACTACACCAGTAGGTAAGTTAACCTACTGTAACGAACCAGATGTCATTCCAAGAGCAGCATTGCTCATTAAGACATCGATTAAATTCGTAACATTAAATAAATTTATATCTAGGGATTTGGTAGCTGTAGAAGCTACACTGCCTATATCAGGAGGTACGCAAGAGGTAATCATTGCATCGGCGTATTTCCCGGGAGACACGATGGAAGCCCCACCTCCGCTGGTAAGGGACCTGATCTCCTACTGCAAACATAGAAACAGAAACCTCATCCTAGGATGTGATGCAAACGCACACCATACAGTTTGGGGTAGTACGGACATAAATACAAGGGGTGAGTACCTTTTCGAATTTATTTCTAGTACTAACATAGATATAATAAATAGGGGTAAAGAACCCACTTTTATAACTAAAAACAGGCGAGAGGTATTGGACATTACGTTAGCCACTCCTCAAATTAGCTCTGAAATATATAATTGGCATGTCTCAAATGAAGCCTCAATATCGGATCATAGATATTTAAGGTTTGAGATAAAGGCTAACAAAGAACCTAAAACTCAAATTCGTATTCCGAAACTAACAGACTGGGTCTTGTACGAAGGCCACTTAAAGTGTGAAGTGGAAGAACTTACGAAAATTAATATAAACACAATTGAGGAACTGGAAACAGCCTCTATTGACTTTCATAATGCGCTACTCACAGCATATGAAAACAGTTGTACATTAAAGCTTCGACAAAGTACTAGGAAAGTACTTTGGTGGACCGAGGAGCTAAGTAAACAAAGAGTCACTGTTAGAAGGTTATACAATAAAACCAAAACCAGTGGCAGCGATGAGAGCTGGGAGCAATATAGAAGTGCCCTAACCTCATATAATAAAGAAATTCGCAGATCTAAAAGGAATGCATGGCGTAGTTTTTGTGAGGGCTTATCAGAAACGCCCACGGTAGCTCGCCTTCAAAAAGTCCTATCAAAAGATCATACGAATGAAATAGGCCTACTAAAGAAACCAGACGGGGACTTTACGACAGATTCAAGGGAAACATTGGAGCTTCTTTTAAGCACACACTTCCCAGGATCGTCGTGGCCAGTTGAGGAGGAGGACAATTCCTCCGGAGTTACAACTAAGCTAAGCTTAATTAACAGTCTTAACACTGCTAATAATATTTTTACAGAAAACAGAGTGGAATGGGCGATAAATACTTTCAAACCCTACAAGACACCTGGTGGAGATGGCATTTTTCCGGCACTTTTGCAGAAATGCATAAAGGATATACTGCCAATACTCTGCGAACTATACAAGGGAAGCCTAAAGTTAGGATACATTCCCACATTGTGGAGGAAAACTAATGTAGTCTTTATACCTAAAGGCGGAGGACGTCCAAGCGTCCAGCCTAAGTCATACAGACCCATTAGTTTATCATCATTTATACTGAAAGGTATGGAAAAGGCCTTAGATCAATACCTTAGGAATGAAGTGATAACTGCTTCACCACTAAACGTAAATCAATTTGCTTACCAGGAAGCAAAATCGACAACTACGGCTCTCCACAGCCTTGTCAATAAAATAGAGAAAACCTTCATGGCAAAAGAAATAGCTCTGGGAATATTTATAGATATTGAGGGTGCCTTTGATAACACCTCCTATAAGTCCATTGAAAGAGCTGCTAGGTCAAAAGGTTTCGACCCAGCTGTAGTGGAATGGATAAAAGCCATGCTGCAAAGTCGAACGATTACAGCCTCGATAGGAGGAGAATCAGTAATGATAAAAACCAACAGAGGATGCCCACAAGGTGGGGTTTTATCACCTCTACTCTGGTGTATTGTCATTGATGACCTCCTGAATAGGCTCAATAAAGCTGGCTATTTTGCAAACGGATATGCAGATGACGTTGCAATTATGGTCAGAGGACGTAGTGACACCACTATCTCGTACCTTACACAAAAAGCTCTAAATCTAGTGCATGAGTGGTGCCTGGAACATGAACTTAGTGTAAACCCTACCAAAACTACAATCGTCCCCTTCACAAAGAGAAGGAAGCTAAATCTTCAAGCTCCCTACTTGAAGGGTACTAGAATTGAGTTTTCTACAGAGGTTAAGTATCTAGGAATCATTCTAGACCAAAAACTCACGTGGAACTCACATATCAACAAGATTACAAAGAAATCAGCAGTGGCATTAAACACATGCCGTCGACTTCTAGGTAAAAACTGGGGACTACAGCCAAAAATGACCCATTGGGCATATACTAGTGTTGTAAGACCCATGATCACCTACGCGTCACTTGTGTGGTGGCCAAAAGTGAAACAAATCACAGCACAGGCATCACTGCGGAAACTACAACGCATGGCCTGCCTCAGTATTACAGGTGCTATGAGTACCTGTCCGACTGCAGCAATGGAAGTGATTCTGGGGCTAACACCTCTACACATTCAGGTGAAAAAAGAGGCGATGCAACAGGCACTGACTCTCTGCAGAACGAAACACTTTATGCCCGGAGATTTCGTAGGCCACTTGGAAATTCTAAGGGAAGTACAACCAGATAAACTGGCCTTGTCTATCTGTGATAAGATGACAACAAAATACAATTTTGACCAGAAGTATAAGGTTGTTATTGGTAATCGCCTTGAATGGGCAACAGAAAGACCTCTTGTAAGGGATTCTTTGTCCTGGTTCACTGATGGTTCAAAATTGGATACAGGAGGAACTGGAGTAGGTGTGCTTGGCCCAGATTGCCGAATTAAGGAATCCATAGGCACCTGCTCCACAATTTTTCAGGCTGAGATTTATGCAATAAATCTCTGTGCTCACATAAACCTAGATAAAGGTGTAAAAGGAGCATCAATAAATATAATGTCAGACAGCCAGGCAGCTTTAAAGGCATTGAATGCCTTCACATGTAAATCAAAGCTAGTCTGGAACTGCAGGGAGACCCTCCAATTGCTATCCGAAGCAAACCAAGTCACCCTACGGTGGGTACCAGGGCACGAGGGAATCCTAGAAAACGAGAAAGCTGATGACCTTGCAAAAAAAGGGGCTAAACTTTCATACCACGGACCGGAACCTTCATGTGGTCTTTCACAAAGCCACTATAAGAAGGTGGTCAAAAACTGGGAGGAATCTACCATATCCTCATATTGGAAAAATATTCCAGGCCTCAATCAAGCTCGGAAATTCATTTCCCCAGCTTCGACAAACGCCAAAGAGTTACTAGCTCTCAGCAAAAAGGACCTTAATATAATGACAGGAATTCTCACTGGCCACTGTCCTTTAAAGTACCATTTGCACAAAATTGGTATAGCTGAAAATGAAACCTGTCGACTCTGTGAAGAGGACGAAGAATCGTCGGAACACATACTGTGTGAATGCCCAGCCGTAACTGTGCAGAGACTCAATCAACTAGGTAAGAGGTATCTTACGGCAGAGGAGATCAAGAACTTGACTCCTGGAGCCATAATCGGCTTCATCAAAAATCTGGATCTACTTCCGGAAAACTAAGTAAGGGCTATGTCACAATAGATCTTCTAGGTCGCGCTGACAAAAAGCGACAAAACGCTTAAAATATGAAAATAAATTGTCGCCATCTTGAAATGGTTCAAGTAAAACTATGATATTTTGGTATCATTGCAAAGCTAATTTTATGTACATTCCGTAAAAAAATATAAAAATACCGATTCCCTATGCTAGAATTAAAGTTGTACACACTTCCGCTAAAACCGGAAGTGACACAAAATTCTTACTAACATCATTTTATGAGTCCCTTTGACTAGTTTAATTTTGTTCCGTAATATTTTTCTGTATCTCTCATAATGAACGAAATATTCTGGGTGCCGGCCTTTCGCCAAACACCCTGTATATGGTATTTGGTTTGATGTAAACATTTACTCCTCATGTAGCAAAACTTTTAGCTGATATTAACAAAACTCTTGGTTTTATATTGAGAACTTCGTTTAAATTAACCAATATATTATGTATGGTTAGTTTATTTAGATTATTAGTACGCAGTAAATTAAAATATGGTTGTATTGTTTGCTGTCCTTTTTATAGTTATTACAATATATCACTTGAAAGAGTACAGAATAAGTTTTGTAAACAGTTTTTCTTGTATGTCCAAATCTTAGCCAGATCTTGACTATCATGGTTTGATAATTCTGTTCAACTTGGATTGTTTGTCTACGCGCAGAGGTCAAGCAACAGCTATTGTTTGTTTATGAGTTGCGTCGATCACTTGGGCCGCTGCGTGATGTTGTTGGTCGGGTTCTTCTCGGGCGCCAATCTGCGGATCCTGTGAGAAAAGTGACGTGTGCCACGGGAGCTCTAGGTCGGTCGGGCCAAGCTTTAGCACAGACAGACAAAAGTAAGTTAAATATTTTATTGTACTAAAAATTACTACACTTAGTTGTACTGAGCCGTAGGAAGTGAGAAAAATGACAAACTAACCGCGGTTCTACTCCGCCGTCGACGGAGTTCGCGGTGGGAGCCACCAACGGGGTTTCTCCGACAACTACGGAACGTAGAGCAGTGAAAAGAAACTTCTAAGTCAACAAGCGGATCTGCCTAGCAACCGTAGAAGTACGCGGTGGAAACCACCCACGGAACTTCCCCTCAGGCGTGGAATGCAGCGAGCTGAAGGCTCTGAGGAACGGCGATGGTAGCCACCAACCTGTATCCTCTGATAGCAGCGGAATTCAAGAAAATACAAAAATAAACAAGCAACTTACGAAAAAGACTCGATTCGGTACGGTGCGGTGCGGATACGGACTGCTACTCTCCTCGGCTAGCTTTTAGACGTTATAGTCGTCGAAGACTGAAGAAATACGGCCCCGGCGGTCGTATTTATACCCAAAAATAATTAAACCTGCAGCTACTAATTTTAAAGTGAGAAAGACTGACTTTTTGTATTGTTATTTTCGTTCAATACATTTTATTTTATTTTAAAAATTCGCAAAATCACTTCCCTTGGCTTTACAGAGTTTTGTATGTACCATGGGAATTCGGTCTCCTGAAGCGTTGTGTTCGAAGTTGGCAGAACTGCGGCCGTGCGCACGCGCTGGCTCAGCAAACATGTGTTTTTGTGAAAACTTTGGAAACTGTGAAAATAACAAGAAAAGATAAGGAAAAGTAAGAGCGATAAGTGTTAACAAGTGTTTATTATTGTTTCCTTTAGTGCTGTGTTTGTAGGTGAAACATTTGTGAAAGTTTTAACCCACGTGGTCTTGAGGATATGTCCCATGCCATGTGCTTTCTCCAAAGTGTTTCTCGGCGGCTCTTTGAGAACTCGGCAGACTGTTGGAGATGTCGTACAGTCCAGAAGTTGTTTGAAGCGGTCGGCGGCTACTGGTTCGGACGGCGGGTTCGCTCTAACCTGATGTGCGGTTCGGACCTCGTGGAGTCGGTATTTGTGACTTGGTGGAGCAACGAGGAAGGCAGGTACGTGTTCATTGTGACGAGCATTTCGTTACACCCTCCTCTCACTCTGCTTAAAGAAAAACAGAAAAAGAAACAAGTTTCTTTTTACAGAAGATTGTTAGATTTCCGTCCCCTTCTCTTGCCGCGCTTCCTGCGACGTCCTTGGGGACACGCTTTGAACCGCGTGACCCACTGCATACCACCTCCTGGACGGGCCTCCAGGATTCGGTGTCGGTGACGGATCGGTGTCGGCAGGTCACTGGACGTGACGGCCTCAGTCGGCAACTGTGGCTGTGTGATCCCCCCAGGTGTGCTCGGTGCCGAACTCCCGGAACGAAACGGAAACGGCGGTGGAGTCGGCAGCGGCGTCACGTAGTCTGGGGCGGACCACGTCGGCGGTCGGCGGGCCGGCCGAGGTTCGACCAGCGACGTCCTTGGTGGCACGGGGCGGGCAAGTGTGTCAGGAAGCGGCGACGTCTCTATAACCAAAAGCGAGGGAGACGGCGGATGCCGGAGTGCTGTGGTGGCAAGGCCAGGTGGTCGGGCCTCCGGCGAAGAGTGCGCAGCGGGACGCCGTGGCGGCGTCTGATGCAGCGCCGGTTGGTGCTGCCTTGGCCTCGGTGACGGTGGTGGCTTAGCTGCTGGATCTCCTCGGAACGGCAGCGGGCCCGTCGTGACCTCACTCTCGGCGGGAATCCGAAGAGCTCGCATCACGGCGGGAAGCCGAGGACTCGGTGTCGGCGGTGGGTCGGCTGCTGTTTTTCCTCGGAACGGCAGCGAGCCCGTCGTGACCTCACTCTCGGCGGGAATCCGAAGAGCTCGCATCACGGCGGGAAGCCGAGGATTCGGTGACGGCGGTGGGTCGGCAGATGTTGTTCCTCGGAACGGCAGCGGGTCCGTCGTGACCTCACTGTCGGCGGGAATCCGAAGAGCTTGCATCACGGCGGGAAGCCGAGGACTCGGTGACGGCGGTGGATCGGCTGCTGTTTTTCCTCGGAACTGTGGCTGGGTGATCCTCCCAGGTGTGCCCGGTGCCGGACTCCCGGAACGGAACGGAAACGGTGGTGGAGTCGGCAGCGGCGTCACGTAGTCTGGGGCGTCTGATGCAGCGCCGGTTGGTGCAGCCTTGGCCTCGGTGACGGTGGTGGCTTGGCTGCTGGATCTCCTCGGGAATCCGAAGAGCTCGCATCACGGCGGGAAGCCGAGGATTCGGTGACGGCGGTGGGGGTCGGCAGCACCGCGTCCCACATCCTCGGAACGACAAAACTGCCGAGCAGCCGCTGGACCTCATCCACGTCGATCTCTGCGAGATGGGCGAGACTTCTCTGGGTGGAGCGAAGTACCTGCTGCTGTTCAAAGACGACTTCTTTCACTTCAGGACGGCGTACTTCCTGAGGACGAAGGATAAAGCGGCCGCGAAGCTGGACAACTACGTGAAGATGGCGTAGAACCAGTTCGGGCGGAAGGAGATCAAGAACGCGAGCACCAGGCAGACACTCCAGGAGCTGGGCATCCTGCACACATTCACGAACGCGTATACGCCGCAGCAAAATGGCCGGATCGAGCGTGAAATGCGGACGATAGTCGAGGCAGCCCGCTCGATTATTCACGCTCGAGGTCTGGAAAGGAGTTTGTGGGCCGAGGCTATAAACTACGCAGTTTTCACCATAAATCAGACAGGCACTAGTACCGTGAAAGGTAAGAGTCCTGCAGACTTGTGGTTCGGGCGCCACATTGACATCAAGAAGGTGAAACCTTTTGGATGCAAGTGCTATGTGTTGACTCCAGATCACAAGCGCGCTAAACTGAATGGCAAATCCAAGCCAGGAATCCTTGTCGGATACGAGCTGGACTCGCCATGCTACAGGGTCTACCTGGCAAGCGAGAGGAACGTGACTAGATCAGTCAATGTTGTATTCGACGAATCAGGATAAGCTGAAGAGTACGTCAGTTTCGAGCTACCAGCTCAGGCGAACGCGTCAGCTGCATCATCGGACATGTCCGACGACTCTGACAGCGAACCTGAACAGGAGGAGTCAGATGACCAGGAAGATCGACAGCAGCAGCCAGAGGACGAGGACGACCGGGCGGAGGACCTACCGCCGAGGAGGCCGGGTCTACGCAACCGCCGGGACATCCAGCGACCTTCAAGATTCACCGACTACGTGATGGGCTACCCGAACGCCGCCATGATCAGCGGAGTTGGAGACGTTCCCAGGTCAGCAGCCTCCAAGGACGAAGACTGGGTCAAGGCCATGTCAGAAGAGTTCAACTCTCTGACAAAGATGGGAACTTGGGACCTGACGAAATGCTCACCAGGAGTCAAGCCTCTGACATGCAAGTGGGTGCTGCGCGAGAAGTCGGACGGTAGGCTCAAGGCGAGACTGGTTGCGCGCGGATTTGAGCAGGAGGAGGGACGAGATTATGCTGAAATCTTCAGTCCTGTAGCCAGACACGCCTCGATTCGCCTCATCCTCAGTCACGCTGCCTCGCAGAAGATGAAACTTGTGCCGTTCGACGTCATCACAGCATTCTTATATGGAGATCTGGAAGAGGAGTTCTATATGTGCCAACCGGAAGAATTCCACGACGGGACTGACAGAGTCTGCCGACTGAAAAGGAGCTTGTACGGTCTGAAGCAGGCTCCCAAGAAGTGGAATGAGAAGATTTCGCGCTTTCTTGAAACCATCGGGCTGACGAGCACGGACGATGACCCGTGCGTGTTCTACAACGAGAGGAAGACTGCGATACTGACCCTCTTCGTGGATGATGGACTCATAGCCGGACGGGATGAATGAGAAATCTACAAGATCCTGAGCAAGATAAGGCGCGCATTCGAGATCACGTACAAACGAAAGCCACCAGCTGAGTTTACATATCTTGGTATGGAAATCAAGATAGAGTCGGAAGTTATCTCAGTACGACAAACCAGATACACGGAGAAGATTCTGGACCGGTTCAAACTCAGCACGTGCAATCCAGTCTCGACCCCCATCGAGAAGGGGTTGGTCACAGGGGAAGACAGCAAAGTGAATGACGAGCCAGCTCCAGCCACAATCCCCTATCGTGAGGCTATAGGTAGCCTGTTATATCTGGCCACTATATCACGTCCGAATATATGCTTTGCGGTGAACTACCTCAGCCGCCAATGTAGTAAGCCAAAGGTAAGCCACTGGAAGATGGTTAACCGAGTTCTTAAGTATCTGAAGGGCACGAAGGATCTTGGTATCGAGTTCAACGGAGACACAACTCTAATGGCCTTTACAGACTCAGACTACGGAGGAGACCCAGAAACCGGACGGTCTACGAGTGGAGTCTTGCTGATGCGGGGAGGACCTCTGGTGTGGTACTCACAGAAGCAGCGCCTCGTCGCCACATCGACTGCTGAGGCCGAGTACCGCGCTGCTGTAGCATCGATTGATGACATCAGCTGGGTGAGAAGGGTTGCCCGGGAGCTGGCCATCAACGAGACGGACGAGCCAACCATCCTCTTCGTAGATAGCAGATCAGCAATCCACATGCTCCAGAACGCCTACGAGGGAAAGACGACCAAGGGAAAGAAGCAGAGATACCTCGGAAGTTCATCCTGGAGCACATAACTAGCTCAGACCGAGACTATCAGGAAAGGACAGGTCGCCGACTTACTTACCAAACCGTTAAATCGAAATGTCTTCGAAAAGTTTAGACATGTATTGCTTAGGAGGAGTGTTGAGAAGTAAGCAACACATCTAGGGAAATTGCAGCGAGACAGTTTTTTGTTTTTGAGCAGTTGGCACCACTCGCGCAAGCCGCTGACGCATTCGCCGACTACAGGTTATGTTATGTACTTTTCATGCTGAACGCCGGCGACATGTGACGTGAAATTGTAATGTTTTTTTGTTGTGCGAAAGCCCTTATTCGCGACACCGTCAGCAGCCAGGCACGAGCGGTCAAAAAGGCCGGATACTCATTTATGGGAATTAGGAGGTAAGCGTATATTGTTAAAACGCTGTTCGAGTATCTGCGTACAAAACGAGGTACTCCATATTCAAACCAGGTGAGCGCAAACTTATTCAAAATTGTGTTTTGCAGGCGCCTCCTTTTTATACCCTCTTACTGGAAATAAAATATATTGTTCAAGACTGGCATTTGTTTATTCCTCGACAAAGACTCACGGAAAATAACAACAGTTAAAATATCGAGATTAGGTCTTATTAGCATCACGTTTCTGTATATAATAATAATTCAGAACACTTTTCACAATTTATGATATTTTCTAAAGAATTTTTGCTTGTGGTAAAGTGTAACCATTTGGAACACAATAAACTCTCTCTATCTCAGTTCCTTTCTTCTGCAATTTAATAATAATAAATAATAATAATATTTATTTTATTTCCTCTGAATTTGTACAAAAATTATGGAAAAACGTCAGATATAAACATAATACATATTCAAATTACAAATTTTTAAAGTGATTTATAAAGTCGTTCACAGTATAAAAGGAGTTTTTAACTTATCTTTAAAACTTTTTGTTGTTAACGATAACTTCATTTCAGAAGGTAAGCAATTATAATATTGTACTCCTTTACATTCAGGAGAGTTTCTGGCAATCATCAACCGTTTATTTGGCACTATGAAATGATTTTTGTTTCGAGTATTTCTATTATGTACGTCCCCATGAGTCTTAAAATTTTCCTTATTTTTAAACACGTAGACACAAAGGTGGTAAATATATAAACATGGCAAAGTTAAAATATTATATTTTATAAAAAGTTCTTTACAAGATGTTCGTAAGGGGGCTTTAGCCATACATCTGATTATCCTCTTCTGGGCAATAAATACATCTTTGATAGATGGTGATGAACCCCAAAAGCAAATACCATAAGATAATATGGAGCCAACTTTAGCATGATAAAACATCAGTAGTTGTGCTTCATTTAAAATATAAATTAAATGTCTCACATGAAAACACGCTCTGTTCAGCACAGAGATAACGTGATGACAGTGGGGCTTCCATTTAAATTTTCATCCATGTGTAAGCCCAGAAATTTTGTTCGTAGTACTCTTGTGATAGGATTATTATTTACAATTATCGATAAATCAGTGTTACACGAACTTTGATAAGTATGGAACCTCAGAAAGTGCGTTTTAGTTGGGTTCAGGTACATACAGTTACTAGAAAACCATGAAAATAACTGATTCATGGTTTCATTGCAAATATCAACAAGATCCCCATCACATTTACTGGATATAGTTACGGATGCATCGTCAGCATGTAGAGTTAAATGACAATCATTGTGTACATAATCATTAAGATCATTTAAATATATTATAAAAAGAATGGGAGCTAAAATTGTACCTTGTCCGACTCCAGTGTTCAAATAAAGATATTCAGAATGACAGGCTGAGCCATTTTCAGTTTTAATGGAGACAAATTGTTTTCTATTATTAAGAAAACTATAAAGCCAATTCAGAGGCGCACCTTTTATACCCATTTGTTCAAGTTTACTAAGAAACATATTATGACTTACACAGTTAAAGGCTTTGCTTAAGTCACAGAAAATACCAATCGGGTGTTCACCATTCTCTAAATGTGAAATAGATCTTATATAGAAATCATTTACAGCATCTATTGTTGATAAATTGGAACGAAACCCGTATTGGTTGCTTTTTATAATTTTAAATTTACTTAAGTAAGATTCTAAACGATGCAGATAGCAATATTCATAAATTTTTGAGAAAATGGAAGTCATTGATATCGGCCTGTAGTTGTCTAAAATTTCTTTATCACCCTTTTTATGAAGTGGAATTACTTTACATAATTTAAGCTTTTCTGGAAATCTTCCACAATCAAAAGAAAGATTAACCAGATATACTAAAGGTTTAATAATGACTGACAATACTGCTTTTATTAAATAGGCAGGTATTTCATCAGGCCCTGAAGATTTTTTGTTTTTCAACTTTTTATTTAGTAATGAAAGCATTTCTACTTCAGTATATGGTAATAGAGCAAAACTATTTAATTGACTAATATTACAATGACTCTTATTTGAATTATTTCTTGTACAATTCTGAATATTGTTTAAAATATTCAGAGGAGCATCTCTAAAGAATTGGTTAAAAATATTTGAGATGGCTGCCGGATCATCTATTACACTATCTTCATTTTTAACTGAAGGTGTTCTTCTTATTAGATATTTCATTAATAACTCGCCACGCACTGCGACATATATTGTCTGCTGCCATGATTTTGTTTTGGTAGTATGTTTTTTTTTTGTGTTAGCAACCAGAAGAGAATGTTCAGCTTTTGCTAGTTTATATAGAGTAATTAGTTCAGGATATTTTCGATGCATCTTATATAAATCCTTTAGTTTATTACTAGATTCCCGAATTGCTGTGTTCACCCAAAGTTTATCATTTTTGCAAATTGTTCTCTTAATTGGAAAATTAATGTAGAAATAATGCATAAAAATATGAAAAAAACTATTGAAAGCTTCGTCAGCATCCAATACTGAAAACAAATTAGTCCATTCTTCATTTTCTAAATCATAATAGAATTTCTGAATATCATGTTTGGCAAAAACTCTCCTGTATTCACATCTAGGTTTAATATTTCTAGAACAATAAAGTTTAGAATTGAGAATTATAGTCCTTTGATCTGAAATGAAGTTATCGTGTACATTACAATTAATATTATGTATATTGGTAAAAAATAATCTAAAATGTTGTTACCTCGGGTAGGTTTATTTATAATATTATGCAGATCAAATGTGGATAGAATATTAGACAGTTTGTTAAAATCAGTCGAATCTCTAATAGGATCGATATTAAAATCCCCTGTTAGGATAAATTTAACACTGGGTTTGTATAAGAGTTCTAAAACTTGCTTCAATTTTACAGAGAAAATATCAAAATTTGAGGCTGGTGATCTATAACATACAAGTATTATCGTGGTGGAATTGGGAGCTAGTGTCCAGTAAGCACCGCATATTTCGAATTGTTTTTCTACACAGTAACATTGTAGATTAATCGCTTTCGTATTTAAAGTAATACTTGACCAAATCCCTACTCCTCCACCTTTTGATTCTGTCCTACAATAGTAAGAAATGTTTTTGAAATTATTAAAGTTTATGAATTCTATAGAGTATTCTGTACACCAAGTCTCAGTGAAAAAGAGAAATTTTATATTATTTAAATGGAGATATTCCGAAGTAATATAATTAATTTTAGGTACAGATAAAGCTTGACAATTTAATACTAAAAAATTGCAGTCATAATCATCACTTGTATTGGTTAGAGTTCTTTTTGAGACCGCAGAGGTTTCTGGAAAAAACGTGTGACGTATGCGCCTAAAGGCCATTTGTCTTCACATAATGCTTTTTCAAAATTATTAAAGTTTAAAGTCACTTTAAATGAAGAGTAGTGTTGGGGAAATTTGGCCTGGAGTTTTTCACATTGAATTTCTGGGAAGTCATCTTTAAGATAATTCACTAAATCTTCCGGTGTCGTCTCTGGATTAAGTCTTGAAACAAACAGAAATGATTTCCTCGGTGCAACTTGCAATGAAGATGTCCGCAGGGCACCCACAATGGAAACTCTTTTTATAGGTTTTGTATTATTTTTCTGTTCTTTGCCATTGCTTTGTTTATTTACTTCGCCGGCCATTTTGAGATTATCACTTGAGCTCGTAGATGTCTGCGCGGCCGGTACAGTACAATTTACCTGCAGTCCTATGCAAAAATATATAGTAATGTCAATTTTCACTCTTAAAATAATATAGATGTAAATGTTATTTTGTAACCAGTAATTAAACATAAAAATTGTTGTAAAACATAAATCAATGCTAATAACATCAAGTCATCAATCAAATGTAACATAATATGTAGGTACTAGGTACTTCACTTTTATTTGCTTTATGGCCGATTTTATACATAGTCAAGTAAATTACTTCCGTGCAAATTTATTTAACATATAATAATCGTTTTTTTTTTCTTTTAGGGTATTAAAATCATTGCTGTCAAAAATATACTTTTCACTTAAACTTAATTTTATTTGCTTCGTAAATTTATTTATGCACCGCACCGGACCGAACCGTGCACTGGTACACAAATGCACCGGACGGGTCCGGACCGTGAAGGTGCATTTTACACTGTCCGAAAAGTTCGGACTTTTTTAAGTTTCTTTGGGTCCGGACTCAAATTTTTCCGGACTTTGCCACCACTATCATATACTTACGACTAAAAGATATTTCACATGTAATTTCAACCACGCTAAACTTCCCCATTCAGAATTTAAACAGATGTATCCAAACAAGATGTCAACTTACCATATTGTTATTATTATCATTTATTATCGTTTCCTTACCAAATACTGTAATAGTTTAGATTGTAAGCACATGTATTTTTGTTGGTTATAACTATATTTTTTCTATGATTCAAACACATTTGTACCTGAAATGTCAAACTGTAACGACTGAACTATTGTAAATATGTTCAACTCACCTGTGATTTAATTTAAATGGGTATAATTATTTGAAGTTGTTTATCATGTGTTTAACCTTCAGAGTATTTAACTCTGACAGCTAATCGCGACTGTTCCGCTATATACGGGGAGTTTTGACAGTTCATTTTATCTAGTTTAAATTCAAATTCTATATCTGTGATCTAATTTAGGATGTATTTAGATCGGCATTCATTATTATAAAAATTGTTATTTTTTTTTTAATGCAGCAATCTCATGTTAGGATAAAGATAGAATTATATCGTTCTAGAACACCGAATGCTCCTTGTTGCACTACAAACAGTTTAAAACCGATTCATTAGATTTCTTTGTATAAATAGAGGCCTTCTGTCGCTGTAAAGAACAGACTTGGGTATGTTCTTGACCACTAAAAGTCTACCGTCTGCGACAACGAGAATTCTGGTGAGTGAAATTTTATTACTGTCATTGTCAATTGCTGGCTCCCGGCTCTGGTCATAGTTTATTTTTGGAATTGAACGTCCGTGACACTTGACAGATTGACAAAATCACAGAGGCTCTAGTTCAGATCCCCGACGGCAAATACCGCGGTAATCTGTCCAAGAAAGCACGCTCTGTGCTGCAGAATCATTTAACCAGTTCGCAATCAGGTCTCCGACGGCAAAAACTGCGGCAATCTGTAAGTGAAATCACGTCTGCACGGCAGATTTATTTACTACGCTCTACCCAGGTCTCCGACGGCCACACCGCGATAACCTGTGGAAAAAACGCGCACATTTGGGACTTGTTCAAATTTTGTAATGCTTTACATGTTATTATTATTTTGTAATAAAAACTGTGTACAAAATTCTGTTCAACATTTCGAAACACCGAGAACACTACCCATCTCCTAAAAAGCTGTCCGGACTCCTGTTAAGTTTCAGGAACTAGGTGACAGAGTACTTCCAGACACGAGCGCAACCGTCACAATACAAATTTTGTCGGAAGATAGCCGTGTCTGTCATCAATTTCTTTTGTCTACTTCTCTCGCGGCAGACTAATAAATTCGTGATAGTGGTAAGAGCGATCTTCGTTCCCCATGATCATTAATAAATCTTGCATTAATATAATATGTGCATTACTTTGGGTCAAATAAATTTTCTAAACAACCCTTGTATGGCGACCGAATCTGTTACACTAGCAACGATTACTTTTAGCGCACTAGCGCGTGGCAAGTATATACGTTGTCTAGCAACGCCTACTATGCAAGCACTAGTGTATGAACTTTGTAGGAAAAATAAGTTTTCCTCTTCAATTAGCTCAAAAATTAGAAGATATTTTTCTCAGTTTATTTTTGCGTGTTCTTTCCATTTTTTTTTTCTATTTTCAATATTTTACGGGTGTGTTCTTCTAATTATCTGCTGTGATGATAGATGTGCTGTTTGACTAGTTCCCGCACGATGTACTCATTATGTTGCGTATTCAGAGGGTTGTTGTTTAGCAATTTGGGCGTTTTATTTCGTTTAATTTAACATAATAACCTTTTAATAATGGCTCAATGTGTTGCATACGGTTGCAATAATAAAACAATAGATAAAAAAACTGGGAATTACTTTTCATAAGTTTTTTCAATCGTATGTTACAATCTTAAATGTATTTCATTTTATTTGATGTTTTCAAATATTGTTTTTAATATTTTAAGATTTTCTAAGATAAAATTACAAGAAAAACATAGGATCTTTCTTTGAGACGTGTTCATTTTAAAGCTACCTATTATAGTTTAATATGTTCTGAACATTTCAACTCAGATAATTTTGATAAATCTTCTCCGTTTAGAACATACTTAAAGACAGAAGCAGTTCCTTTAATCTTTGCTGCATTTCCAAAACATTTGCAAAATAAATAAAGGGGAATAATTATTATTTTTAAAATTATTAAAATATTTGAGTGTTCTACTTTTTTAAGTAACTAAATAAGTTTTATTGTGCCAGAGGAAAGGAGAACAGTAAAACGTCATAATGAATTTTCAATTTTAATAAATTCAAGTGTACCAAATAAAATGAAAAAGTTGGAAACAATTATTAATGAAACAGAAAAATGCTAAAATAAATATTGAAATAGTTACTCATAAATTACAAAAGATCATTTCGTAAAAGAAATCGTCGTTTAAAATAGTGAATTTGTAACTTATTTAACATAATAAAAGACGTAACAAATAAAAATTTAATTGAGGATAAATATTCTGATTTTTTTAAAAATATGTCAGTTACTTCGTCTTGTTTAATTAAACGTGAAATATAGAAAATGAGGAATCATAATTAAAAAAAAAATGTATGATGAACGATTAAGGTCATTTGTCATAACATTAAAGTCGTAAATCGTATAATTACGTGAGACAACAGTTTAATACATGCTTACCTCATCCACTTGCAATAAGTGGATCGTATAAAAAAGTTGATAGCGTTCCAGGTTTCAGCAAAGAAGCATTCACTACTTTAAGTCAAGAAATTCTGTTTCTGAACACAAATTAGTATGTGCACTACTTATGAATGTGATGTCTATCGGACAGAAAAAAAGAGTAGGATGAAAAACAATTTCATGGTTAATTGTGAAATTCAATTTATGGACGACAATGCACCTTTTACTTTGCTTTTTTACATAATTTACAGGAACTATAGTATAGAAAATTCCGTTAGGATATTTTTTAATAAACGAGATAAGTGGTTAACATCAGTTTTCTTTCATTCAGTAATGCTTGAAATTACTCACTGAATGTAATATTTTATTATCTGTTATAAGGATGTCAGTTGACAGTAACTGATATGTAAACAAATTTTGTTTGTAATGAGATCTTTACTATATGCAAAAATTGGGGCGAAAGTCATTCAACGATTTACTAGTATATTATTTAACAAACATAATATGTAGGCTATATTACACGAGGATGTAATTAAAAATACGAGCGGTAGCGAGTATATTTAATCATCCGATTGCAATGTAGCCATATTATGCAAGTCAAATACTATACTTTATCTACAACTAACAGTCATATAAAAAATCTGATATTATTTGTTAAATATTCAGTTAGGTGTGAGTAGTTCATATATAGCTTAACAGATGGCGCCACAGTAGCACTTAAATCTCAAAATAACTATTCAAATTGAATTTATTATACTTTTATAATCATTCATATTGATATTTATAATAAAAAATATATTATTAATAAATTAACAGTTTATTAAAATGTTATGTGTTAAATTATATGCTCTATTTATTGCAGAAAAGTATAGCGTGTAATATAACATTTCATATTATACTTGTGTAATATGAGTATTATATTATATGTAGTATCACATGTATAATGTACCCATATTTCAATAGTTGTAGATGAAAGTTATTTTCAATTTTGATGGCGGTGTAATTAAATTGAGCTTTATTGCATTACTTCTATTTGAATGCCGTACCTGGTTTTAAAAACTGTATGGCTACTATAGCATTTATAAAAAAATTTAATCAATTATTTGACATTATAAATTCATGAAACATCAAAGGAAAATATTGGAAGCAAGCTCCGTTGTCAACAAAATATCGAAAAAGTAAAATAGTTTTTTAATGATATGGAAATAGTTATTTGTATCACTAGTCCAGAAACTGAACTCTTGCGAGATGTCGCAAATGAGTTTCTGGGCGTGTGGTACAAAAGTTTTTTTCTCCGATGACCTTCATAATTTATTAAAGAAATATTATTACTATGTATTTAAAATTTTATGGACACCATGTTTTTATGTTAGTAACTACTTCGATTCACATGGATATATAGACAATTCAGTTGTATTAATCAAACAATTTAGTGACACTTGTTATAATGTAAAAAATAAAACTAGTAGTAGACACCCATGTTGCCAACGGATGAATTAAATTAGCATTGTCTATGTTGTTTTTTACTGAGGTACGTTAAGTCAGCACACCCATTGCAGCACAACCAAAAAAAAATTATGTGAATATTTAGTACTCATTAACTACTAATTAATTACCAAAGAAAATAAATTATTACGGTTATTTTTTAAAAAAATAAATGGGATTGTGCCAGCTTAATAGTTAAGCTAGCACAACCCAAAAAAAAAAAAAAAACTTAATATTAATTGATTACTAATTTATTACCACATATTTACTAATTAATTTATAATTAATTACTTATGAATTACTTCAATAATGAACTTTGATGTTGTTTCTACTGATCTTACAGCACAATGAAAGGGAGGACACAAAAAAATATTGTAATAAGGATTAAACAATACAAATTGTTAAACTAAATATTTTTTATATGTAATAAACCACAGTTCCGAATGAACTACTTACGCGCACTCATTTAAAAAGCACTTATAATGCATCAATCAATCAATCAATATCGACACTTGAGCACAATCAGTTATAATGTAATTTATAATGCATTAATCGATTAAACAATATCTAAACTAAAGTTTAGAATTAATTACTTGAGCACAACCAGTCATAATGTATTTTATAATGCATAATAATTAACAATTTATTAGTATTGCATAATTAAATAGTTTATTTCGACAGTAATATATCTAGAAACGTGATTTATTTTTGATCGATGAATGCATTACTTGTATAAATTGCTTTATGACTGGTTGTGCTGGAGTAATTAATTCTAAACTCAAGTTTCCATACTGCTTGATCGATGAATGCATTATAAATTGCATAACATTTTCAAATTGTTTGATGGATGAATGCATTATAAATTGCATTATGACTGGTTGTGTTAGATTAATTAACACTAAATTTGAAGTTTCGATAATATTTGATCGACGAATGCATTAAAAATTACTTTATGACTGGCTGTGGTCGAGTAATTAATTCTACACTCGAGTTTTTATACTGTTTGATCGATGAATAGCATTATTAATTGCATTGTGACTGATTTTGCTGGAGTAATTAATACCAAACTGAAGTTTCGATAATGTTTCATCAATAAATGCATTATAAATTGCATTATGACTGGTTGTGGTCCAGTAATTAATTCTAACCTTTAGTATAAATATTGTTTAATAGATAAATACATTATAAATTGCATTATGACTAGTTGTGCTGGAGTCACTAATTCTTAACTTTAGTTAAAATATTGTTTAATGGATAAATTAATTCATTCTAAACTCAAGTTTCGATAATGTAATCGATGGATACATTATAAATTGCATAACAACTTGTTGTGCTTGAGTAATTAACTCTACACGCGAGTTTCTATACTGTTTGATCAATAAAATGCATTATAAATTCCATTATGACTGGTTGTGCTGAAGTAATTAATTCTAAACTCAGCTATAGATATTATTAAATAGATCAATAAATTATAAATTGCTTTATGACTGGTTGTGCTTGAGTAATTAATTTCTAAACTCAAGTTTCGATAATGTTTCATCTATGGATGCATAATAAATTGCATTATTACTGGTTGTGCTCGAATAATTAATTCTACACTCGAGTTTCCATACTGTTTGATCAATGATATGCAATATAAAATGCATTATGACTGGTTGTGCTGGAGTAATTAATTCTAAACTAAGCTATAGATATTATTAAGTAGATCAATAAATTATAAATTGCTTTATGACTGGTTGTGCTCCAGTAATTAATTTCTTAACTTAATCTTCGATAATGTTTAATCGATGGATGCATTACAATGCATTTATGACTGGTTATGTTTGAATAATTTATTCTACTCTCGAGTTTCTATACTGTTAGATCAATGAAATGCATTATAAATTGCATTATGACTTGCTATGCTGGAGTAATTAATTCTAAACTCAGCTATAGATATTATTAAATACATCAATAAATTATAAATTGCTTTATGACTGGTTGTTTCTATAATGTTTGATCAATGAAATGCATTATAAATTGCATTATGACTGGTTGTGCTGGAGTAATTAATTCTAAACTCGAGTTTCCATACTGGCTGATCGATTAATGCATTATAAATTACATTATAACTGATTGTCAGTGTTGTTCCTAACGGATTTTCGTTTGTACTAAAAGAGTAAACAAAATTGTACAGTTTTGTAACAAATTGTACAGTGTCGCCATCTTTCCAAGGTCTTTTAATTTAAGTCTGGTTTTTTTTAAATAAATCACAACTATAAACTTCAACTTCTATTTATATTTATATGTTATAAATATAATAAATAACATTCTGTAAGTATAAATTACTAAATATAAAACAAAACAAAAAAAATAATTCTGTGGTAAATATAATAAAAAAAATAATGCATCAGTCAGGTTCAGGTACATTTATTAGGCGATCTCGATCTCGGAAGAGTTGCCTATTGTTCATTACTATCACTACTATCAGCATCACCATCGTCGTCCACACTTATGATATTTAATGTGTGTTCGTTAAATTTCAAAAGATTCTTATTAGGTTTCCATTCCAAAGATGCATTTGGAATAGTCCTTTATTTGTCTTTTTTATTTTATAGTTTATTTCTAACAAAATTCTTAATTAATGATAATTGAGAAAAACTTCGCTCTGCAGTAGCTGAGGAATGAGGCAGAGTTAATATTGTTTTGACGATAATTATCAGGTTTGGAAACATAGCATTTCCATTACCATTTTTTTGTTCTGACACCCTTTTCCAAAAAATATTAAGATCAGTTTGATTGTTACAATTTTGAAGTTGAATTTCACTTAAAAGCTGCCATTCTGTATTTGCTGATTCTAAATTTACAGCAATATTTGGAAATAAAGTTATAAATTCAGATATGGATAAAACATCCCCTGAGAGCGCCATATTGTAGATATTTATCATTAAAATCAAATCTTTTTTTGATTTGATGACATAATTCAATGTAAAAATCTAAGGCTCGAAGACGAAAATTGTGTAAATCTTCTTTTGATATTTGGCTGTCAGCAAACTTTATCAAAACGTCTGATTTGGCACCTACACAAATTTTTTCTAGTTCCAAATAATTAGATGGATTACTTATTACTACATCTCGAAAATCTTTGGTAACTAACACATCTCGTTTGATAAAACACTTTAAAACAGTTTTATATAAAGTTGTTAACCTATTCAGCAATACAGGTAACTTTGGTTTCTCAGATTGTAGTTCAATGTTAACTTTAGTAATTAAATCTAACACATACGACAAAAATAACAAATACAATTTAAAAATATTATTATGTAATGCGTTTAAAATTGATTTTGCATTGGGCAAGTTGTCTCCAATGCAGCCCTTTGAAAAAACAAAGTTAAGGAGTTCCAATGTCTGAGAATTCTATCCACGACAGCCTGAAATTATAAATATGGTTATAAAACAAGAAAAACAAATAAAGTATGTCTAATACCTTTAAAGATAACCATCTTGTCTGGCTCGGATACAGCATCTTGGATGGTTTTTCTTTTGCAAATATTTGGCACTCCTTCAGTTCCTCTGTTCTTTTATTACTATGTGCAAAATAACTATATTCATCGCGTGTAAATTGTTCCACACTTCCAGGTAACTTTTGTGCTGCAGCTGAAGCACACAAATGTAAGGAATGACAGGAACAACCTTGTATGTAAATTCGTGGCAAAATCTCCTGGAATTTTGCCTTCACTCCTTTAATATTTCCCATCATAGTATTAGCATTATCGGCGCCAAAACCAATAACTCTTTCAATCGGAATTCTGTTATCTTTTAATAATTTTATTACCATATTAAATAAAGCTTCTGCTGTAGATGATTCAGCTTCGATTAAATTTAGAAATCTGTCTATAACTTCTCCATCCTTCCAATATCTTACAATCACTGACAAGGACTTTTTAATACTCACATCTGTTGTCTCATCAATGATTAATGAAAAGTTTGTAGACATCAAATCATCACATATTTCTTTTCTAAAAGCAGGCGCCATAACACCAACAATCAATTTAGTGGTCTTTTTTCTTTTAATATTTACATTTTGGGCAATTTTAGAATCAGGATAAATGGCTTTATTAAAGAGGGGCCAGGTATCCATTAAAAGTAAAGCTAAATTTTTATCACAGATATAAGCACACATTCTCAATTCTGCTTCTTTTATTAACTGCGATTCTTTTTGTACTTGAGGACTAAATAATGACTGTGTAATCTGAACACAATTCTTTGCAGCATTTATATTTTTAATGTGAGACGAGTTCGATTGGTGTGTCTTTAAATGAAAATTGCCACCTTGTACAGTAGTATTGCATACCTTGCAAAAAGGCACCTTTTTTTCAGGATCAACCCAGTCGTATAATTGAGAAACTATTTCCACTTTTGGAACATATTTCTTTTTAACTTTTTTTGATAGTGGCTCACCCTCTTCTACGTAGCTACGATTGTCATTGATGGTATTAGAACTTTCAATTTTTTTTTCATATTCTTCGTTAATAAAACGCTGTGACACATCAACACAATTATTATTAAAATTCTCCTCAGATGCTGCTTTACTGGTTACTTCATTCTCATTTTTTCTTTTAAGAAAAATAAATCTGCAATTATGAAATTCTTTATATCTACACAAAAAGAATTTTTATCAATTACTACTTATCCATATTATGTTGGGGTTATATTATCGTCAACGTCAAGGATTCTACTTCAAATTCAAGTCGTCAAATGTCATGTCACATGCTCACATGTCAAGTAGATGCGTCACGTTGTCACGTTACCAACTTACGGGGAATTACTAAATGTTACTAAATGTGAAGGTTGGTAAAGGTAAGTTACTAACAACTAAACAAAAATTACTAGATATCATTTTTTTGGATGTCAAATTTAAAAATTTAGTTTCTATCTATACATAATTAAATTTGATATATGAACACAAAATGTACAAAACTGGCACTGTTTTTGTAATGTAGTACAGTTGTACAGTTCGTTACTCGAATGTACACAATTTTGTACAATTGTACACCCAAGAACAACACTGCTGATTGTGCTCAAGTGTCGATATTGATTGATTGATTGATGCATTATAAGTGCTTTTTAAATGAGTGCGCGTAAGTAGTTCATTCGGAACTGTGGTAATAACATATAAAAAATATTTAGTTTAACAATTTGTTTTGTTTAATCCTTATTACAATATTTTTTTGTGTCCTCCCTTTCATTGTGCTGTAAGATCAGTAGAAACAACATCAAAGTTCATTATTGGAGTAATTCATAAGTAATTAATTATAAATTAATTAGTAAATATGTAGTAATAAATTAGTAATCAATTAATATTAAGTTTTTTATATTTACTTATTTTTTTTTGGGTTGTGCTAGCTTAACGATTAAGCTGGCACAATCCCATTTATTTAAAAAAAAATAACTTAGCAGGAGATGCATTTCTACGTTCTATTAGTGAAGGGATTCCATGTCTTTTGTCAGTTCCTCTTTCAGGATATATATATATATATATATATATATATATATATATATATATATATATATATATATAAGATCTTCTTTAAATGTTTCTAAAAATTTTTATGAATTCGATCAAGAGCTGGACACTGATATGAATAGATGGGAAGGTAGGTGAAGTTGCCCCCCCCCCCCCAAGTCGGAATTAATAATACATATTTAATATGACCAATTGCGCCCTCTATGCGCTTGTGTGCACCACCTTTACTTTTTTATGCGCTCCTATAGTTTTTTTTTATTTTTTAAATGGGGCGGCCAACTTAATGTGTAGCCCCCCCCAAATTAGTAAATATGTATTTAATTGTTATGTATGGCTTCATGAATATATGCGCTTATATGCGCCAGTGCAAAATATTAATGCGCCAATCACTTTAAGGATATATATATTTTTGAAACTCGGGGGGCTATATTAATGCTGATTTGTTTTTTTAATTTTTAATATTTTGAAAAAGCTATTGTTTTTGAATACGTATGCGCTCTTATGCGCTACCACAAATATTCATTGCGCTTATTCCGTTGAAGAAATAGAATAATGGGGATTCAAGATAATGATAAATTAAAAATTGAAAATTATTAATTTTCTAAATGAAATTTTATTATTAATATTATGCGCTATTATGCACCAATTAAATGTTTTTATGCGCTGATTTAGTTTTCTATAAAATAACACTATAAACGCGGGGGGGCCAATTTAATACATTTTCATATTATTTTATTTTTTTAATTGGATACAAATAATGGTCATATAATTGTATGCGCTTTTATGCGCTATAACAAATTTCTTCTACGCTCATATAGTTTTTAAATTGTCAATATACATCCTTCAATTTAAAATCAAACTAAATCATAGACAAATTTCACGTTTATTTTTTGTTAACTTCTGAACGTAAAAAGCCTACTTAATTTCCATACAAACGAATTAAGACGGAAAATGTTAACTAGCACAATAATAACATATATATATATATATATATATATATATATATATATATGTAAAAATATTAGTTAATAATATTGTATAATCGAAAATATATATAAAAATAAATATAAATTTAACGAACACAAATATTGCTGTTTATTCTAGTCGAAATCTGACAACTCAATAATACATAGCAACTAAAAACATCTGGTAAAACATTTTATTGAACAACACCTACTACTTTCTTTATGAAGCAAGCAAAGGGCACTACACAAGCCCTCCCCAAGAAAGGAAGTAGTAGGTTGTAAAAAATCAAAAAAATTAACAATATAACGGAATGACAGTTGTGTCATTGAGGTTGCTGAACTGTGTTAATCAAAATGATTGATATAAGCTGGTTTAAGTCTATCTATTGACACTGTTTCTATCTTGTCATCTATAAGAATTTTAAAAAATTTATCATATCTTTTGACAACTTTGAAAGGTCCATTATATGCTGGTTTAAGAATGGGACCAATAGTGTCATTTCTAATTAAAATATGGGAAGTTTTGAATAAATCTGGATGGATGTTGTGTGATGTTTTTGTTGATAGTCTTGTAGTGATTGGAGTAAATTTATTGATTGTGTTTTTTAATAGTGTTAAATATTGATTTGCTTCTGCTTTATTTAATATGTTATGTTTAGTTGTGGGAATTAATTCTCCAGGAAATTTAAGGTTCGTGCCGTACACGAGTTCTGCAGAACTACAATTTATATCATTTTTTACGGAGGATCGTATTCCAAGAAGGACCAACGGAAGGAAACTGATCCATTGTGAAGGATTTTGAAAGGTTTTTAAGGAAGTTTTTAATTGTCTGTGAAAACGTTCAATAATGCCATTTGATTGAGGGTGATAAGCTGTTGTTTGTATATGATGTGTTCCTAAAAGTTTTAGTAGTTTTTGAAAAAGAGAGGAATTAAATTGTTGGCCTCTATCAGATGTAATTGTTGCTGGTACACCAAACCGTGATATCCAACCATCAAGTAGAGCTGTTGCAACTGATTGTGCAGAACAATCTTTTAAAGGTATTGCTTCAGGCCATCTGGTGAAACGGTCGATGCAAGTAAGAAGGTAAGAAAAACCTTGTGAATTTGGTAACTTGACTAAGTCGATATGAATTGAACTGAAACGTGAAGTTGGAGTTGTGAATTGAAAAATAGGTGATTTGGTGTGTTTAACTATTTTAGCTTTTTGGCATTGTAAACACTGTTTTGTTTTGTCAGTTAAATATCTTTTCATATTTTTCCAAATGAATTTTGAAGTAATTAATTTAATTGTTGATTTAATTCCCGGATGTGAGAATGAATGAAAATGTTTGAATATAAGATTTTGGAATTGTTTTGGTATGTATGGTCTGTAAGTGTTTGTTGAAATATCACACCATAATTTAACATCTGTTTTAGGTAGAGATATTTGTTTAAATATTAAATTTGTATTTTTGTTTTCGAGTAACTCTTGTAATTCCTGATCATATTGTTGCATTTTTGCAATCTGATTATAGTCTATTTGACTATTTGAATATAGGATGTTTATGGAAATGCGAGAAAGGGCATCCGCAACTGGATTATTTTTGCCAGAGATGTGACGTATGTCATTTGTGAACTGAAAAATGTAATCTAATTGCCGCATTTCGCGAGGTGAATAAGTATTATTGCTGGCTATTTTTGTAATGAAAGTTAGAGGTTTATGATCAGTTAAAACAAAAAATTCTTTACCTTCAAGGAAATATCTGAATTTTTTTATCGCTGAAAATATAGCCAAAAGTTCCCTACTAAATGTGCTGTAACGTTTTTCAGTCGAGTTAAAAGTTCGCGAAAAGAAAGAGAGTGGTTCCCATTGATTATTGACGAATTGTTGAAGAACAGCACCGATTCCGATGTCTGATGCGTCAACCATAATATTAATTTTTGCACCGTGTATTGGAAAAGAAAGATTTGTTTCATGTGTTAGTTTAGTTTTAATCATATTAAAGGCTCTAGTAGCTTCCTTAGTCCAAATTATTTCTTTAGAACTATTTTTTTTGTTATCTAATAGTTTGTTGATTGGATGTAAAATAGTAGCGCAGTTTTTGATGAAGCGATGATAAAAATTTACTAAACCAAGAAATTCTCGTAGTTGTTTTTGTGTCTTTGGCATTGGAAATTTATAAATACTATCTACTTTTTCATGTACAGGTTTGATTCCGGAAGGAGAAATGTTATGTCCTAGAAATAATATTTGATTTTGACCGAATTGACATTTATCTTTGTTGATGAAAATACCAAATTTTTGTAATCTGTCAAAAATAATTTTTAGGTGTTCATAGTGACGTTCCGGAGAATTGCTAGCAATGAGTATGTCGTCTATATAAGCGAAACAAAAGTCTAAACCTCTCGTGACGATGTCAATGAAACGTTGAAAAGTTTGAGCGCTGTTTCTTAAACCGAACGGCATAACTATGTATTCAAAAAGACCGAATGGAGTTGTAATTGCTGTTTTGGCTATTGATTCTTCATCCATTGGTATTTGATTATACGCCTTTACTAAATCTATTTTAGAGTAAATTTTTGAATTTTGTAAGTTTGCCGTAAAATCTTGTAAATGAGGAAGTGGGTATCTGTCCGGAATCGTTTGTGAATTGAGAGCTCTATAATCTCCGCAGGGTCGTAGTTCTCCCGATTTTTTTCGAACTAAGTGTAAGGGTGAAGCCCAGCAACTAGAAGAAGGTCTTATTATACCCATCTCTAGCATATTATTAAATTCTTTTTTGACTTCCATCAATTTTTCAGGAGCTAGACGGCGTGGTTTTGCAAAAGTTGGGGAACTGGTAGTAGTTATACAGTGTTTTACTTTATGTTTGATTTGACATTTTGAATATAATTTATTTGTTAATAGAGAAGGATAATGTGAGAGTAATTCTGAGTAAGATTGTGGTGAAATAGGAGTTTGGGTTTTTTTTATGAAGTGTATTTTGTTTGTGTATTGATCCGATTCTAAAACTTGTTTCTTTGACATATTGACAGTTAATTTGAAATGTGTCAAAAAATCTGCTCCGATTATTGAGCATTGAACATTTGCAATGACAAATTTCCATGTAAAAGGTTTTGAAAGACCGAAATCTAATGTCAAAGTTTTGAAACCGTATGTGTCAATAGATGACTTATTGGCAGCTTGTAAAGAAATAGGTAACAATTTCAGTTTAGATTCGTTAAATGCAACCTTAATGACACTAACCTGAGCACCGCTGTCCACCAGGAAACGTTGCCCAGACGTTCTGTCCGTCAAATAAAATAGTGTTGCAGATACATTAAGATGATGACAACTGGAAATACAAGGTATTAATTTTGTATTAGTTGAAATTTTTATAGCAGTTTCGTTGAGAAGAACCTTTTTCTTTTTGAAAGAATCTTCCATGTTGCAGGGTGGTGTGCATTTCTTGGCGTTGCTTCCGAATTTCTTGTGGTACCAACAGAGAGAAGGTGATTCCGTGGTCAGAAGTTCTAGTTGTGACTGCAACTTCTTGACATCTTCTGATAGTTTTTTGATAGAAATTGTTTCCTGCGAGATCGATGCTATTGAAGGTTGGGAAATGCTCGCGATTTTGTCTGCGACTTCTGCCTTCTCTTCAAGGGAACAGTGTAACAAAGAAGAAATAATGGATTGAGTTGATAATGGTAATTTTTGCATGAACAGTTCTTCGAGGATAGTTTCGTCAAGTAGCTTCCCTGAGACCAACTGACGCATGTATCGTAGGACTTGTGAAGGCTTTTTGTCGTCAATAATAGAAGATGTTAATAGTTGTTGTAGCTTTTCTTTTTCAGAAATACTTAATCGTTGAATCAGTGCCTTTTTAATTACAGAGTACGGTTGTTCCACTGGAGGTGCAATGATTAAGTCTCTTACCTCAGCGGCAAACTGTGGGCCTAAGGCACTAATTAGTCTTACGAATTTGCTTCTCTCTGAAGTGATCCTCTGGGAAGCGAAAATAGCTTCAACTTGAGAAAACCAAAGCTCTGGATCGGCCGGCCAAAATTCAGGAATCTTAAAAGAAGTGGAGAGGGTCGAAAGTTGAACAGATTCGGCTTCCGAAGGATGAAGTGGTAGAGAGTCATGGTGTACATCTTCCATGACGAAAACGAAGGTGCGAAGATTCAGTTCGGGGTCACCAATGTAAAAATATTAGTTAATAATATTGTATAATCGAAAATATATATAAAAATAAATATAAATTTAACGAACACAAATATTGCTGTTTATTCTAGTCGAAATCTGACAACTCAATAATACATAGCAACTAAAAACATCTGGTAAAACATTTTATTGAACAACACCTACTACTTTCTTTATGAAGCAAGCAAAGGGCACTACATATATATATATATATATATATATATTTGTTTTGGCAATTATTAAAAAAGAAGAATAGTTTAGTATACGAAATTAACACTGCATAAGTCGCGTATAGGGCACGAGCGCGCTGTAGTCGCTTGGGCCCAAGCATCTCAGTGGCTGTGGTCCAGAAAATAGCGGGAAACTTTAAATAGATGTCTCGTTTTTACTTATATACCTCTTCATGACGTCTACTTAAAGTTCCCGCTCTTTTCTCGACCACGACCAGTGTGAAGTTGGGGTGAAGTCGCACTTCGATCCAAGCGACTGCAGCGCACTCGTAGAGAGCACATTCTGTAGATAGTATATTACTTTTCTATAATATAACTATTTTAAAACACCGTATTATTGCCAATAGATCTTTTCTTTTATTAGGTAATTTATCGCTATCTCTGTCCAAGACATCTATTTGAAGTTCCCGCTCTTATCTGGACCACGGCCACTGATGTGCTTGGGCCCAAGCGACAACAGCGCGCTCGTGCCCTACTGTAACCTATAGATACATGAACATAGAAATGATATTCCTTTGAAATATTGCTATACTAATGAAAACAAACATTTATAAAGTACTTACTTGTATTGCACACTGAGATTTTTATATTAAATATAATGTAAGACTTATAAAAAAATATTTTAATATTATCTAAAATTACCTCTCCATCCCTATTTTATCGCCTGTATCCACCATATCATTGTGCTAGTTAACATTTTCCGTCTTAATTCGTTTGTATGGAAATTAAGTAGGCTTTTTACGTTCAGAAGTTAACAAAAAATAAACGTGAAATTTGTCTATGATTTAGTTTGACTTTAAATTGAAGGATGTATATTGATAATTTAAAAACTATATAAGCGCAGAAGCCCCCCCCCGCGTTTATAGTGTTATTTTATAGAAATAAAATTTCATTTAGAAAATTAATAATTTTCAATTTTTAGTTTATCATTATCTTGAACCCCCATCATTCTATTTCTTCAACGGA
The DNA here is from genome assembly GCA_035578165.1 of Stenolophus ochropezus. NCBI lineage: Eukaryota > Metazoa > Arthropoda > Insecta > Coleoptera > Carabidae > Stenolophus > Stenolophus ochropezus. The sequence goes on from JAQOWZ010000003.1 coordinate 8,570,954, forward strand.
AAAAGCGCAATGAATATTTGTGGTAGCGCAAAAGAGCGCATACGTATTCAAAAACAATAGCTTTTTCAAAATTTTAAAAATTAAAAAAACAAATCAACATTAATGTAGCCCCCCCCCCCCGAGTTTCAAAAATATATTTATCCAAAACCTGATTGGCGCATTAATATTTTGCACTGGCGCATATTAGCGCATGTATTCATGAAGTCATACATAACAATTAAATACATATTTACCAAATTGGGGGGGCTACACATTAAGTTGGCCGCTCCATTTAAAAAATAAAAAAAAACTATAGGAGCGCAGAAAAAAGTAAAGGTGGTGCACACAAGCGCATAAAGGGCGCAATTGGTCATATCAAATAGTTATTATTAATTCCGACTTGGGGGGGGGGGGGGTGGTAACTTCACCTACCTTAGATGGGATACCAAACAAGATTAGCATATTCAAGTTTGCTTAAGACGTATGCAAAATATAAAGATTTGTACATAAGAGGATCAGTAAACATTTTCGTGATGCGAATTATAAAACCTAGCATTTTATTTGTCGACCTGCATAAATTATTGATATGTTTTTCAGAGCTGAAATCATTTGAAAAAATTACCCCAAGATCTTTTACGGTGGATTTATTTTCAATAGTTGTTCCACAAACCATATAAGAAAATTTGATATGATTAACTCTACGCGTGAATGTTACTGAACTACATTTTTCAATATTAATATGGAGTTTATTTATTGAACACCAGTTGATAAAAGTAACTATGTTGGCTTGTAGATGGACTGCATCCTCAATATTTTAGATATTCTGGAACAACTTAACATCATCTGCATAGGCTAATACAGGGCATGAAAATGATTCAAGGAGATCAATTATAAATAAGATGAATAAAAGAAGTCCTAAGTTGGAACCTTGTAGGACACCAGAGGTAGCTGAAAATTCTTTAGAATAGAAACCATTGTTATAAACATAACATATGCGATCTTGCAAATAAGATTTAATGAGTGATACTAAAGAGTTAGTTGCACCAAAAGAATAAAGTTTATTTAAAAGAAGTTCGTGATTGACAGAGTCAAAAGCACGTGTCATATCTGTATAGATGTTATCAACTTGTCCACGAGTATCTATAGTATCAGAAACAAACTGAGAAAATGATGCAAGATTTGTGATGGTAGATTTGCCGCTCATAAAACCATGCTGATTAGGTGAAATAAGTGAGTGGGTATTCTTATATAAAGATTTAAAAATGATTTTTTCGAATATTGTAACGTTTTATTTATTTAGGTGAAGTGTAAAATTGATTAAAACACTAATATTTATATAACTAAGTTTAATTAAAGAAATATGAATTATAAAGAATAATGAAAAATAACTAACACTAAGAATTAACAAATATAAACACTAGTTTAAGACTAACAATTATTAATAAAGACTTAAACACTAAGATAATTTATTTAAACAATTAGAACTACGCAATATTTATTTCAACAATATTTATATCACTCTTTATTTATATCACTATCTATTTATTTACATCACCATCTATTCACTACACGTATCGATACAAGACTGTCCTCGCGATCTTTTGCTCGGGGTATTTAAGTAAAACAGTTTATCGTAGAATATTCGCTGATTCCTTGTAAACAGAACAATGGGGAGCGGACGGACGTGTTCTGACCTGTTCGCTAGCGGCCGCCGCCGCCCGCGCCGCGACCCTCGCCTCGCTACAATATCTTACTGAAGTTATTCAGAATTGAAATTGGTCTGTAATTTTTTATATGTGAATTATTACTTTTTTAAATACCGGAGTTATTCTGGTTCTCTTCCATTTGTCCGGGAAAGTGCAAGATGAAATAGCAAGGTTAATAATAAAACAGGGAGGCTTGGCGAAAGCAAATTTTAAATCTTTTATAATGAAACTGGGTATTTGGTCGTCGCCGGAAGTGAACTTATTCGGGAGACTGGAAGTAATGGCTATTATATCCTCTTCATTGACGGTTTCAAGACTGAATGATAAATTATTATTATGTAGGTGTATATGAAATGGTAGAATGAGGTGAAAAATATTTCGAAAATTGGGTTGCAAAAGCATTTACTATGTCAATTGGGGTATCATATTCTCTGTCGTCATCCCGTATTTTGCCTGGAATCCTTGTCTCTCCCTTCTTTAGATGTATAAATTTCCATAAATCAGAAGGATTAGTACGAATATTACTTTCAACAGATTGAATGTAGTTATTGTAAGCATCTTTAATTTGAGTTTTAAGTAACAATCTCAATCTCTTAAATTCACTATTGTAATGCTGACACTTACGTTTATTCCATTTTTTCCTATAATATTCTTTGGTCCTTATATTATATTTTATTTCTGAAGTGAACCATGGAGGATAATTATTTTTTTTTAATTTTTGTAAAGGAACATTTTTGTTTATACAACTATATAAGATGTTATAAGATATATCTAAAGCATCATTAACATCGGTACATTCATAGACTGAAGTCCAATCAGTCATGGCAATATCACTATATAAATTAATGAAATTTGCTCGACGTAAGTTATAGAATAGAGAATTGGATTTTTGAAAGTTACCTTGGGTACAATGCAACGTTCCAATGGTAAAAGAAAGAGCTGGGTGATACGCATCTTCCGGAACAAGCGGAAAATCTGTATTACTTACATTAAGTGTGAAATTTATATTTGAAAATATTAAGTCTAGTTGATTACTGAAGGCGTTATTCACTGTATTGTACTGTTTAAGATTTAAGACACTGCATAACTGTTATAGTGATGATGATTTTACACAATTGGAAACAATATTATCAAATTTGGTACATTGAAATCACCTATAATTAAAACACAAATAAAAGTTCAAGTTCCTCCATATAATTGACAAAATCAGTTGTACTAAGGTCAGGTGGTATATATAATACACAAATAATGCAATTTTTATTCAATATCTTACATTTACAAGCGACAATGTCAATAAATGGATTAAAATCTTGTAACATACACGTATCGAAAGGCGTATAAGATATTTTACTGGCTAAAGCAATTAATGTATCGCCGCCTTTTGTACAGAAAACAATTCAGAGTTATGGACAGATTTAGATAACCAAGTTTCAGTAAGAAATATAATATCAAAAGAGACAGAACAAAGATTAACATAGAAATTATTACATTTAGAATTTAAACCACGAGGACACACAACTGTTGGGCAATATTAGTTTTCCGACATAGCATTCTTTGTCATAATTTTGGGTACACCATTACGTATTTAATAAATAAATTTTCTTCACCATTACTTATACGATTACTAAGTTCTTTTTTTAATAAATTATAGTTATTAATTTGCATGGTGGTGCGATCACGAGAGACAGACAAATGTGTCCACCCATCACGCGATTTTAAATTTTTTGAATTTCTGAGTATTTTCAGTACCTCCTCTGAAGAAGATAGCTGAATTTTGATAGGTCGACAGCGCTGAGAGGTGGGATCATAGCGGCCAATACGTGAAAATATATAATGACATGCATGTAAGTAATAGCCTATTCGCATCGCATGTACACAAAAGTAAGTGAAATCCAAATTATCTCGTTAACTCTCATTATTATCTGTTACTCTCTCGTTTACCCTCTATAACCCTCGAATACTTTTGATTAATAACCTTTCATTATTTTCATTTACTGGTTATGGTTTATTTTACGTACTAATAGTTTCCTTTTACCATATGTCCTGCCTGCTGTTTTAGAAATTCCTTAGAAATGATTTGTAGCACACATAGCTGTTTCATTTAGATGGTTTGACATAAAAATTTCATCAACATTTTCTGGTCGCAGAAAACTCATAACATTTCGCTTGAGATAACCTTCTAAACACAATGTAGTCTCTATCATTGTCGGACATACTTTCATAAATGTTTCCGCAATGAGTCCAACCTAACTGTTACTCGAGACTTGGTTCATATCAGGTGAAATTGTATGGTGTGTTATTCCAAATTTGACCAACAGCTCTGCTCCCATTTGGTAATTTTTTTTGAAAGTCCACTTTTTAAGGTTTCTCGAAGCATTTAAAAAAATTAATCGTCCGATAATTCTTCTAAAATAAAATTTATGGTATAATTTTTTTGTACGTAATATAATTTAGATATAATTTTCATATACCCATATTTATAAAATTATAAATTACCTTTTTCGTTATATCGTCGTAATAGTATGCGATTACGAATATAGCTTGAAGGAAGCTGTCAAATGCACACGTATTTGTTAAAGATATTATTTTGTTGTCTACTTTATGTTCTTCCAGACTAAAACAGTTTGTGTTTTTTATGACGGTAACTTTTGTATGGTTTTTCCATGTTATTGAGTCTTTAATTAGAACTTTACTTTTTCCGAGGTAAATACTTTTTTCCCGATCTATTTTTGTTTGCTTTGCATTTTGGTTTTTTCTCCGCATCTTCGTCTCGGTGGATGTCCCTAGTCCCTCCGCGTCACATCCCGCCGCGTTGCGTCCAGGGTCTTGCAGAGAGACCTCTCGGAGTCTACTCCTCAGCTTTCTCGTGTCTTGTTCTTGGCTTCTCCAATTCTCTTCTTCATGTAAAGCCAAAGCTGAGCGCGCCTCACCTGTCTCATGGTAATCAAAGCAAATTCGTCCCTTTTCATGGCCTTCCTCTTCACCGAAACTGAAGGAACATTTGTCTAAAGCATGCACAGCCTTATTGCATATGACGCATCGATGAGCGCCTGCAGGATAATCGCCATTGATGCATGCAGGTCATGTCGTCATGGCATTATCGCTGACAACATCAATTGGAAATTTGCCACGTTGCCAATGGATTTCGCTATGTTCATCCTCGTCATTCTTGTCTTCCAATCTTTTCAAATTCGATCCTTTTATTTTTAAATTGCCACTCATATGCTCCAAATGTTTTTGGACAAACACATCCAGTGTAAATGGCAATTTGTTTTCATTTGTAAAAATATTATTTTTCAGTATATTAAATTCGCTCTCAACAGATGCTGAAGAGGCAGGAATACGGCCATAGCCAAAACTATCTGTTTTAATATTACTCCACACCGGAAGTAACGACAAATGTTTTGTTAATAATTTCCCGATCTCGAGAAAGTGAAATGCGTTGACTTGAATCAGACTTTTTCTCCTGTTTTAATAAAGTGTTTACTTTATCTTGAATTTTCTGTTCCCACTTCTTCCAGGAGTTACAACGAATATCTTCGCTGTCATCATGAGCAGGAGAGGCATTGTCTTTTTCAGTTTTGTCGTCGTTCTCGATCTTATCGGAATATTCTATAATTTACAAAAATGTAGGTACGGTATTCATACATTATTCTTTACTTTATACAAGTAATAGTGTAGTTTTAAAAATTATGATTAAGTATTTTATCTTTATCTATTAGAAATAAATAGAAAAAAAATTAAATATTTTTTTATTTAAAAATGTGAATAAAATAAATCAAAGATTAATAGCTAACAAGAAAAGTAAATTTCCGGATTATAGCGAATTAAGTAGAGAAAGTTATGGATAACACATAGTTTTAAATAAAAAAAAAACAAATGTATAATTCTCATTAATTCGATTAAGGAATTGCGCGCTGCTTCACACAGGGTCTCGAAATTGTCTACGAAGCCATCCTGTTCGCTGTAGCAAACCGTCATTATGTTTTCCACTATTTTCTCAGCATTTTGCGCACTGCGGCATGTTGTTAACTGTCCAATGCATTCCAAATAAAACCTTTTCACTTTCACGAAATTCAGTGGCTTTAGAAAATGGCGATATATGTTTAAAAAATGGGCAACATCCAACCGTATATAGCATTGAGGTAATTCATCATGATAAAATTTTTCTGCATACTCTTCGATATCGACTGAGTTGCAGTATTCATTAGCACAAACGTTCAGTAGAGCTATCGAAAAATCCATAACAACTTCTTTAGGAGTTAAAATACCTAAAGATTTAATAGTACCCAATAGTTTCTTGATATTTAAGGAATTCTGGCAATCTGGCAACACTTGGGCGACGCTGAACTCCTGATTATTGACGTTAATAACCATCAAGTAAAGCAAAATCCAATTCGCTCTTGTGTTACATGGAAATACCACAGGTTTTACAAAACTTCCAGAGGCATCTATACTGACTGTAACTGTAACCATATAGTTTTTCATCAGTTTTCGTAATAGATGAATTTGGGACTTAGTGCAGTATATTACTGTAACTGGTACTAACGAATAGTGAATAATTTCATTTGCATAGACACTTTTTGACAGTTTCAATAAGCTGACGAAAATATCAGAATCTACATATTCTAAACGTATCATCTCAGCTTTCACGGTGCGCAAGACTTGGCCTTTAAATAATATTGGTGGTTCAGGATCGCCAAATTCCATTAATTCATCTGCAATTTCAGCGCGGTAAACCTCAGCAGCTTTGTGATTCAATTCTCCTGCCAGTTCAGATCTCATTGGTTGTCGCAGCCATCGTTTGCTGCAATATTTTAGTCGGCCCACCGGAATACAACAAATTATTTCGACATCGTTGCCTTTTGGTTGAATGTCGATATGCAAATGGCTGCTGCAAGCACATTTTCCTAAAATACAAGTAAAATATAATAGTTGATTGTAATAATTATAAACATTAAATGTAAAATAAAAATAGTAATATATGTTTTGTATTCAACTTACCACGTATGTAGCCTTTATCTTCATTTAAAGAAATATTGTGATTTTTGAACACAAATCCACACGGTAACTTTGTATTTGAATAAATTTTCTGAAAAATATTGGACTCCCAAATTCCAGCTTTCAGACATCTCCATGACCTTTTTTGTGGCAGTCGATGTCCACGTGATCTGACATAATATTATAATTCAGACAATTCATCGAATTATTTTTTTTCAAATTCAATATGAACTTCAATTTCTTCACCAGTTTCGCCAAAACTACTGTCTGCGCAAGATGTTTTAAAGATTTAACCACAGATCTAACTAACAGATCCGCAGTTTATGGGTGCTTGGGTGTCTCTCATTTTATAGAAGTTACTGCAACTGTGGTAGATGTCACTATGGTAGAGTGCTGATCATATTGGCCCAAACATTTATTATGTATAACCACAGTTTATTTGGCAAACTTTAATCTAGCACTGCACGGGCATGGGCCCGGCCGCTCGGTAAGTCGGAGATACAAGCCTGCTCATTTTAAAACGAACAATTTTACATATTTATGGATATTATTTTTGTCAGCATTTATTTGTATATTTAACAAAAAAAAAAACAATAGAGTGGTACTAACTTCTAAATAAAACTACATATTTAATAAGTAACGAAATAAAATGTAAATAATAATTATTACAGATACGGATATTATTTATCATCTATTTATGTCTTTTATTCCAATTTTAATAATAAAAAAAATGACCAAATAAAATAAAAAAATGACACTACTATCGGAGAAATAATTACAGGCAATTCACTTTGAACGTGAATATATTCTATGATAATCCATCTAAAATATTTACTTTAAAAAAAATAAAATGACAGTATTTCATTTATTATTAGTAATATCGCTTTTAAATATGAATTTTTGATTAATATGCACATTTTTAATGATACTTAAACACAAAATATGAAAAAATATACATGATTTAATAACTTAATATCTATAATAATTTTTAAAATTATATTGCAACATTTTATATTTATGGGGATCTCGAGAACTATAAGAGATACGAAGTCATTTATACATGTTTTTGTTTTTCCCAAAAAATGCATAGGTGGCTAGATATAAACAAAAATGTAAATTTTTCAATTTTCTTTTTTGGCTTATAACTATTTCAGTACATAAAATATTTTAACTTGCATATTATTCAGGCACTTTTTATCGATGAATTCACTGCACTAATCAAAATTTTTATATTTCATACCGTTTCCGAGAAATTAGTACCAATTTTCAATTTTCATATGGGACTCAAAGTTGGCTGGTTTCAACGATATAAAATACATGCATATTAAAATGAAATTTAAAAAGAATGTAACAAATACAATTTTTTCAATTTTTTTTAAGTATTTTCTGACGCAAGACGACTAATATCAATAAATTTATCAAAGTTTACAAATTAAACAAAAGGAATTATTTTCATCAAAAACAACACAAAATAAAATTAAGTTAAAATAATGAATTATCTTAAGGGCTATTATTCAAAGAACATAAAATTATTGATCAATTTTTTTTTATTTTGTTTTTGATTTTGGTAAAAATAATTGATTTTGTTAATTTATGTAAATTTTTATAAATTTATCAAAATTTCTACTTAAAAACAAGTGAAAAAAAATTAATTATTTAATTTCTTCCTTTATTTTAAAAGAGAAAAAGAACTCTAATTGAGTATAGTACAGTGAATTCGTCGTTAAAAAGAGCATGTATAATGTGCAAGTTAAAATATTTTATGGATTCAAATAAAAAAGTTATAAGCAAAAAACGAAAATTGAAAAATATACACTTTTGTTTATATCGAGTCACCTATGCATTTTTTGGGAAAAAACAAAAACATATACAAAATGACCCTCACATAACGCAACTTTTGTCTAATTGAACCGACGTCGTATCTCTTATAGTTCTCGAGATACCTATGCTTAAACAGTTACTTTGGTCACAATGTATACATAAATACATTTCATTGTAACGATGGAATCGAAGCCCAACAATTAATCTACATATCTCAACGAATTAGTGTACTCAGCTGCGCTCATCAATAATTGAATATGCCTATTGTATTCGTAAAAGTTAAATATTTATTGTTTTATAACTTTATTGCTCACATTCTCTATTCAAAATACGCATATACATTTTGAAATTTATGAGATAATGGTACACTAAAGATTAAACTTTTTTCGAATCCTTTGCAGTTTTTAAGTTAGTCTACTTTGCGCCACCTTCAGTTTAGTTTACTACGATTCTTAAATCAATTCGTTAAAGTTTACATCCATGTGTTTTAATATATTAATGTACTAATAACAAACAATTTACATTGTCCATCGCACGGAGGGTGAAGAGTTTATTGGTGTACTTCAAGTGCGAAAATGCAAAAACTGAGTTCTTAAACAAGTGTTGTTCGGAATCATCCTTGAAACATTATTTAATAATTAAATTTGTTATTTAAATTATTTTAACAGTCCTGCAGTTAATAATCGCATTATCTTTGTCATTTATTTTAAACATTGTATTTTATCTAAACAAAATGCCCCGCGCTATGAAGTGTCAAGTTAAAAATTGTGGTAAAACAAACACAAATCATCCGAATGTGCAATATTTTTATTTTCCAAAAAACGATGCACAACGTGAAATGTAGATTGAATACACCGGCAATATTAGTTTAGTGGGACAATCTTATAATACGTGCAAATATAAAGCTATATGCGAAGAACATTTCCTTGAGTCAATGTTCGTGATTCAATTTAAATCTGATAAAAAAAAGAAATTAGTTGACAATGCAATACCAAGGGCCAAAATAACAAGTGCTTCTCCTAGTACACCATCTACATCACCCCCAATGAAATTAAAAACGCCAACGAAACAATAACTAAGTCGGAGCGAATATTTCCATACGCCACCGCGTCCATCACCGGCTGTAGAACAAAATAGGTGGAATTTGGAAATTTCACCCTTCAATACACCTAGTAAATCAGGTTCTCCCTTTAAATATCATATATCTGACTCCAAAAGTAATATTCAAGCTCGTAAAAAATTGTTTAAAAATACAGAAATAAAAAAACATTTAGCACATAAAATTCATCGTGAAAATATTGGCCTTAAGAAAAAATTAAGAAACAAAATAAATATAATTAAAAGACTAAAACTGAAAATATCATCCCAATTAATCCTTAAACAATTAATTGATTCATCTAAAATTTCTTCAGATCATGCCAAAACGTTATGTAAGATGCAATTAATACATGCAAAACATACTCCATGGAGTAAGGAAGAAAAACAATTTGCAACAGATTTTTATTATCGATCACCTGGAGGATATCGATATCTACGAAATTTTAAACAAGTAAATTTACCTTCCGAATCAACAATAAGAAAATGGACAAAAATTTTTAACTTTACACCTGGATTCAACAAGAAATTAATTTCCGCTTTACATCATCAAACGCAATCATTATCAGATCATGATAAATTGTGCATTATAGTGTTTGATGAAATGTCACTTAAAAAAACATTACAATACTGTGCACACTTAGACCAAATCGAAGATTTTCAAGATCTAGGAGAATTAAAATACCGTTTGCTTACTTTCTTTTAAACAATTCAGTGAAACAAGACACTCTAGTGACATTAATCAAAATATGTATTGAAAAAGTAAAACCTTGTGGGTTTAAAATATTAGGAGTTAGGTACTTGTGATCAAGGACCAGTGAATCGTTCTGCAATAAAAAAATTAGGCGTTACAGCAAATAAACCTTATTTCTATGTTGATGAACAAACTTTTTTTTCAATTTTTGATCCTATACACTTAATAAAAAATATTCGAAACCGTTTAATAGAAACTGATTTTCTAATTGATGGAAAAATCAAAGTTTCCTGGAATGATATAATATTAACATTTTATAAAGATTTAGAATGTAAACGTGCGCGTAGTATGGGTCATTTATCTGAAATGCATTTGAAACCCAATAATTTTCAAAAAATGTCTGTTTATTTGGCCACCTAAATATTTAGCCATAAAACAGCTACAGCAATAAAAACTGCCTATATATCTCAAGATATAAACAGTGCTACTGCAATGAATACAGCAGAATTTATAGAAAAAATGAATAGATTAGTTGAGATTTTAAACAGTAAGCATAAATTTACGCCCAATCCATTTGCATGTGCTATAAATTTAGAGAATACGCTGGATGCAGAACTAGAGAGATATATTCATTGGGTAAAATCATGGGAATGTATCCATAAAGAAAACGGAAAAGAAAGATTTTTAAAATTTCCTCCAAGTTTCGAGGGATTAATTCAAACTCTAATTGCAGTTCTAGGTATTTGGAAAGAATTTAAAAACTCTGGGGTTGAATATTTATGTACAAATAAATTAAGTCAAGACTGCATAGAAAATTTGTTTAGTCATATAAGAGGTGCCGGAGGATTCAACATGTTTCCTACGGCGGAACAATTTCGATGCAATTTGGAAAATATTATTGTTCATCGAGTGGATGAATCTTGGCTAGAAGGAAATTGTCCGCAAGATGATAGTGCTTTCCTTAGTGTTGATAAGTTTTTAAGAAGCAGTGAAGACTCAATTTCCACGCAACATGAGTGTAATAATTTTGATGAAATATTAAATGAAACAGATTTTGCAAATGAAAAAATTTCTAAATTTGAAGAATGCTCAATAACATATTATGGGGTCTATTCTGTAACACAATGGTTAATTTTTAACACATGGTTAAAATTTTTGTCCAATAAAAATTGATTTGACAACTAAAAATCTAATTTTTTGTTATATGTCAACATACTAGATTGGTTAAAATTTTTAACCATGTGTTAAACATAAACCACTCTGTTACAGAATAGACCCCTATGCCGGATATATTGCGCATAAATGTTTCAAAAAATATAATTGTGAAAAATGCGTCCTTACAAACGTAAGCAATAACGATTGTATAAGACCATGTGATTTATTAATTTACTATAGGGCATATGATACTATAATAGGTAATGTTTCTGGAAATTTATGCGTTCCCAGTAATTTATTTAATTCAGTAGTGGAACTACAATTAAATGTTTTCTCAAATAATTACTTTCAAAATAGACATAATACAGGTATTTCAAAATTCGTATTTAATAAAATCAAAGATGAAACCGACATTAAGTATCCAAATTGGTTTAACGATCCTTTATGTAAAGAACATCGACTGTATATGTTAAATTTATTAATAAATGTAAAATTATATAAAGAGTGTTTGTGGGAGTCAAAAACAAATTGCATGCAAAAAAGAAATAAACCACATCATAAACTTAGAGTTGTAACACATGTTTAATGTTATATATATATATATATATATATATATATATATATATATATATATATATACTGGGTGGCGCAAAAGTTGTCACCCGATGTTCTTTAGCTGCAATTTTTTTTATGAATGAAAAAATTTGGTTCTGCTTTTTGATTATGTTTAGTTGATGTCTTAATTTTTTTCCTATTAAGTCGAGAAAATAATATCGGCCAATTGGCCGCCGTCAGAATGGATGATCATACGGGCCCGATTTATAGCATTTTCCATTACTCTTGCCAGTACTTCCGGCGATAGGTTCTCGCATTCTTGACGGATATTCTCTTTGAAGGCTTGAAAAGTCTGAGGCTTGTTGACATAGACTCGTGACTTAAAGAAACCCCACAAAAAGAAGTTTGGAACGGTTAAATCGGACGACCTTGCCGGCCAGTGCAAATCACCAAAACGAGAGATTAGGCGACCCGGAAATGTAGCCCTCAGAATATCCGTTGTGGCTCGTGCAGTATGCGCCGTTGCTCCATCCTATTGGAACCACATGTTCTCCAGTTCAAATTCATGCAATTGAGGAAGAAGAAAGTCGTTGAGCATGGCTCTGTAGCGCTCGCCGTCCACAGTAGTCGTCTTCAGCCACAGCCGCGATATTCTGAGCAGAACGGCTCCTCCGGGGTCGGCCAGACCTGGCAGCATCTCGTGTTGTACCATATTCTTCTAGGCGAGCGACTGAACGAAGCAGTGTTTGCCCAGTTGGTGTCAGGCGACCGGGAAATCTGCGCGTAAATTCACGCTGCGCCAACACCAACGACGAATTATTTCGCGAAAAAATCGAAGTAATTAAACTGCGTTTTTGAGGAATATAGCGATTCATGTTTTATGGACATGTATTTTGCATTTGTTTACTTCACGAATGTCAAAGCAGATTTGACATTTGCCGCTATTTGCAAAAATTATAGCATGTTTCAATAGGGTGATTACTTTTGCGCCACCTTGTATATATATATATATATATATATATATATATATATATATATATATATATTCTTATTTTGCTTTGTTTTATTTTTTATTACTATATTCATATTATGTTACCTATGTTGTTAACGAATCTATATGTAAAGTAAATAAACATTATATTAGACATAGTAAGCAGTAAATGTACAATTATATGAACGAATAATGTGTGTAATAATAAAAAGCAAATTGTAATCAAAACATAAATATCATTTTTTTTTTATTTTTGCTATTTTTTCATATTTTTCTATTCATGATTTTCAACGACGATTTCAACACAAATTCCATATTTATATGTAACAGGTACCTAGCCGCATGCGGTGACTCAGCGAATGTAAGTATTGACAACAGTTCGTACGGAGAACAAAACGTTCATTATTCAAAACTACTTTTCAAAGCATTTCAGCGCTCGTTGCACCATCTATGATGAATAAAAGCAAGTATATTGTCTAAGCATATTTCATTACCTTACGCTGCGGATCTGTTAGTTAGATCTGTGATTTAACATTAGTATCTATAATAACTCCGCACGTTTGCAATTTTAAATGTAGTTCGATAAAGGCAAACTACTAAAATAAGTTGGTGCTGTGACGGTGGTACAGCCATATTGGCACAGTTAAAAAAAATGGCAATGGTAATTTTTATAAATCAATTTACTAAATATACTTATCAATAATAATTGTCGCTGTTCCACATTACAGCACCAAATAAGTGCGACTTTCAAGAGTTACATAATATAAGCACAATTAATATCTTATCTCATTGAGTTGATCAGCTCCTAACAAATTCGGTCGATTATTGAACAATTTGCAAGTATATACGTACAAAGATGAAACTTTGATTTTATTATGTAAACGTTCGCAAATATCATTCCAAATAGGATTAAGTTGGATATACATTTTCTTGTATCATCATCAATAATTGCGTCTCTGTACTGAATAAGTAGATCCCGTACAATATCTACATTAATACAGACTTTCCGACCAACTTTCATTGCAAAAAATGTTAAGTAAAAAAAAACTAAATAATGCAAAAGAGTTGAAAGCGTTCGAATTAGATTTGCTAAATATTAATTTAGAAATTCACAAACTTCACTAGATCACATCTATAGACAACACCAAACAAAACATAAATATGCCGTTCACTAACAACTCATATTTAAAACTTTTAACTCAAGTGAAAGATTAAGACCAATCCCTCCTCATAGACCCTAATAAGAACATGATTGCTCTGCAAAATTACTAATACTTGGACAGCAACTCCTACCTCAAAAACGATTATTTTGATCATTTCTTTATTAATATGTAGAAATACATAGATATATTGTTTAATTGGTAAATGCATTATGAAAGGTTGCTCTCGTGTCATTATTTCTAAAGTCGAGTTTTAGATATTGTTTAATAGATAAAAGAATTATAAATTGCATTATGACTAGTTATGTTCGCGTAATTTATTCTAAACTCACGTTTCGATATTGTTTAATATATGAATAAATTATAACTGCGTGTAGTATAGATCAAAAACTTCGCGAAACTCTGTATTTCAGTAAATATCGTTCGCTAAAAAATAATTAACTATTTATTATTCCAGCACAATCTTTCCTAAATAGCCCAGTATTGCTGTTAGCTATATTTAGCAATTTGGTTTATAAACATTTCCGTTGGCAAAATGCAGTTTCAAATAAATATTTAAACAATATTATAAAACCGTCAGCGTTCACACACAGTTATACCTGTCATATTTTCCCCTTTCCTTTTTCCAAAGATTTAAAGAATAGCACGTAATCAAGAACTGTGTTTTAAATAATGGATATTCACTTCAACAAATAGAGGAAGAAAGAAACATAAAATAAATATTAGCAGGTTGTATAATTATAGAAAAAAGGAAAAGGGATTAAAGCGGAGAGATCAACTGAGATCAGAATGGTCAATTTGTTCATTCATAAGTATTTTGTTTTGGTTCTTTGATCATTGCATTTGCAAGGATTCGAATAAATCCATCTTTAATCACTTCTAACGGAATGGTTATGAACAATACCGTGTTTAGCAACATTTAATTTTATTTATTTAGGGCCAACGCGTTCTGCGATCTTTAAACTATAATTAACAATTCATTGCATAATCTATACATACTAGTTCATTTGAACAGTAATTGTTGTCAAGTATATCTAGCAATTTGATTTATTTTTGATCGATGAACGCATTACTCGTATAAATTGCTTTATGACTGGTTGTGCTGGAGTAATTAATACTCAACAAGTTTCGATAATGTTTTATTAATGAATGCATTATAAATTACATAATGATTCGTTGTGCAGAAGTAATAAATTCTTAACTCAAGTTTCTATTCTGTTTGATCGATAAATGCATTATAAATTGCATTTTGACTGGTTGTGCTCGAGTAATTAATTCTAAACTTTAGTTTAAATATTGTTTAATAGATAAATGCATTATAAGTTGCATTATGACTGGTTGTGCTGGAGTAATTAATTCTAAACTTAAGTGTAGATGTTATTTAATAGATCAATGCATTATAAATTGTGTTATGACTGGTTGTACTGGAGTAATTAATTTTAAACTCGAATTTTAATATTGTTTAATCGATGGATGCATTAAAAATTACTTTATGACTAGTTGTGCTCGAGTAATTAATTCTAAAACTCAAGTTTCCATACTGTTTATTCGATGGATGCATTATAGATTGCATTATGACAGGTTGTGCTTGAGTAATTAATTCTGCACTCGAGTTTCTATATTGTTTGATCAATGAAATGCATTACAAATTGCATTATGACTAATTTTGTTGGAGTAATTAATAGTAAACTCAAGTTTCGATAATGTTTGAGCGATGAATGCATTATAAATTGTTTTATGACTGGTTGTGCTGAAGTAATTAATAATAAATTCAAATTTTGTTAATGTTTTATCGACGAATGTATTATAAATTTCTTTATGACTGGTTGTGCTCGAGTAATTAATTCTAAATTCGAGTTTCCATACTGCTTGATCGATAAATGCGGTATAAAATGCATTATGACTGGTTGTGTTCAAATAATTATTTCTAAACTCGTGTTTCCATTCTGTATGATCGATGAATGCATTATAAATTGCATTATGTCTAATTGTGCTCGAGTAAGTAATTTAAAACTCGAATTTCCACAGTGTTTTATGCTTCAATGCATTATTAATAGCATTATAACTGGTTGTGCTAGAGTAGTTTCGATAATGTTTTATCGATGAATGCATTATAAATTTCTTTATGACTGGTTGTGCTCGAGTAATTAATTCTAAACTTTAGTTAAAATACTGTTAAAAAGATAAATGCATTATAAATTGCATTAGGACAGGTTGTGCTGAAGTAATTACTACTAAATTCAAGTATCGATAATGTTTGATCGATGAATGCATTATAAATTGCACTACGACACATTGTGCTCGAGTAATTAATTCTACACTCGAATTTCTATAATGTTTGATCAATGAAATGAAATATAAGATGCATTATGACTGGTTGTGCTGGAGTAATTAATTCTAAACTCGAGTTTCCATACTGGCTGATCGATGAATGTATTATAAAATGCATTATGACTGGTTGTTCTCAAGTAATTACTTCTAAACTTTAGTTTAGATATTCTTTAATCGATTAATGCATTATAAATTAGATTATAACTGGTTGTGCTCAAGTGACGACATTAATTGATAGATTGATGCATTGTAAACTGCTTTTTAAATGGTTGCGCGTAAGTAATTCATTCGGAACTATGGTTTATTATAAGTAAAAAATATTAAGTTTAACAATTTGTATTGCCTAATCCTCATTACAATATTTTTTTTGTGTCCTCCCTTTCATTGTGCTGAAAGATCAACAGAAACAACATCCAAGTTCTTGATCTTGATCAACTGGAGTGATTCGTAAGTAATTAATTATCAATGAATTAGTAAATACGTAGTAATTAATTAGTAATAAATTTGTAATCAATTAATATTAAGAAGTTTGTTTATTTATTGTTTTGGGTTGTGCTAGCTTAACACATAAGCTGGCACAAACCCTTTGATATTTTAAAAACTAACCGAAATATTTTTTTTTGGTAATTAATTAGTAATTAATGAGTACTAAGTGTTCTTACAATTTTTTTTTTGATGTGCTGCAATGGTTGTGTTGACTTTAGGTACCTTTTCACTAAGAGTGTACTAGTCTGTCAAAAGTTGTCTTGCCTGTAAATTCAGTGCTGTGTTCAATATATATGTATTGTTGTGTTTGCGTTGCTCAATGTGTTTTTCACTTATTTATTCTCGCTCTGCATGATCTAATAGATTATGAGCCCAGGAAGTGCGATGTAAGTACAGTATAGATAAGCAGTAGCGACACTCTCTGTCGGCACCTTTGATGTAGTCTCCAACGGCGGCCGTGTCTTGTGAGTTGACTCAGTGGGAAATTTAAAAACATTTTATTTGGAGAATTCGATATTATAAAGATATATTAAAAAGTCTAAATATGTAACAAATTATTTGAAAATATAGTTAAGGAAATATATAAGCTATTACAAAATATACGATATATATAAAAATAATAGTAACAAAAACTGTATTAATATTGCTATTTTTTCATATTATAAATGACTTAATATTATTTTTTTTCTATTATTTTCGGATTTAAAATTTTTATTCATAAATTTTAAAGAATAAAATAATTTCATCCGGCAGCATAATTTTAATAAATATAGTTTTGGAAAATAAGTGCACGGGTGCTTTATCTCAATGGTATATAATTTTGCAACTAATTTTTTTATAATGTTATTTTCAACAACGAAATTTCCAAAATTTTTGGAAAAATAACATTGTAATTCAATTATATAATTTATAATTCATTTGGCATTAACAAATTTTCATAATTAGAATTTTTATCTAATTTTGTCTTCAGAAGAATTCGTATTTTTCGAACAATCTTTCATTGTAGATTTACTTCCTCCTCTTTTCTTATTGAAAAACTTAGCCATAAAAAAGATGATTTTTTATATTAATAAAAACACGATAAATAATGAAAATACACCAAAATAAATCAAAACTATAATTATCAACTGACAGCTGCAGTAACGAAAATGAAGAACTAATCATGAACTAACAACCAGCAGAAAAAATTTGGGGTTCGATAATTGGCTAAGTGTCGCTACTGTTTACTTATCTATACTGTGATGTAAGTGTTAAACGAAACGAGTTATCCAACCACGTGTTCTTCTCTAACCTTAGTTCGTCAAAGACGCGCACGAAATGTTCGCGGCCGGTAGAATCGAGCCTTTCAACAAGAACTACGATACGTGGTGGGTGCACGTGCAAGCTCTCCTCGTGAAGAATGACGCGCGGGGGTATATTAACGGCGTAAAAATAAAACTAAAGGTCAACACGGCGGATCCAGCGACAGCCGTGGCAGCACAACAATGGACGATTCAAGATGAGAAGGCAAAGTCCGATATCATCCTGGCGATCAGCGCAACGGAGCTGAAACAGATCAAATACTGCGATACCTCAAGGTAAGTACGGCTGAAATTAGAGAGCATTTTTTTGTCAAAAGGTCCAGCTCGTAAAGCGACCCTACTGAAGCAGTTAACACTGCAGCGAATGAATGAGGGCAAAGATGTTCGTATATACCTGAGTAAATTCTTTGACGCCGTCGATAAATTGGCGGAAATGGAGGAAGACATCAACACCGGCCTGCTCGCTATTATGTTTTTATACAGTTTGCCACCGAGTTTCCAGAACTTCCGTTGCACTATCGAGTCGAGAGATGAATTACCCTCACTAGAGACGCTCCGAGTCAAAATTGTGGAGGAAGCGGATGCGCGAAATAGCGAAAACCAGTCCGTTTCCAACGCCATGCTAGCCGGAAAATTCCACAAGCCAAGTGTAAACAAGAAAAAGGACTCGAAGCCGCCTGATAGGGATGCCAGTGCGATAAGATGCTACCGCTGCAGAAAGATGGGCCATGTGGCAGCACAATGCAAATGGAAATCGAAGAATGACGAAAACCACCGATCTCAAAGCACAAATAATGTGGAACAATACCTCTTCTTCACATCTAATGCGTCAGACGATGCGACACACAACGGCGACTCTGACGCAGCCCATCAGGTGTCGAAAGCTATTCGGCCACCTCGGCAAAGGTGGTGGTGCCTCGACAGCGGATATTCTTTTCAAATCTGAATGAACTGGGAGCAGTTTTTACAGATGAAGGACGTGGGCACCGAGAAGCTACACCTGGCCAGCAACGCCTCAACGGACTTCAAGGCACGAGGAAAGGTACGACTGAGCGTGAGGGACACGAAGAGTTAGAGCTGTCAGATACTCTGTTCGTTCCCGATATACGCACGAACCTGATGTCAGTAGGTAAATTCACGGATAAGGGTTGCCGAGTCGTATTTGAACGTGAGTATGCCGAGTTTATAAACCCTGAAGGCCGTCAGATACTGACCGCAAGACGTTCCAATGGGTTGTATTTCATTCAAGCGAGCGAATACGATGAATGTATGGCAACTATTGAGTCGCAGATACTCTCTCTCTCCGATGAGGACAAGTTGCGGCAGTGGTACCACCGCCTCGGTCATCTCAACATCAAAGACCCCACAGAAGCTACTCGAAGGGGAACGATCACTGGGATCGACAAGTTGCCGCCCACTAACAACTTCGCGTGCCTTGAGTACCCTTCCCGAAAATGTCCGAACGTCAGTCTGCACCGTTGGAGCTGGTGCACTCCGATCTCTGCGGGCCAATGAAAACCGAGTCATTGGATGAGGCATAATGATTCGTTACCTTTGTTGACGACCACTCAAAATAGTGCGAAGTCCATTTTTTAACAAAAAGAACCAGGTGCTGTCCGAGTTCCAGAATTTTCAAGCCATGATGGAGAGGGACACGAAAGGATGCATCAAGTACCTACAAACGGACAACGGGACGGAATATAAGATCAAGAGCTTTGACGAGCACCTGGATAAGCACGGAATCCGGCGCCGACTTATCGTAGCGAACAACCCGGAGTAGAATGGGATCGTCGAGCGTATGAATAGGACCCTGGTCGAGATGGCGAGGGTCATTTTGGGCCAAAGCGGTCGCGACTGCCTGCTACTTGAGAAATCGGCGCCCTTCCAAGCCGCTCGGTAGAAATATGCTGTTCAAAGTACGTTTCGGAAGTAAACCGGATCTGAAGCATCTACAGGAGTTTGGCTGCAAAGTTTTTGTCCTGGACAAGTTACCCGGGAAAGAAAAATTCGACGAGAAAGCTCGTGAAGGCGTGTTCCTGGGGTACTTTGAGGAGAGTAAAGGATTACGAGTCTACATTGCTAGCCAGCACAAGGTCAAAGTCACGTGAGACGTCAGATTCTTGGAGAAGTCCATCAACAAGGTCGTTACGAGGTCGAGGTTTCACTGACGTCACTAAAGACTCCAGGCGAGCCAAACGACCTCGAGAACGGTAGAAGCGTGAAGGAAGAAGCAGAAGACGACAATGAATATACCACACTTGATGACGAGTTCGTGTTCGCCGACAAGAGGTCAACCGTCGCTTGCAGAGGACGGGAAACTTCTCTGAGGCGAGGTCCCAGACTACCCAAGAAAGGCAGGACCGGAAAGCCAGGCCGACCCAAGTTGGAGCACAACATGATTGAGAGCAGCCCGGCATCGTTCGATTCCTGCTTCCTCGCGGATGTAGATTTGAATCTTACCAAAAACCTCCCAACAGGGCGTGTAATTGGTAGCCGGACGACGCTGAGGAATAAGTACGGACCGAACGGCTCCATCCAGCGTCGAAAAGCCAGAGTCGTCGCTCAGGGCTTGTCGCAACGCCCTGGAGAAGACTTCGAAGAGAGCTTCGCGCCGGTCGCGCGATTGAGTTCAATGTGGTTCGCGACAGCCCTAGTTGCTGAACTTGAGCTGGTGAGCCATCAGCAAGACATCACCTCGGCCTACCTAAACGGGACACTATCGGAGAAGATCTACATGAGGGTACTACAGATGACAGAGTAAGTTCTTTAGCTCATCGCTGAGACCGACAGCGATGGCGATGTGACGGACAAGGCGAGGATAATGCTTCGCGATCTGAGAGAGGGGAACAAGGTATGCCACCTTTCTATAACTCTACCGTTCCGTGTTTGCGAAACCACCCACTAGACACCAATGCTGCTATCGGATGTATTAACTTAGCATTATTCATATTCATTTTTTTTTCACTGAGTGTACTAGTCTGTCAAAAGTTGTCTTGCCTGTAAATTGTGTGCAGTATGTTCAACATACATATATCGCGTTGCTCAATGTGTTTTTCACTTATTTATTTCTGCTCTGCATGATCTAATAAAAACTAATGTGAATTGATATTTTTCAACAATTAACGTAATCATAATCATGCAACATAAGTATAATATTAACAATAAATCAAAAATAGTTGTTTTAATTAACGTTCTACATTTCCAATAAAATAAAATTTTCACAGAATGTAATGATAAATATTTAAGTTGACATTCTTACATTTTGCAAAAAAAGAGAGTTTCTGGACGATTTTGAGTTCTATAATACTAATAATAATGGAACGGAGGGGTAAAAATATATTTTAGAACTTCATAATTCATCAGGCACCAACTTATGTCTAACTAATCGTAAAACAGGATTCATAGGATTTCTTGTTGCAATGAAAAGTACACTGAGAGTTTTTTAATATTCTGTCGAAGAACATTATTTAAAATATATTCCAGTATATAAAATTATTCGGTTATATTAGAAGTCATATTGGACCAGGTGCTAAAGAGCTTGTTTATATATATAGTAGAAAAAAATATACATAAACAATTATATGAACCAGGAAATAGTAATGCGATTCCTTATACAATTAACAACAAGAAAGAAATTGATAGAAGTTTTGACAAACCGAAAGTATATGAAAGGAACGAGAATAGTAATATCAGAAAATTTTC
This sequence comes from Stenolophus ochropezus, assembly GCA_035578165.1. Classification (NCBI taxonomy): domain Eukaryota; kingdom Metazoa; phylum Arthropoda; class Insecta; order Coleoptera; family Carabidae; genus Stenolophus; species Stenolophus ochropezus. The sequence goes on from JAQOWZ010000003.1 coordinate 8,592,931, forward strand.
CAAAAGACATTGTAGAGGAAAGAAAAACATTGATACCGCTAATGAAAGATGTAGGAAAATAAACTAAATATGCAATTTTAAAATACAATAATGTTAATGGAATAAAAATAAATAAAAATGAAGCGTCAAAGAAAAATAAAAGAAAAGTGACAAAAAACTAAAACATTCAGAAGAAAAGGAACAAAAACAAAGTCAAAAAACATATGAGGATGATGAAAACACATAGAAAAACAACATACAAAGAAACAAAAACAACAACCCAATAAAGCATATATTCCAACAACATCAAGAGTCAAACCGAAATCTCGATTCACAAATAGACATATCAATTTTTCAAATCCTATTCCAATACTTGCACATATTATGAATATAAAAACGGCAACTACGAAATGCTATATCATTTATTAAACTCTGTCGATTGGATATTGTTACATAACTCTGCAAAGTAAAGTATTTGGTAGTAACTTCTTATGGCAATGTGAAACTGGAACAACCACATCGGCACAACTCAATGAAACTAAACGCGAAATGTAGTACTCATTAATTACTAATTTATTACGCAAAAATAAAATTTATTACTATTACCATTACCGAGAAAAGGGTGATTGTTCCAGCTTTTGAGTGAAGCTAGCACAACCCCATTATTTTTAATGAAATATTTAGTACTCATTAATTACTAATTAATTACACTAATCTATAATCTATTACTATTACCATTACCGAGAAAAGGGTGGTTGTTCCAGCTTCTCAGTGAAGCTAGCACATCCCATTATTTTTGATTTTTTAATGAAATATTTAGTACTCATTAATTACTAATTAATTACACTAATCTATAATTTATTACTATTACCATTACCGAGAAAAGGGTGGTTGTTCCAGCTTCTCAGTGAAGCTAGCACAACCCCATAAAAAAAGTATATTTATACACCAATATTTAGTACTCATCAATTATTAATTAATTACACTAATCTAGAGTTTATTACTTACAATTTAAAAACAGGTACCTGTTAAAATTAACAATTTTTAAGCGTTTTTCTGGAGTATCCGATACAAGTAGTAGTGGCTTAGTTGGTTAGTGCGCTTCGACCCGCTGAGCGAAGTAAGAGATCTTGAGTTCAGACCTGTCACCAAACACAAATACCGCTATTTCCGAGTGGTTCGAAACCCACTATAACCTGTAGGTGCCCTGTCCTGTAAGTAGGTTTTGGTCTGTTGGAAAGTGTAAATTAGATAAAGAAGTAAATAAACAAATACACACCGCATTTGTTGAAATATTATGTGTTGCCGGAATTTTCACACCAAATATGTTTGTAGGATACTGTAATTAATAAATATCAAGTAGATTGTTATAGTAAACAACAATACCTTCTCAAATCAAATATACCATTTTAGTGGGCTTGTGTTGGAATAATATTGTTGTAGTGAACCTGTTTAAATATACCTATTTAGAAGAGTTGTGCTGGCATATTAAATAGTTACATAAAAAATTAACATCACAGTTATTAAAATATTATATTTTCTAGAAGATTTTATCACAAATCTGCATGTAGGATACTGTAATTGATAAATTTTTAGATGATTGTTGCAGTGAACAACAAAACCTGTATAAAGATACCATTTTAGAAGGGTTGTGCTGGAGTACGATGATTGTTGCAGTGAACAAAAATATCTGTATAAAGATACCATTTTAAAAGGGTTGTGCCGAAGTAATAAATATTTACATAATAAATGAACACCGCAGTTATTAAAATATTATATTTTCTACGCGTTTTTACTTCAAATTTGCATGTAAAAAATATACAATTTTAGAAAGGTTGTGCTGGAGTAATAAATTCTTACATAATAAATAAACATCGCAGTTATTAAAATATTATATTTTCTAAGAGATTTCACTACAAATCTGCATGTAGGATATTGTAATTAAAAGATGTCTCGAAGATTGTTGTAGAGAACAACAATACCTGTATAAAGATACCATTTTAGATATGTTCTGCTGGGGTAATAAATTGTTACATAGAAATTTAATACCGCAGATTTGAAATAATATATTATCTAGAGGTTTTCACTCCATATCTCTGTGTGAGATACTGTAATTAATAAATATAAAATTTTTGAAGAGTTGTGCTGGAGAAATAAATTGTTACATAATAAATAAACACCGCAGTTTTGAAAATATTATATTTTCTAGGCGTGTAGGATATTGTAATTAGTAACTATCAAGATAATTGTTATAGTAAACAACAATACCTGTTTAAATATACGTATTTAGATAGATTGTGCTGGCGTAATAAATTGTTACCTAATTAATAAATACCGCGGTTGATTAAAATATTATATTTTCTAAACGGTTTCACTACAAATCTATATGTAGGATACTGTTATTAATAAATATCAAATTGATTGTTGTAGTGAACAACAATACCTGTTTAAATATATCTATTCAGAAGGGTTGTTCTGGCGTAATAAATTGTTACAAAATTAATAAATACCGCGGTTAATTAAAATATTATATTTTGTAGAAGGTTTCACTACATATCTGTATGTAGATTATAGTAATATACCTATTTAGAAGGGTTGTGCTAGAGTAATAAATTGTTACATAGAAATTAAACACTACAGAATTGAAATATTATATTTTCTAGGCGTTTTCACTTCAAATCTTTGTTTAGGATACTATAATTAATAAATATCACGATGATTATTGTAGTGAACAACAATACCTGTTTGAATATCCCTATTCAGAAGGGTTATGCTAGCGTAATAAATTGTTATATAATAATAAATACCGCGGTTAATTAAAATATTATATTTTCTAGGAGTTTTCACTACTTATCTGCATGTAGGATATTGTAATTAATAACTATCAAGATAATTTTTGTAGTGACCAACAATACCTATTTAAATATATCTATTTAGAAGGGTTGCGCTGGAGTAATAAATTGTTACATAGAAATTAAACACTACAGTATTGAAATATTATATTTTCTAGGCGTTTTCACTCCAAATCTTTATTTAGGATACTATAATTAATAAATATTACGATGATTATTGTAGTGAATAACAATATCTGTTTGAATATCCCTATTCAGAAAGGTTGTGCTGGCGTAATAAATTGTTACATAATTAATAAATACCGCGGTTAATTAAAATATTATATTTTCTAGGAGGTTTCACTACATATCTGCATGTAGGATACTGAATTTAATAAAAATCAAGGTGATTGTTGTAATGAACAACAATACCTTATTAAATATACCATTTTAGAAGGGTTGAGCGCGAGTAATAAATAGTAAGAAAATATATAAACATCGAAATTATTACTATACTATATATTTATATATATATATATATATATATATATATATATATATATATATATCTGTAGGTAGGATACTGGAATAAATAAATATCATGATGATTGTTGTAGTAACCAGCAATACCTGTTTAAATACACCATTTTAGAAGGGTTGTGCTAGAGTAATAAATAAATAAACACCGCAGTTATTAAAATATTATAATCTCTAGGAGGTTTCACTCCAAATATGCATGTAGTATACTGTAATTAAGTATAATTGGTATAGTGAACAACATTATCTGTTTTAATTTACCATTTAAGAAATGATGTGTTGGAGTATAAACTATTATATAATAATAATCACGACAGTTGTTGAAATATTAGGTTATTATTTTGTAATTTTATGAATCTGTTAATAAAGTGTTTGATTATTTACTGGAACATATTGTCTAGTTCGTCCACTGCAGTTGCATAGGCTGTTCAGGGTTTGTTCATTTTTTTTCTTACTTTTAATATGTAATGATTTATATTAATAGAAATATATTGTAACAATCATTTGAGTATTAATTTAATTATAATTAAACTACCATTCAGGTACATTGTTCCATATTTTGAATACTTTAGGTCATAAATTAAATACTATTGTAGAACAGACTTAGTACAGAGGTTACAAATATATTACAATTCTAAACAAAAAACATTATATAGCGTCTAACATTTTTGCTATACAAAGTAATAATTCGAAAAATTAAGACCCCTAGTGAAAGTGAATATAGTGAAAAAGTAGAATCAAATCCACAAAATAACATAAATTTTTACGTTTACAATATTTAAAGAAAAAACGCATAAGGCGTCATAGTGGTGACCCGTTGTACTAGGGCCAAAATTATTAAAGGCACATTTCGTAAGTTGGCTCTCCGGGGCCGTTCAAATATTACGTAAGCAGATTTATTACAATTATTTACCCCCCCCCCCCCATCCCCCTTGTCAGCAAAAGTAAGCAAAGCTCTTACCCCCTTCCCCGATGCTTACGTAAACATTTTTCAATTAGAATTTTTTTTTAAATTTTATATTTGCGGTAATCTTTGAAAATGCGTTTCGTTTTCAAGCATAGACAATGGCTAAGTTCCGAATCGCGCTAAAATCGATTACAGCGCTGTTAACATGCGCTCCGATATCATGATTTATATGGATTTGACAGATAACGTGAGCGCTGTCATCGATTTTTGCACGATTCGGAACTTAGCCAATGTGAGGGTTGCCATTCGTGTTAAAAAGTTAATAGCTACCGATGACGTAATCATCATCTAGACTCCCCTACCCCCCATGTCATCCAAAATAAGCAAAACATAGACCCCCCCACCCCCCTATAGTGCTTACGTAACACTTGAACGGCCCCTCCTACAAAGACGAAAGTTGTTAAAGCCAGTCCAAATCTATTTTAGTAATTTTCTTTATAAATTAACAAGGCAACAGTTATTGAAAATGCTTTTGATATTTTTGTTATCGTCGCTTTCAAGTTATCATATTCAATCCATGTGTTTGTCTTTCTGCATATTGCAGTGTTATGTCCAACTTGCGTCCGATTAATTGTGATTCTGTGCATATTTGTTTTCCCTTTGTATGCAATAAGTTCGCAAATATTATAATATCTTTCATCGCTCGTTGGATATGGAATTATTAACGGCAAGTCTTTTATTTTTAGTTTTGTGTATCCTGTTTCGTATGCACTTTTCACCTCATAAGGCTCTATAAATATAAGAGGACCTACAAAATTTGAAATAAATTTTCATTGAAACTCATTGTATTTATTTAAAAATTAAAAAGAATATGCTGATTGATATTTTTATATAAAAATTGCAATTTTTAAGGGATCCTATGACTAGCCGAATTAATTTATTACTTACATAAAAATTCGGCACTCGGTTATTTACGTAGTAAGTAAACTACTGAAAAATAAAGATACATTGAATTGAGAACCTCAAAGTGAAATAAAAATAAAAACTCATAGTTTCATAATAGGACAAGTTTTTCATAGCCTATTAAGATTACTTGCGGTATAAAATAGTATATTTTACATTCAAAATTACTGGATATATTTATTTACTAATTAAATTGGTCTTACCAAATTTATCAACTGTCATCGCTGCAATTCCATCGCAGCCTTCTGAATTACAAGTTGATGATTTTTGTAACATGATCGATTTTAAAAATTCATTTGTTTTATTTAACTTGAGCAAATTATCATTAATTTGAATGCACTCAATTTCTTTTCTTTTCTTCATCCTTTCAAACATATCGTTTTCTCGCAAATTGAAGGACATATCTTCATTAATACTTTGACCAAACCTCTATCGTCCGCCGTACATTCTACTTGGAATACATTAGTGTTTTTATTTTTTTTTCTCGCCAAAGGATGCCAAGAGTTTAGTCCGCATTCGATATATTTTTCTCGACAATCCATTTGATACTAATTCTTCTATTATGTGGAAGAAAAGATCATTTGATAATTCTTTAACTTAGATAAAAATCAACATGTTATAAAACATCAATAAACAATAAATATAATAATAATATAATTTATTCAGTCTCTAATAGTAAAGACTCTACTGCCCACTATCACTCTCATACATCCGTAACTATATTTTAGTTTAATTTGTTATACTCATCAATAATTATAATTAAGTTATAATAAAATTAATATTTATTGAACATGATTTTTATATGAAAATTACCTGCTCTCTAAAAGTGTTGCTGTCATGAGCCACAACAAACAACGTTTGTAAAATACTGTCAAATATGCAAGTGCATGCAGGACAACTTCGTTGAATCTTTACATTCCTTGGAAATGATTTCAGATATTCTTCATTTTCATTATGTTGCGTATCATTGTCAGAATCTATTGCACACAAAAATAAAATTAAGTTACGACAAATAAATATTTTTTTTTTAATTCAGAGAATCAAACTTGTAACAACCAAAATTTAATTTGGTTAACCAAAAATTTATTTACTCTTATTTATGCTAAATACCCTGGTGTATTCAGCTAATTTTGTTTCATACAGTGATAGAGTTCAGTGTTCAGATATCCGGAGATATGAAAAACAGAGACGACCAACCGTACAGCGATTTCCATCAGAATTACTCTTTCTATTGGTCACCATATCTCAGGATATTCGATCACTAATAAAGAATATCTTTGTCCTCACCTGGTAGAATATCGTTGTTATTACCAGGTGGATTATCTATGTCATCACCTAGAGGATTATTGCTATTTGAATCTTGTTCATAAGTAATGGCTAATTTAGGAATAGTGAGTTTAAATAGCTCACTTAAATGCATGAAATGCTAAATCAAAAACATGTCTATTCTTAATGGCAGCTTATATTTGATCTTAAAAACATCATGCTTTAGCCTTTTAAATTCATTTTCCACTGCTGCCGATGATGCAAAGATTCATCCATAGCCAAAACTGTCGGTTTTGACATTGCTCCAGATAGAGAACAAGGTCAAATACTTCATGAGCAATTTCCTTAACTTGGGATAATGGTAAGGGTTGACTCTACTTGCTTCTTCCTTACTTTCTATAGCTATTATTGAGAGCACCCTGTCTACAATATTCTTAACCCATTTCAACCAAGAGTTGGATTGGCTTTGGTCGTCTTCGAGAAAATTATTTTCAAGATTCTTTTCTTCTGGGGTGTCCAATAAATTGTCAGGATCGTAAAGCTCCTCTAGTTTAAGAAAAAAAATAAATTTCAATTTTACAAAAAAAGGCAATTACAAGTATCAATTATGTATATTTATTAATAAAAATAGTATATTTTATATATGTAAGCCATATACATATAGTCTTTTTGCTGAAAATATATGAAAAAGAATACTAAATTTTTTTTAAAAAATTAAATTTTGTTCGTTTTATAGTGTTTATAAAAACAATAATTTTAATTACATCGCCAGAAATTTCTTATTGATTTTTCAAAAGGAAAAACATTGAAACGTTCCTGACTTTTTCAGCTTTTTCTTTAGTATTTGATTTCCCCCCTTTTCCAATTTTCTTTTGTATAACAATGTTTTTACCTCCCGCCTATCAATATATAGATAAGGGAGTTATTGTTTTTGGTCAGATTTCTCGAGTATGAGTTTTCAACATATGAGCACGAATTAGGGTTCCCAGAATACTATTTTACAATTTTAACCTTGATGTGTGTGTGCGCGTGTCCGCGTGCGTGCGTGCGTGCGTGCGTGCGTGCGTGCGTGTGTGCGTGTGTGTGTGTATGTGTATCCACGCAATTTGCAAACTCATTCACCGCAGCATTTAAAAGAGCATGTGAGAAGTCCATTACGATTCCTCGAGGGTTCGAAATCCCCAGAGATTTTATGTTTGCCAGGAACAATCTTATTTGTAGTGTAATGTGTCGCTCCGACAGCATTTGCGCTACACTAAATTGCTGTCCCTCAACATTGACAACCATCAGATATAAAAATATGTGGCAAGATTTGGAACCGATGCATCAATACTAATAGAAATAATTTGATTTTGCATTAATTTTCGCAACGTACACACTTGATGTGTAGTACAATAAATGACGCTGAATGGGTTCACCGAGTGATGCAAAATTTCGTTTGAATATGTGCTCTTTGACAATTTCAAAAATGAAAGTAATGGGTCTGGGTCGATGTATTCAGATTTTAAATAGTCTTTTTTCACAGTTCGTAAAACGTCGTTACTGGGAATAGTAGGAGGTTCGGCGTCACCAAAGTCTATCATTTTATCTGCCTTTTCTTCTCGGTACGTTTCGGCACCTTTATTGCATAATTCTTGACAGACTGTGGCTCGGATTGGGTCACGCAATCACCGTTTCGAACATTTATTCATGGAACCCAACTCGATCTCGCAATGCATTTTTACCATTTCTCCGGCCGATTTAATTACAATGTTTACATAACTGCCGCAGTTACATTTTCCTAGAATTTAAATAAACTAGATGCATATAAATGTGAAGCAAATCCCATTACAAAGTTGATGGATTCACTAAAAGTATTATCTATCCCCTCTCCGCCTTTACTAAAACCTTTTAATGAGTTTTTACTCGTAGTAAGTGGATTAATATGAACGGGATAGGAGTGAGGGTATTTGTATACCGAATGGGATTATAACAAAGGGCTAGCATGAATGCCTAATGGTTTTATACCGAATGTTATTATGCCACATAGGATCCATGTTTCAGTTTATATTGAAGGCATGTTTGCCGAATGGGATTATGAAATGATTTCTTGCGTGCAGGTCGGAAAAAACTGTTTGTATATACTGCAAAAAACAGTATTTATAGACGTAAACCAGTTGTTATCATTGTTTTATATTATCTATATTTTTGTACTAAACAATTTCATCTTTGTGAATCCAACTATTATGAGTATTATCAAATGCCAACCATTTTACATATATTTAATTATTTTGCTTTTTTAAAATTTTTTTCTACTAAATAAACATTAGGGTGTTTTACTTTTTGTAATTCTTGTTCATAATATGCACCATTAATTATTTGACCAAATTTATCCTGTAGTATATACCTAACAGGATTTGTTAATTTCACATTTTTTACAAAAAATATTTCATTTAACCAATTTGGCATATAACCTTTAGCAAAAAATCCTCGATATTTACTAATACGAACGTTATCATTTATTTGAAATTTAGGTTTTTTATTTGAAACAATTTTAATATGATTAAAGACAGTATTTAAAAGTTTTTGCTCATTTTTCTTTATTACATTAATTGGTTTCATATTAATTGTCCTATGTATTTTATTATTATATTCTGAAACAACAATTGATAATAATTGTAACCATTTATATGAACCTTGCATACTAAATTTTCTCCACATTATATTTTTTAATGTGCGATTTACACGTTCAACAATGGAAGCTTTTGGTGCTTGTTTTGCAAAATAATGATTAATATTATATTTTTCAATTAATTGTTTAAATTTTTCATTTTTAAATTATTTTCCTAAATCTGTGTGTAATTTTTTTGGAATACGATTACTTGATTCAAAAATTTTTTGCATTGCATTTGCTACTTCAATACTTTATTTATTTTTTATAGGTTTTGCCCAAACATATTTTGAAAATATATCAATTACTACAAGTATATATTTATATTTTTTATTTATATTAGCATAGGCGTTCATTTCAACCAAATCAGCTTCAAATATTTCATCTAATTATATAATATATTAAATCAAACCCAATTTCGAAATTGAATATAAAAACACTGATATCTTTGATAGTAATAATCCAGTACCTCATTGCATTTCTAAAGATTTTCGCATGGGATTAGGCTTTGCTAAACAAATCGACGAAAAATTCCAGACAAAAAATAATTTAGATAAAATCAAAATTATAAAGAATAAATTAGCTATTCAAAACTGCAACGGGAAGCGAATATTTCATCTTGTCACAAAAAACTGTTATAAAGATAAACCAACTATGGAAGATATATCTCAATGTTTAAAATTATTGGTAGACTATCTTATTCAAAATGACATTTTCGAAATAGACATGCCAAAAATCTGTTCAGGCTTAGATGGAAAAAATTGGGAAGATATAGAAAAAATCATTAAAGAAGAATTCAAGCATACAAATATCAAAATTAATGTCTATAAATATAACGAAATTACAAAAATTCAAAATTATGCAAGTTCGGTGGTAGTAGAAGTCACAGAAAGTGAAACAACAGACACTTGTCATTCTGATGACGAAAGACCCATAAACGGATTAACATACATCGAATCACCGGTCAATATCGGCAAAAATCAGATAATAATCAAAGAAACTAACAATAAAAGTAACGTAAAAATTTTAAAACTTTTCGACCACAAAATTATAAAACTCTATTTGTACTTAAACCCTATTAACTGCAATAACACACTTCACAGATCTACGATCGCATATAAACTATCACTGCCTCATTCCAGAAAAATTCAAATTAAACGTTAACTCAGTTTTAAAAACAATATTTCAATCAAATAGTTACCGATTAATTTCTTGTAAAAATTTACTAACTGATGTGGAAAACTCAGAAGAACAACTCCAAAAAATAATAAATTACCACGAGGGTAAAACGAACCACACGGGCATTACAGAGACATATGAAAAATTAAGACAAAATTACTATTGGCCAAATATGATAAAACACATTCAAATTTACATAAACGAATGCACAATCTATCTGGCAAACAAATATGAGAGGAATCCTATAAAAATTCCAATTATCAAAACCCCTACTGCTAGCAAACCACTCGAAACATTACATATAGATCTCTTATCCTTGGAGAAAACAAAATTTCTAACTATAATAGACAGTTTTTCAAAATATGCTCAAGCATATGAATTAAAAAATCATAATGCAATCACTATAATAGAAAAATTAATAAAGTACTTTTTTCATTTTGGCATTCCAAAAGAAATTACTTCCGACAATGGGCGAGAGTTCAATAATAAATTATTAACTAGCTTCCTAGCTATGAAAGGAATCGAGATTAATTTTGTTAGCGTCAATAATCCAAATTCAAATGGTAACATAGAAAGATTTCATAGCACCCTGATAGAACATATGAGAATTTTAAATCAGAACAAAGACTTCAAGGAACTCAATCTAAAAAACAAGTAAAATACAGTATTATAGCATATAACTCCACCATCTATTCGACAACTAAAGACACCCCTTTTAATATCCTCTTAGGTCACTTAAACACAAATATTTTGGAAAATAATGAGGAACAAATTGTAGATTCTTACATTCAAAATCATAAAGAAGTAATGGACACCCTTTATAATAAAATAAAAAACAATATTAATAAAAATAAAGATAAATATGCCGATGACATAACACAAATTCCACCCATACCATCCCAAGTTTACGAAAATATTCACAAAAGAAATACAGGTAAAATCGAAAAGCCTAAGTTTAAAATTATCAATGTAAAAACTATAAAACCAGAAAGAGCCCAAATAATAGATACACAAAATCGAAAAATCAAAATTAATCAAATAAAGAAACCCCGTGTTTCAGATGGACCACCACGCAAATAATATTTGGCTCCCAAATTCAAGACCAAACTATCAATCCAGGCGTAAACATAGCAAACCTCGGAAAAGCTTATGTAGAATCAAATGAAAAATTAATTTTTGTAAATATTAGTTTGAACCCGATCCTAGAGCAGTATAATAACTTAATCAATCAAAAAGAAATCCTATATTCCAAAGTCCGACTCCTAAAAAACAATACATCCACTAATATCCAAAATAACTATAATATTTTCGAAAACACAATGAGTAACTTAGATAATAAAATTCATGTAATTAATAAAAAAAAGATACAAACGCGGTTTGATAAACGGACTAGATTCTATATTAAAATCAATAACAGGAAATTTGGATCAAGAAGATGCAGATAAATATAATACTTTAATCGAAACCATTCATCATAACCAAGAAAAATTAAAAGATAATTTAAACCTCCAAATTTGGTATAATCAAAATTTCACAAAACAATTCAACAGTCAAATTAAAAATATTAATCAGGACACCAAGCTTATAAAAAGTAAACTAAATGAGTTTGAAAAAATAATTGGTTCCGTAATAGACGATATCGATATTTTACAAATTAAAGACATATTTAATCAATTACAGTCAATTGCCAGTAATTTACTCATAATGTTAAATCAAATCGAAGAAACATTCACTTTCTGTAGTATTAATACTTTACACTTCGGCCTAATATCTCGCGAAGAAATTGAAAATCTAATAAATAGAGAAATTAAGAATAAATACCATTAACAAACTTTTGATTAATAATTGGCACAATAATCATCTCATTAAAACCCATTGTAGATATGAGCAGAATACATTAAAACTTTTAGTATCCATCCCTATACCAAATCAAGAAGTAAACCTAATCCAACATAACATTAGATATTTTGCCAGGTTACTATAGTGAAGATAATTGTAAAATAAAATTTCTATCCCAATGTACCAGATTAAATAACAATATCTATTTTTGTAAAAAGGGTTCAATAATGGAAGACCATTGTTTAACTGATATTTACTGTCAACATAGTAATAAGTATTGTAACTATGTAAACGTCAACCCAAAAAATAAACTGTTCGACATTCCCAACACAGACATTACTTACATATTTTATCCCAACGAAGATAATGTAAAAATCGAGTGTGAACGAGAAATTAAACAACTTAAAATCAAAGGCTTATATTTCACCCAAGCCTGTACAATTAATGACAACCTAAAATCAATCTCTAAAAACTTTGGAAAATTCATTGACTTTAAAATAGAGATAAATAATGAACACAATCTATTAAATAAAACCATAAATATTAAGAATCTAGAAACCATTCAAGAAAAAACCAGAAACCAATAACTCTAGAAAATTTTGAACTCACTCATTCATACTCGAATATAATATTAGTTAGTTTTATAATATTGTTAATAATTATATTTTGTATTAGAATAATAATTAAGAGAAAGAGGAAAAATGATGCAAACATTTCTAAATTAACACAAGATAACCCAATATCATTTTCTTCACTCAATCGTATAGAAAACTCTAACGGGGGAGGAATTATATGAGGACACCACCCCATATTACATCATATTTCTTCCCGTGAGAAGAGACTGCAGTAGTTTTCCTACTTGCAAGCTCATCTCTTTTAAAATAATATAAATAGTGTAGTTTCGTATTCTAAGTTAGATCTAGTTGCCGTTTGTACTTGTAAACACATATTAAATAATTGTATAAAACATTGTTGTAATCGTAACTAATAAATAAAATTATTTTTTTAACTAATCTGAGATTACGTGTTTTAACTTTGTGACGATCACTTGGGCCGCTGCGACTTTGGCGGTCCGTGATGTCGTGGTTCTTCCCCAGGAAGTCGGGTTTTCTCGGGCGCCAATCAGCGGAACCTAGGGAGAGAACAAAATGCCACGGGAACTCTAGGTCGGTTAGGCCAGGGTGGTAACTAAAATCCAGAATTACTAAGAAAAACAAGTTTTTATTGCAGATTCCTTCGGTTCCATACGTCGTTAACGCTGGGAAGTCACAGTCGTAGTCGCGGTCTGAATTTATCGCGGTCTGAAAGGAAGTACAGCCAAACCAGATACCGGCTTGAGACTGTACGGTAGGGATGGGTCGTTGTCGAGTCAAGGAGAGGAATAATACCAAACTGGATGCCAGCTTCAGGAATCAGGACGACGAGTATCACCAAACTGAAGCCAGCTTAAAGTTCTACTCGTCGGGGTTAGCGGTCAGGACGGTAATACGGTCTTACCTACAAAAAGTCGGTCTGTAGATCTGTGGATCTCGGAAATAAATCGCAGTTGTCGCAAGTAAACTTAGTTTATGTCGCTATCAGAGGCTAGTAAACAAGTGATCAGACTCAGCCTCGGAGGCCGTATTTATACCCCGATTACTAATTAAACTTGTTTAAACAAATTGTACGACAAAGATGGAAAGTTTTAAAATATTGTTATTTTTGTTTAATAAAATTTAATTTTATTCTAAACGTCGTTCTTTGACTTCCCTGCGTTTTACAAAGTGTTATATTACATTTTATGATATTTTAGAATATTTCACAATTTATTTTGGACATTTGAATTTCGGCTTCGGTCGGAAGTACGGATGTTTGCCGCATCTGCCCAGTGGCGTCTTGGTGGTGGTTTTGACAGCTTTCTGTAGAGTGAAATATCTGTGAAAATAAACATTTTACGCAGGGATGTTTAATGTGAGTATGATTATCAGTAACAGGGTGATGTTTTATGCACGTGATTTTGTAGGCGGATCAGGAACTGTCACTTGGCCGAGCAAGTGGTTTCGAAGTTGGGTTAGGAAGTGTGCTTGGTGAAAAAACGATATGAACGGCTTCCCTGTGGTCTGGAAGGCTTGTGATGATGATGATCGGATGACGGAACAGTGTTGTTTGAGTAACGGGGAGTATCCGTGATTGCGGACAGGAAGTCAGGTTAGTGACGCTTCGTCACAACTTATATATTTAAAACTTCGTACATCATCAAAATATTTTAAATATAAAAGAACGTGTTTATTTTGATGAAAACATACAAAGTCTAGAAACTCATACTTATCAACCATATGCTTCAACTTTATTAAACAATAATGATGAAATAAGAATATCAATACAAAGACAAGATTTATTTACATTACCATCAAATAGTTTTATTTATATTGAAGGAGCATTATTAACTAGCGATGATGCAGTAACCACCAGAGGAAAAATTGTTAATAATGGAATAATGCATCTTTTTGATGAAATTCGTTATGAAATTGGTGGAATTGTAATACAACGTATTCGAAATCCTGGAATTACAACAACATTGAAAGGTTACTGCTCATATTCTAAAAATGATTGTATTTCTTTACAAAATGCTTGCTGGTCACCAAATGAGCCTATTACTTTGAGTGATAAAACAAAAGGAACTTTTAATTTATGCGTACCACTTCGCATGATATTAGGATTTGCTGAAGATTATAAAAAAATAATTTTAAATATGCGTCAGGATTTAGTTCTTTTACGTAGTAGTACAGATAAAAATGCTATATATACAAGCAATGATAAAGAAGTATTAAAAATAAATCTTACGAAAGTACAATGGCATGTACCCCATGTAATTGTTGGAGATCAAGAAAAATTAAAATTAATAAAATATATGGATAGTAACATTGAAATTCTAAATCCATTTATAAGTTGAGAATTACATGAGTCTCCATCATTACCACAAACTAATCGCACCACATGGGTTGTGAAAACAGCTACTCAATTGGAAAAACCAAGATTTATTATTTTTGGATTTCATATGGATCGTAAAAATAATCTACTTAAAAATATGAGTGAATTTGACCATTTTAATTTAACTAATTTAAAAGTTGAATTGAATTCTGAAATTTTTCCATATGATAATTAAAATCTAAATTTTGAAACTCATCAATGGTCTATTTTATATAACATGTTTCCAGTCTGCTTATTATCAAAAAGATTATAACAAACCCATTTTTACACCATCAGAATTTATAAAAAAATGTCCTTTTGTTGTAATAAATACGCAACATCAAAATGAATCAATAAAATCTGGTGTGATCGATTTAAAAATAAATTTTAAAACAAATAAAAATATTCCTGAACACACCACTGCTTATTGTTTAATATTATATGATACAATTGTTAAATATACCCCTTTAACAAATACTGTATGAACAATGTAATTTTAAAATAATAACACAAATAAATATTATTTAACATAAATTAATTTATTTTTATTTATGTATACAAAATACAATTATACATTTATTAATTTATTTCCATTTCTTCTTTCCTCTCTTCTTCTTTTTCTTCTTCTTCTTTTTCATTATTGTCGTCTTCATCAGTTGATAGCGTTGCTGATATTTGAATATTTTCATACTCTTCATCCCGACTCCATTTTCTAACATGTTCACAATTTATAGATTCATTGTGACCTGTTAAACAACATAATATTATGCATTCATTAAAAACATGGAATGACCCTCCATCCAACTCTTCTTCGTCGTTAATATATCGAAATGAATTTAAAATTCACTTTTCCTATAATGTTTATTTTAATTCCTCAGCAGATGGTAAAATTTTAAAAATATTATTTATGTATTTATATTTATCTTCATTGTTGCTGTCGTGTAATATTTTATAATTAAAATAATCAGATAGTTCTCTTATAAATTCTAATTTAAATGAGTACACTTGTCCACAATGTAATTCAATACAAAATTTAAAAAAATATATATATATATATTCCATCTTCATCTTCAATAATCAAATCAAATACTCCATTCATTCCACTCGCAGCCGTATTTCAGAACGGATGTGTCTGTTAACTATTAGTGATTTTCAAGCTAATAAGTAATATATTTCTGTATATCAAGTGAAATTAGTACGACAGTAATAATTAATACATAGTGAATAAGTGATCTTTAATAATAATAATATTAAAAAAAAAATTTGGGTCAATCAAGCTCTTCAAACCAAAACCTCCGCCAAGCCGAAGGACCTTCGGGCCCTGTGGCCTTTTCCTAAGATAGAAAATCCACAACAGTCATCATTAAGGTCAGATCAAACCAATAAATAACTTTTATACTGATTATGATATAGTTAAACTAATTAATTCAAGTATACACACTAATTTAATTATTATAATTGCCCTTAAGTTAGTTGTACTATACCCATATTATACTCATAATACTATTATTTGACTATTCAACATATATTGTCTTCATTTTATTTATGGTGTTCAGATATAATATTTAATTTGCTAAGGAATTCCGAACGACCTTCGACCCTCACACAATAGTCAGTAGCGTAGGTGCGGAATATTTTTAACGATATAAGTACATTCAATTTATCAATATAGAAATTTTGGATGGATGAATCCCTCCCTGCATCAGAATGCCGAGCAGGGCTCCACGAAAGCGTCCCTACGCAGGGGATGAATGTTTTCCCGCTTTGAGAAATAATAGCAGTAGCTTCTTTAATAAAGATGTTCTTGATAATGGCAAATACATTTCTATTAAATGTAAATCGGAACAACAAAATTTCGATAAAAGTAATCCAATTGCAATAATTGCGTAGGCTTCCACAGTCTGAGTCATGAGAAATATTCGATTTCCGGGAATGGACTGTGTCAATTTTTGAGTCAGAGCTCAACGTTTCGCCCGCAGTCGTATGGGGCATCTTCAGGAGCAAGAACGTTTTACTGTCGATAAACAAGGTTACTCGACGTGTCAACCACGCTAGAGGCCAAGTTTAAGCAATAAAGGCGCAAGGGACGACTCAGTTTATAAGGTTACCCGACGTGTAAACCACGCTAGAGGCCAAATAAACCAAGTGACGAGAGAAAGCGAGAGAAGTCATTTATATATGCTACGAAGGGTACGGTTGAAAGCAAAGAAGTTTGGATAGCTTATGTCTAAGTTTGGAGAAAGTACGAGTCTTATAATAAATATCCTCCCCGTAGAGGTTCGTGTAATAATTGCGTAGGCTTCCACAGTCTGAGTCATGAGAAATATTCGATTTCCGGGAATGGACTGTGTCAATTTTTGAGTCAGAGCTCAACGTTTCGCCCGCAGTCGTATGGGGCATCTTCAGGAGCAAGAACGTTTTACTGTCGATAAACAAGGTTACTCGACGTGTCAACCACGCTAGAGGCCAAGTTTAAGCAATAAAGGCGCAAGGGACGACTCAGTTTATAAGGTTACCCGACGTGTAAACCACGCTAGAGGCCAAATAAACCAAGTGACGAGAGAAAGCGAGAGAAGTCATTTATATATGCTACGAAGGGTACGGTTGAAAGCAAAGAAGTTTGGATAGCTTATGTCTAAGTTTGGAGAAAGTACGAGTCTTATAATAAATATCCTCCCCGTAGAGGTTCGTGTAATAATTGCGTAGGCTTCCACAGTCTGAGTCATGAGAAATATTCGATTTCCGGGAATGGACTGTGTCAATTTTTGAGTCAGAGCTCAACGTTTCGCCCGCAGTCGTATGGGGCATCTTCAGGAGCAAGAACGTTTTACTGTCGATAAACAAGGTTACTCGACGTGTCAACCACGCTAGAGGCCAAGTTTAAGCAATAAAGGCGCAAGGGACGACTCAGTTTATAAGGTTACCCGACGTGTAAACCACGCTAGAGGCCAAATAAACCAAGTGACGAGAGAAAGCGAGAGAAGTCATTTATATATGCTACGAAGGGTACGGTTGAAAGCAAAGAAGTTTGGATAGCTTATGTCTAAGTTTGGAGAAAGTACGAGTCTTATAATAAATATCCTCCCCGTAGAGGTTCGTGTAATAATTGCGTAGGCTTCCACAGTCTGAGTCATGAGAAATATTCGATTTCCGGGAATGGACTGTGTCAATTTTTGAGTCAGAGCTCAACGTTTCGCCCGCAGTCGTATGGGGCATCTTCAGGAGCAAGAACGTTTTACTGTCGATAAACAAGGTTACTCGACGTGTCAACCACGCTAGAGGCCAAGTTTAAGCAATAAAGGCGCAAGGGACGACTCAGTTTATAAGGTTACCCGACGTGTAAACCACGCTAGAGGCCAAATAAACCAAGTGACGAGAGAAAGCGAGAGAAGTCATTTATATATGCTACGAAGGGTACGGTTGAAAGCAAAGAAGTTTGGATAGCTTATGTCTAAGTTTGGAGAAAGTACGAGTCTTATAATAAATATCCTCCCCGTAGAGGTTCGTGTAATAATTGCGTAGGCTTCCACAGTCTGAGTCATGAGAAATATTCGATTTCCGGGAATGGACTGTGTCAATTTTTGAGTCAGAGCTCAACGTTTCGCCCGCAGTCGTATGGGGCATCTTCAGGAGCAAGAACGTTTTACTGTCGATAAACAAGGTTACTCGACGTGTCAACCACGCTAGAGGCCAAGTTTAAGCAATAAAGGCGCAAGGGACGACTCAGTTTATAAGGTTACCCGACGTGTAAACCACGCTAGAGGCCAAATAAACCAAGTGACGAGAGAAAACGTTGAGCTCTGACTCAAAAATTGACACAGTCCATTCCCGGAAATCGAATATTTCTCATGACTCAGACTGTGGAAGCCTACGCAATTATTACACGAACCTCTACGGGGAGGATATTTATTATAAGACTCGTACTTTCTCCAAACTTAGACATAAGCTATCCAAACTTCTTTGCTTTCAACCGTACCCTTCGTAGCATATATAAATGACTTCTCTCGCTTTCTCTCGTCACTTGGTTTATTTGGCCTCTAGCGTGGTTTACACGTCGGGTAACCTTATAAACTGAGTCGTCCCTTGCGCCTTTATTGCTTAAACTTGGCCTCTAGCGTGGTTGACACGTCGAGTAACCTTGTTTATCGACAGTAAAACGTTCTTGCTCCTGAAGATGCCCCATACGACTGCGGGCGAAACGTTGAGCTCTGACTCAAAAATTGACACAGTCCATTCCCGGAAATCGAATATTTCTCATGACTCAGACTGTGGAAGCCTACGCAATTATTACACGAACCTCTACGGGGAGGATATTTATTATAAGACTCGTACTTTCTCCAAACTTAGACATAAGCTATCCAAACTTCTTTGCTTTCAACCGTACCCTTCGTAGCATATATAAATGACTTCTCTCGCTTTCTCTCGTCACTTGGTTTATTTGGCCTCTAGCGTGGTTTACACGTCGGGTAACCTTATAAACTGAGTCGTCCCTTGCGCCTTTATTGCTTAAACTTGGCCTCTAGCGTGGTTGACACGTCGAGTAACCTTGTTTATCGACAGTAAAACGTTCTTGCTCCTGAAGATGCCCCATACGACTGCGGGCGAAACGTTGAGCTCTGACTCAAAAATTGACACAGTCCATTCCCGGAAATCGAATATTTCTCATGACTCAGACTGTGGAAGCCTACGCAATTATTACACGAACCTCTACGGGGAGGATATTTATTATAAGACTCGTACTTTCTCCAAACTTAGACATAAGCTATCCAAACTTCTTTGCTTTCAACCGTACCCTTCGTAGCATATATAAATGACTTCTCTCGCTTTCTCTCGTCACTTGGTTTATTTGGCCTCTAGCGTGGTTTACACGTCGGGTAACCTTATAAACTGAGTCGTCCCTTGCGCCTATATTGCTTAAACTTGGCCTCTAGCGTGGTTGACACGTCGAGTAACCTTGTTTATCGACAGTAAAACGTTCTTGCTCCTGAAGATGCCCCATACGACTGCGGGCGAAACGTTGAGCTCTGACTCAAAAATTGACACAGTCCATTCCCGGAAATCGAATATTTCTCGTAATCCAATTGCACTGTATAAAGTATAATGAAATCAAAAACATAGCTGGCGAAGTAGCACAACTAAAAAAAATTAAAAATGGTTTTCTAATTAAATCAACTAATATCAAACAAACTGAAAAAATACTTAAAATCTCAAATCTTTCTGAAATTCACGTAACATGTGAACTACATCCTACATTAAATAATGTAAAAGGTATAATATTCTGTCACGACCTAATATATTGTAGTGACGAAGACATTTTAAACGAAACAAGAGTTCAAGGTGTAATCCATATTCGTCGCTTAACAACAATTAAAAACGGGGAGAAAACTGACAATGGTTTATTCGTACTTACATTCAATAAACAATACCTGCCCAAGGACGTTAAAATTGCAATGTATTCGTTGCCTTTTAAATTATATATACCTAATCCAATTCGCTGTATAAAGTGCCAAAAGTTTGGCCATTTCTCAGATAAAAAAAACACAGAGGTAACTCATGTGACAAAACAAAACTAGCTTCTCCAAATTGTCAAGATGCCCACCCGGCAACAAATAAATCATGCCCTTATTTTATTTACGAACGTGCAATAAATGAGTACAAAGTTAAAAATCGATGCACATATATGCAAGCTCGCAAATATGTACAGCAAACATCACTCAATCCCGCTACATACAACTATGCTAAAGCAGCATCCGAAAATACACAACTGAATAATAATCTAGAAAAACAAAATCTTATCAAAGAAATAATAAATGAATTAATTCCAGTGTTTAAAAATTTACTTGAAACATATGGTCCAAAACAACAGCAAAAACAAATGATGTGTCAAAATATAAAGCCTACTGGTAATGATATTATTGAAAACGGAAATAATATAAACTTCACACAAACTAAAAATCCGACGTTTAAACCAAAGCTGACAATTCCTAAACCTTCTACAGTTCTACCAAATGTCAAAATTCAGTGTGCATCTATGGAATGTGACGTGACCCCCGACGCTGGAACAACTGAAGAAACAAGTCCCCCGCTCGTGTCGACAGAAGATGATATGGACCTAACACCAGTCCCTAATACAAATTCAAAACTTCTAACTAAACCAATTACTCTAAAATTATCGAAAGAATTATTAAGCCAAACTTATAGAAAAACTAATAAAAAGAGAACTGAAAAAAAAATAATATGTAATAATAAAATTTTAAAAAATAAATAAACTAAATAAATCAATAACCTTTAAAAGTATATATAAATAAATAAACAAAAATACTACACGCACTAAATAAAATATAAAATTCTATTATGGTAATAATACAATGGAATATAAATGGATTAATTCATCATGTAAACGAATTAAAGTTATTGATAAAAGATAAAGACCCTAATATATTATGCCTACAAGAAACGCACCTAACGCAAAACAAAAAATTTCATCTAAGGGGATACGAATCCTATCGCCACGACGACGTCCCACATATGAGAGCGAGAGGCGGAGTTATAATTTTAGTCAAAAATTCTATTCCTCATAAATTAATTAATGTGCAAACAAATTTAACAGCAGTTGCAATAAAAATATATAAACCAATTTTTTTAACGATATGTTCAATATATCTGCCGCCAGATTCAAGATGGGAATTATCGGAATTAGAAATATTAATTAACCAACTTGGTAACAATTATTTATTACATGGCGATTTTAATGCCATCAGTCAAACTTGGGGTGTTCCCGGAGTAACACAAAACCGTTCAGGAAAACTGGTTGATCAACTCTTAATCAACACTGCTGCTGTACTTTTAAATATCCCTGGAACGCCTACATATAATAATATAAGATCGAAAAATTTTTCATCAATCGACATAACTATATCTTCTCCCAGTATTGCACATAACTTCACATGGTCAGCTATAAATTATGATTTATATGGCAGCAATCATTTTTCAATTATTATAGAAGGTATTCACTCCACAAATCCAGACCCACCACCAAAATGGATCTATGATAAAGCAGATTGGAACAGTTTCCGGAACAATTTGCCAGAATTAAATAAAATAAACTTTACAAATATCAACAAAAATATAACGAATGAAATACTACAAACTGTAAATGAAAATATCTTTAATTCCGCCCTGATATCAATTCCTCATACATCAAGTGTCCATAAACTGTATCCAAACAGTGCGACGTGCAATAATTGCAGAAATCCAAATAATTTAAAAAAACAGGTTCCATGGTGGTCGAATGGAATCAAAAATATTATCAAAAATAAGCGCAAAGCATGGGAGAAATACAAACAAAACCCAACAGATGAAAATCATCTTTAACGCAATTTTAAGATTACAATATTACCCAGTTCTATGGAAAGTATCACAAGTTTTACCAATCCTAAAACCTGGTAAACCGAACTATGAAATTAAATCATATCGACCAATATCCCTGCTCCCATCTCTATCGAAAGTATTAGAAAAACTGATATTGAAAAGAATGAAATATTACATTGAAGATGAACAAATAATACCGGACCATCAGTTTGGGTTCAGAAACCAACATTTCACCATCGAGCAGATACACAGAATAGTTAGGGGAATAGAAATTTCTCTAGAAGAAAAGAAATTTTGCTCCGCTGCATTCCTAGACATAAGCCAAGCGTTCGACAGAGTATGGCACGAAGGCTTACTATATAAAATTAAACAAAAAATGCCATATCAATACTATCTCTTAATAAAGTCGTATTTAACTGACAGATTCTTCCACGTAATATACGAGAATAAATATTCAGAACTACATCCTATAAAAGCAGGGGTCCCACAGGGCAGCGTCTTAGGACCTATATTATACCAACTGTACACATTAGACCTACCATGTGATGAAAACGAATGTATAACTATGGCAACATTTGCAGATGATACTGCAATAATAGCATGCAACGAAGATCCCAATGAAGCATCCGCACTCTTACAAAACACCTTAAATCAGATAAATCAATGGGCAAATAAGTGGCGTATTAAAATTAATGATGAAAAATCTACTCATATTACCTTCGCCTTAAGACGACCAAATTGCCCAGAAGTAAGTCTAAACAATAAAAATCTTCCGGTAAAAACTGAAGTAAAATACTTAGGAATGCTGCTTGACAGACGTTTAACATGGAAGAGCCATATAGAAGCAAAGAAGAAACAAGTAAATACCAAGATAAAAAAGCTATATTGGCTAATAGGACGAAAATCAAAATTATCTCTGTCCAACAAAATATTACTATATAAAACAATGATAATACCGATAAGGTGTTACGGAATTCAATTGTGGGGCTGCGCAAAGCAGTCTAACATTAATAAAATACAACGAGTGCAAAACAAGACCCTCCGTATAATTGCCAATGCACCCTGGTTCGTAAGTAACGAAACTCTCCACTCAGATCTTGGAGTTAAAACTGTATGTGAACTAACCCAAATTTACGCAAACAAATACGAGGCCAGGCTTCACGACCATCCCAATAACTTAGCTATCGACCTGTTGAACAATGCTAGTGAAATCAGAAGATTATATAGAAGAAAACCTTTTGACCTAACTGAAATATAGATAATTGAAGAGGATCCCGTAAAGGATGGATTCCTCCCGCATGTTATAAATAACTATGTATTAGTATTATAATATAAATTTTGCTTGTTAGCCTTACTAGGCTAGTTGTAAAATAAAGTTTTTCGAAATAAAAAAAAAAAAAAAAAATAGTCTTACAAGTCATTGCAATATACAATAAAATTCACACACGCAATCTCATTTATATACAGTTTAAACTTATCAACATATGTCCTTAACCCCTAACCTTTTCAAACATGTGCTGTTTACGTACAAGAACAACCTATTGATGAACTACCGGTTATTATTAAGTTATTTATTTAATAAAAAATTATTTTACGTGCACGTGTGAATAGAAGATGCAATAATTCATTTCAAACAACTATGAAAACTTTCAACACAATTCAGTCTTATATACTAAAAAGGTTAAAGTTTATCGTTATAAAATTGATTACAAGATGTTCTCGAAGTTCTTAGTTAATTACACCACATAGCAATACAAAAATTATTCAAATCAGTCTGTAATAAGCTGACATATTTCATCAGAAAGTTAAAATGTTATAGAAGAAGTTCGATGACTGACACAAAAATTACAGATCAGTCTGCAATGAGCTGATAGTTCACGGTCTAAGAGTTATCAACCCGACTTGTTTACTCAAAAACATAATTTCAGATCAGCTTATAATTAGCTGATATATTTTATCATTAAATTTAAATGTTCTAGAAGTTCGCTGATTAACACAAAATAACAAATCAGTCTCATATATATATATATATATATATATATATATATATATATATATATATATATATATATATATATATACCTAGAGACAATTACAACTAGTTATCGTTGCAAGTTCACGATTCAGAGTTTGTAAGATGGACAACTGGTGCAAAAAATGTCAAGAAGAAGAAAAAAAAAACAACAACAACAACAACAACAACAACAACAACAACAACAACAACAACAACGACAACATGAAGAAACAGAAAATTGGGATGATTGCTGTACCGGTGTTTCTCCTCTCGCCTCTAGGTTGGAGGAAGCAAAAACGAAATTACTTCTGCTTCCTGTAACCTTAGGATTAACAAAAACTGAAAAGAAGAAATACTATGCAGCAGAGAGGCGTAGATGGGATTGCTGCAAAGAAGGTGTTCTTCTGTAAGGTTTGGTTTTTAATTTTTGTTATCTTAAAGGTTTTTTTAGCCTTATCATTACATTATATAAACATAATCCAATGCAGTTCTTCATCTCACAAGACGAACATAATATCAAGAAGACCGCAGCCATCTACTTCACGAGGATCCTCACATCAGTTATCATCGTCGTCAAAGTCATCTACATATTTAGTATATGCAGATGAGGTTAAAAACAAAGTGTAAACTATTTGGAAATATAAATATCCCGATTGTGATTTTCAATGGGAAAGTGATAAGCGTCGTATGCCTACAACTAGTAGGTACCACAAATGTCCTCATTGCGATAAATTGTTACATATAACATTCATAACGTACAATGAGGGTGGAACAAATATATTTCAAAAAGGTGCTATGATCCGTCCATAGTAAGTATATATATATATATATATATATATATATATATATATATATATATATATATATGTATGTTAATATATTTTTAAATATATATATTAATTAATTACAATTGCAGTGATCGGCAATATGATTGGTGACATCAGGCGATATTGATAGCTGCTTAATAAATTCATGTATCATATATGTGTCTAAATAAATAAGTAATATGTAAATGAATTTTTGTGTTTTATTTTATATATGTATATAAGAATAAAAAATAAATATAGTTATAATAATTTTATTCAGTTTTTTATTATACAAATTATTTTGTTATAAATATTACATTTAATTATTAATTTAATCCTCACTTCCTCCATTAATTCATGTGGTCCATTCACATATCGATATTGATTTAAAATTCTTTTTTTATATGTTGATGTATCTAGCTCATTATCTCTATACGATGGAGTTGGTAAAATTTTAAAATATTGTTTTAATTCTTCACAGTGTCTAATTTTATATTCATAATACAATAGATCAGATCTTGTTCGTAAAAGATTCAATTTGTATGAATATGTTTGACCTCTGTAAATTTAAATATCAAATTGTAAATAATCACATAACCCATTTTTATCTTCCACTCGTAAATCAATCATTCCATTAATTACTGGATCTCTATATGTTATTTTAAGAAAAATTGTGCAATTTGTTGAGTTACATATTATCTTATCGTTATTAAAATGTAAACCGTAAATATTTTTAAAAATAAATTTTTTAAGATTTTCAATATTTTGAACAGAGCATATACACAGAGACATTTTCATAAACAAAAATGATACAAGTGTGTTAAATATAAAGTTTATATATATATCCCCAAAAAACTCAGATATATTTTATTACAAAACAATGTTAAAGACATAACATAGCAAAAATTATAGATCAGTCCGCAATGAGCTGATAGTTCACGGACTATGGAAAATTTTCTAGAAGTTCTTCGTTAATTACACAACATAGCAACACAAAATTATTTGTTTGCAGATGTAATAATAAGCTGATATATATTTGATTGCAAATGTAATAATAAGCTGATATATTTCATCAGAAAATGTTCTAGAAATTTTTGTACATCCGCAATGTGAGCTGATAAATTATTCAGATCATATTAAATTAAACAACACACCTATATGTCTACCTGACCAGTCTCCCCTACCTGGACAAACCAGGTACTTGGGGGTTGCTGAAGAACTACCCCTATGGGGTTGGGGGTTTCTGAAGAACTGCCCCTAAGGGGTTAGGGGTTGCTGAAGAACTGCCGAAGAAGGGGTTCACACAGCCAAGAAATCCAAGAAATCCACCCCTAAGTCCTAAGGGGTTGCTGAAGAACTGCCGAAGAGTGGTAGATCTGGATGACCATGGTCATCCGCCGCAGATGTGAATGAGCTAGGTCATCAGCATGGCCTAGAATCCCCACAGCTACTCTACTACGAGGATGACCACGGTCATCGAGTTCGAAAACCGTGTGAAATAACTGAGGGGTATGGATTCGAGAGGGTTGTGCAAGAAGTACGTAAAGAACTAACCCACCGGATGTCTTCAGCTGAAGAATGGTAGATGTGGATGACCACGGTCATCGAGCGTGTGAAATGCCGCCGGACGTGTCCAACTATACTACTAGTATGTCGATTAATACGTCGTAGTCCATCAGTATTCCTGTTTTTTTTTCGTATATCCCTATTGTATATGTTTTGTTTTCATCTCGTATACCTACTGTTCCATTAAAATTTTCGATTATAAACATTTTTACTGTTTTCTGTAGCTGAATTTAATTCTTCTCAATTTTTTTTTTTTTATATTAACTAACTGATCTTCATCCGGTCCATATATTATTATTGTTTTCTCATTTTCTTTTTCTATTTTCAACTCAATTTTTAGGATTCTCTTGTTACATCCTTCCTAGGATTCTACGTAGTTTATTTATTAGATTTTTATTAATTAGGCAAGCAACTCCCGCTGTTACTCTGTTTTCTTTCGGCAATCCACTGTAAATCAACATCTACCCTTACCTTTCTTTTTCCTTTTTGATACTTTTCCGTTCATAATTCTAAGATTCCACATTGCTAGTTTCCAAATATTGTGTCTATTCATGTCTGTCGGTGCCTGTATATCAGTCCGAGATTTTTTATTCTGATTTATTTTTTTGAGTTTCTGAATCGTAATTCAGTTCTTTTCATGTTTTTTCAAATTTGTTATTATTTTCCTTGCTTATATATTTTTTCTCCGTCTATAATTAGAGGTTGGTATTTAGTTTATCTTATTTATTGGCTTGCTTCTAATTATATGCTATTTTTCTAACAGTTTTTGTGTGTCCTGTTCATTTTTCGTCAAATTGTTATTTATATAAACTTTATTGAGTACGCCGCACTTGAATTTTGTTTCGTTTTTAATGATTTCGACATTTTTTCCAACCTTTCTATATTTACCATAACTATGTAATCCTTGATCTTTACTGTTTTCGTTATCTTCGCATTTACTTACATCTGTAAAAACATGAAGATTTCTATTTTTCAGTAATCTCTTTTTCATTATTTTCGACTATTGTTATTCCGTTTATTATTAAATACATTATTTCTTCTATTTGCTTTGTCTATCCTCTTCATCTAGTTGTTCATTTGGTCTAGATTATCAAATCGTTTTTTTTAAGATTCTCTATTTCCTTCTTCATAACAATATTGTCTTACATAACCTTACTCATAGCATTCTTGTAATCTTGGTTTTCCCTGCGTACTTCTTTAATTTCCTGTAAGAAAGTGTTCATTAGGTCTTTCATATGTGACATGTCGTTGGACTTTTTGTGGGTGTCCTAATTGTAGTTTGCTCCGTTTGAAAAATCCGTTCTGTTGCTTTTACGTTTACTGTCTGATTCGCTGTCCGATTCACGTGTGGATATGCTAAGTTGCTTACATGAAAGCGTTAGAAGTCTCGCCCAGATCTCTCCTGTGACTTACTTGCTTTATCTGTGTTTTTCCTTATCTTAGATCAACGTCTCTTGACATTTGTTGTTGTTACTCGTGAAGAACTAGCTGTTCGTACTAAATTGCTCCTGGTATACCCTTTTAGAGTTAAAAACAACAGAATTCGCTTACATACCACACACCTCTGCCAACACTTCACACCATTCTAAAATTTTTCATTAAATGGGAGTAAAAGTTGCATTGGCAAAAAATATTCCAAAAAATTTATGTAAAGTATAATATTTTGGTCAATTTCTCTGTAATAAGATTGGTACTATTGGTACTATTATATAATATAAATATAAATTCTGATACATTCAATTTTTATTTAAACGAAAGATATGGAGAATCTGAACAATTTGGATTCAAATGTGTAAATAGCGACACTGTAGTAGCAATTTTAAACAATTATAAATCAAATGCACTAGGATAAGATAAAATTTCAATATTCGTGCGTACTTGAAGGTGTCGTGCCTGA
Organism: Stenolophus ochropezus; assembly: GCA_035578165.1. Classification (NCBI taxonomy): domain Eukaryota; kingdom Metazoa; phylum Arthropoda; class Insecta; order Coleoptera; family Carabidae; genus Stenolophus; species Stenolophus ochropezus. The sequence continues at coordinate 8,621,685 of JAQOWZ010000003.1, forward strand.
AATATAGAATACTGCCATTATAAAGCCAATTACGAAACATCAAGAATTTGCTACCTTCGATGTTTTGAGAACAATCAGTATTATACCAGCCATGTCCAAAGGATTGGAGACAGTATTATTAATCATTCTGGATTTAGAAAAGGACATAGCAATACATGTTCTTAAATATTGTTGACACTTTATTAAATAACATTGATAAATCCAAGGATACCTTACTTACTCAGATTGATTTAACTAAGATATTTGCTATGGTAAATCACAGTATGCTGTTTGCCAAACTAAAATTTTTCCGAGAATGCAATTCTGTGTTGTAAAAATTATTTAACCATCAGATATTTTTATGTGTGTGTATCACACAATTCGAATATATTTATTTCAAATAATGTTGCTCTTCAAAATGGTGTACCACAATGTTCAATTGTAGGCCATTTATTTTATCTTATATATGTAGTGGATATGCCCTCATTTCTGAATTACTCCTCAGCACACTCATATGCAAATGATAAAACAATTATTGCATCTTTAGATCCAGCAAATATAAATGAACAAATAACAAACATTAACTGTGATTTAAGGAAATTATCTATATGGATAAAAGATAACGGCCTCAAAATTAATGAGTCAAAATCATCATACCTTGCTGTTGACAACTGCGATTACTGATACAAAGCTGGATGATACCATTCTCAAATGAGATTGAGGATCCAGTAAAATCCCTTCTTTATATAAAATTTTTTCAATGTAACGAGTTTTACTTATATCGTCAAATGGGTTAAATATAAGTTCTTACGATATATGTTTCTAATGTAACAATGGGAATCCGAGAATTTGAGCTATTGAATTTTGAGTTTTAATTTAATAAAAAGTTATTTATGAATTTGGAATTAAAATATCGAAATTGGTAGAATTTAAATTGCTGCCACCAGATTATTTTTAATTAGAATAATCAAACTAATTTTAGGAAAAGAATTAAATAATTGGGTAATCTAAGCGATTGTAAGAAAACTTAACAATAAAATATATTAAAATGAAATAGAATTTAAAAAATGCGTTGCAAGTTCAAAGTAAAAAACTACTAATAAATAATAACAAGTTACATATAAAAATAAAACTTAAACATACTTACAAAATAATATTTACAAAACGAGTCATGATTGACTCCTCTTCTTTATTCGCTGATTGTCTGTCTCTGACTCGTGACTTGCCAATTTCCAAAAGTTGACCTCAGACGGCCCACCCCCTTGGAGTTACAGAATTCATCCCCATTTTCTTATTTTCGTAATTTCACTTGTCATCTACTACATGGGCGTGTAAATATGTTGCACTCCAAAGCCTCTAACAGGGTGCATTCGCAACACCTTGAGATGCACAAAAAATTAGAAAGTTGGCGTCTTCTGAGAATCTTTACAAATCTTTAAACTATTTATTATCAGAAAGAATTTAGAAACCAGTCAACAGCAAGATAGATAACAAAATAAGTATTTGTTTAATTGGATCAGATGTTTTGTTACACTTATAACACGTGAACTGGAAAACGTACCACCAATTAGATTAGAATCTCGTAAACCTATGTGGAAACAAGATTTCATTCACAAACCTTTTTAGCTTAATGATTGTTGGAAAAATGCTTGGCAAAAAGTTCAGATATTTAATAATAACTCACTGGAGGATCCGACAAAAGAAGTACCGGGAATTGAAAAATTTGATGTAACCTGAGTCGTATTCGAATGGATCTTGGTAGAAGTAATAATATGATTTATCTCTGGAATTTACGTGACAATCCCGCTTATAAATGCGGTGCCAAAATAGAAACAATTTGAATATTATAGAAAATTGTCCAATTAAATAAATTTGAACATGTTTTTGTAGATCTACACAATATTACACTAGATAATATGGAATAGTTAGAGAAATTGAAATATATATATATATATATATATATATATATATATATATATATATATATGTATATATATACAAGCTGTCTCATAACTTCAGGTACATATTAGAAGGGCATATAGTTCTTAATGTCCTGATTACGAAACAAAAGGAGTTTTTTCAAAATTTAAAAATTAGTTTTTTTAGGTTTTTGAAGGAAACAGTTTTGGGACACTTTTAATACAATTACGAGCACGGATATGTAGATTTGTTTATCCATCATCAAGAGATCTCGGAACAGAGTCTAAAATCTGAATAACTAAATGCTGGTTCATATTCACCGAATAGGATTTCCCTATTGCACGTTGGTAACTGCCTGTAGCATAAAAGAAAAGAGTGGAAAGAAAGTCAGGAGTTACAGCATTTTATTGGTTTGATATCGTCAATGAAGATATTAATCGAAATCTAAGGTAATGTACCATATCTTTATTTAATCTAAATAGTTCTATAAATCATGAAACCGGTAAAGTGAATAGGTCCCTAACATATCTCAATATACTATGTTCCAAATGTAATTCCTTATGCTCATCAGCTAGCATTTCTTCGTAAATAGCAAACTGAGCTGGAAGCATCCACAAATTAAATATTCCTTAATTTATTATTAGCATTTTATTTTACGTAACAGAATTATATTACTTACCGCCAAATATTTTTCTTCCGCTTCGATAGAATTGAGTTCAGTAAAATAGTAGTAAATAGTTATAATTTTAGGTATATATATATATATATATTGCTACATATATATATATATATATATATATATATATATATATATATTCATATTCATAATAGGCATATAATTATTAAAAAAAAAACCTTACTTTTATATTTATCTTCAATTTTTTTTTAATAAAAAATAATTTATGTCTTTTTTACTACTTTCGTAATACGGTAAAATATTTTCTTTAAATTCTGCCCACTTACTAAAAAGGTTTTTTCCTATTCCAGGCCATAAAAATCAAGTTTGTACTAAAACAAAAAAAACAATTCAAAGTGTAATAAGCAAACTTACGAAATTGTTTATAAAGTAGATAGTAAAATTGGAAAATTATATTTTCAAAAATATTGAAGATCCAAATAGTTTCCAGAAGTTTGTTTTTATTTAATTTTCAATATTAATATTTTTTGAGAAGCAGTGTTCAGTATAAATGATATCTTAATGTCATAACCTAACTTAAAAATAGTTGTCTCTCCAGTTATTAAATTTGGTTCTATTATTGGCAATAAAACGATATTTAAAGACGTAGGTAAATTTTGGTTAAAGTTACAAACGAACATCAAAATGATTTATAAATAAGAAATTAAATCTGATCATCAATTATGAAAAGTATACTGGTTTTTAGTTCTTTTTATTAAAAAATATTTGATGCAAAAATTGCATAAAACTTTACTTTTTTAAATTTTGACGCAATGCAATATTTGAATATAACTACTCATCTGATTTTCATCTGCAAATATCGCACAAATTTCTTGTGCAATTTTTTCAAATTCTTTTTTTAGAAATAATGTATTGTACTTTAATTCTATTTAATTTTATTCTGTCGGATGGGATCATTATTTTAAATTTTAAAATGTTTCGTCCAGTTTATTGTAGAGTATGTTTCGTACACTTTACAATAATAAATAATTAATAGTTAATAATTCACTGATCTACAATAAAAAAAATTGTATACTCTTTAAATGTAGTACATTATTATACGCAAAGAGGATAATTAATTCATTTAATTTCCACTTGTATAATTGTTTCCTGAAAAGAATTAGTATACCAAAATTTAAGTCCGGTCTTAGTTCTTTCAGATCAAATACGTTAATATATCGTAACAATCTACAAAGTTGCTAGCCTAAAAGCAGAATTTTAGTCAAAAATTATTTTCATATTAATATTTAACGCATGCTTATTAAATGCTAATTTTAGTACATTTAAATATATACATACATGCTCATCTTCCAAATAAGAATATGATTATTCAATTTTAATTTCTTTTACAAAATTAAACAATTCGGGTTCCCTGGGATTATCACTAAATTTTAACTGAACTTGTAGGAATGTCCAAATTAGTTACATAGTTCTCCTCGTAGTCTCAATCTCTTGGTTAGGAAGAATTTGAATATTACTTTCTGCAACCAATTCTGGAGATGAATTAGATAAAAATGTCAAATAGTTCCACGTAGTAGATTCCATTTTTTTAATATTTAAAAATATATTCACTGGTACACGTATAATGCACACTTTTAACTTGACATACAAATGGATAAATGAGTCTATTACTACGCATTATGTTTCTGCAAGTATATTATATACTTTTGATTTGAAATTTGAAATGTTCTAGCAAACGTAAAATATTATATTACAAATTATATAATGTTTTCAAATCTTACGTTCTATTATTTTAAAAATTAAATTTTTAATGAAAAATATTAATTTATATTTCATCTAAAGTTAAATATTTTAAAAATAATTGTACAAGTCTTTTAAATCAACCAAAATAAGCATGGGGATATCGAAAACGTTAGGAGATACGAGATCGGTTAAATTAGACCAAAGTGCTCCATTATAGGACCACTATAACAATGTTTTTTTCCTGAAAAATGCATTACTAGATACGAAAATGTAAATTTTTCGTATTTTTATTTTTGTTTAAAACTTCTAGAGTTAAAATATTAAATGATTTTGGCGACTTGGTTCTTCAGACACTTATTTATAATAAATTTACAAGGGTTCTTATTTTTTTTGACGCGTACCGTTTCCAAGTTATCGGTGTCAACTTCAATTTTTCGTATGGAGCTTACAGTAAGTCGAGCAGTAAGTTGTTATAATTTTGAATAAGCTTTTTTTGTTATTCAACTATATAAAAAGTCCTATTTTAATTTAATGACTAATATGAAAAATTAAGAAAAACTTTTTTTGTCTCTCTCTCGCAGTATGTTCGCAGGTAATCATGATACTAAAATTTCAAAAATTGGTTTCAAATATGACAACATATACCTACGGAATTGTTTAAAGTATATTTTATTGTAATAAGGATTATTTCTAATATTATTAATAACAAAATTCTACATGCCACCAGTACTGCTTCATCATCATCAAAGAGATCTAAATTTTATTTTAACATTTCATATTAGACAATAATACGTCGAAAAATCAAAATAACATTATACTGAGCATAATTTAAAGAAGAGTTTACATAGGAAGAAATGTTATCGTAGTATCCAATCCTAATAAAATATATTAATTTTAAAATGTTTAAATAAACAACAATTGTAGTATTAAGAAGTGTCGTAATGGGGATCGCTGGTTTGATTCCCCACAAAGGGTTATTTTTAATTTTTTTTTTGTAAAATATTTTGAACATAGTAAGCATTTGCAGGATGTTTAATTCGTGTGTGACATTGTTGCCCGTTTACACCGCGTTCCCGCAACTTTGGTGTGTGCCATTGTTGCCTGTTTATATCGTGTCCCGCAACTTTGGGGTGTGCCATTGTTGTTCCAATTTCGGTGGTGGCCCTTGCCGATTGTTTATTGTCAACCATTAATTGTCGACGGTTCATTGTTGACCGTTCATTGTTGACCGTTCATTGTTGACAGTTTTCTTCTAAACCTGCAATTGCTCTTGTTCTATATAGGATTTACATTATTTTATTTCCTTTCGATTTTACCTATTGTTTTCTTTCATTTATACATAGTATTTTTTTGTAAATATTTAAAGAAAATATTAAATTTAACGTTTTCCTCTGTTTTTGTTAAAACAAAACCGAACTCTTGTCTCCACTAAGCTACCCATTTTAGCGTTCGAGAAGTACCTTAGCGACGCTTAACAGGGTGTCTCATACTGTCGACCACCTCTCCCTGTGCTGCGGTACCGACCGATTGACACCCGAGCAATAGATCTGGCAGTACGGAGATCCGGCTCAAAGAACGCCGCTATAGACAACGCTATAATTTCGCGGCCAAGCGAAATAGCGTTACAAAATATAGAAAAGGAACAGTATAAATAAAACAAAAATAACAGTGAATAGTTTACAGTGTAACTGTGTAACCTTAAATTCACTATAAACTGGTCAATATTTGGACAGTGTTCATTACAATTGAATTAATAAACAAAAATAACCAAATCAAACATTTCTAAAACTATATTTATTACAGGCCGTCTTATAGAGTTCTAGTGCGATTTTATTTAAATCTTCCTTTTAACCCCTCTAGTTGTTTACGGAATTTTTAAATCCTTTCCAAATAGTAAATTTTATATTAGGCGATAAAGCTTTGAACGTCTGGTAGAAAGAATGTTTTTTTCTTTTACCTATGCGATGACATCTATCAATAACACTGGCATTTATTGATATTTTAAAAGTTTCATTGTAAAAGTAGGCACCCGCTCTTCAGTGTTTGAGACATGTGATGTGACATTACAACTGTACTTTTATAAGAGATTAAAGAGAAGGAGCAACAACAAACATGTCTCCTCGGAGACGCGTAAGAGAATTATTAATACTATTAATAATATTAATATTAAACTTTAATACCAGAAACAATATGTACACATTTTTCGTATGCAGCAAGCAACTTATTATCACTTATAAACAACAAAGAACAGTCTTCGAAGCGTTTAAATTTTTTAGATATTTATAGGTATATTTACGAAAAACAGTACAAGCGAACTTTGGACTAATACTGGTAACAGTCGTATCCATAAGTTCTGATATCTTGTTTAATTTAAAGATTTTATACATCGGGATTTCACCTGTCGTCATATCTATTTTTAAAATTTTTATACAAAATAATGATTCTACATAATTTTTAACAAAATAGTTTTTTTTTCTTAAATCAAAAAATTCCCATTTTTTGTTTTCATATGTATGTGCTGTATGGTAAATAGTTACAAAAACTAATATCTAAACATTTTAATTTATAATTTTATTAGTGTGAAAGCAAAGATAATATTTTTCAAGCACAACGGTTACCCTGAACACTTTTAAGGCGATATTGCTGTTGTAATTTAGTGCCATGACAGTGATCGATATTCGGTGTCATATGTTTACACACACACATGAAAAGCGTCGCGACCTACACTGTCATTAGAGCGTCACGACTAGTGATAAACGATGTTTCACGAACTGTGATTTAGTCATTGATATTGAAAAATATAAGGTTGTGATTGCTATCCAATATTTTTTAAATCTGTGATTCGTAATCACAATCGCTATTATATATGTAACAGGTACGGTCGCTTATGACGAAATCTAGTACCTGACATACAAGGGTTTTAATTTGTTTTAGTTTTTACTTGTCTCAAAAGTAATTCACGAATTATATTAATGAACAACTTTTACACGAGACAAGGGTAACGTTAGACACTGTCACCACTATCACTTTATTTAAAAGTCTGCCGTGATAGAAGCAGACAGAGGAATGATAATAATGATAACAGACGTGGTTTACTATATGGTCAAATTGGTGCAGGGTAGTAATTTTAGAACAATAGAGTTTTACCTACGCGTTGTGCTACCACGTCACAAAGACAGGGGTTAGAATAGGATGGGCTGAATCAAACACGATATTCCAACAATAACAAAATTATATAAATTTTAATAATCAATCGCGATCAAAAACATTTATATAATTCAAATAAACTACAACGCGTAACAAGATTCTATATAAACTCTAAATTCTTAATTTTCTAATTTACAAACAATTTGGAAAACCTTTTTACATCGATCTACAAATAAATATTAATCCACACAGAATAATAAAAATTACTTACAAATTTACATCACGATGAGAGAGCCTTTACACACAGTAAAACAACTAATTGGTTATTTCACTAAGAAATACCAAGGTATGTCTGACATTCAGTCAAGACATCCACAACAGTCGAATATTAGAACAAGAGAGAGAGATTTCAAACTTCGGAGGGCCATTTAATAGTAAATTGCCAGAAGTTCTCAACCTATGTTTATCCGGCTCTTCTCATCCCCTAAGTACAAACTATGCTAAAAATAACCCAACTATTGATGTCCACCGAGGGCATTACGTATCGGAAACGGACAGTTATTTATTTGAAAACAAGCTTCAAGGCGCAAAAAGTGCGTCCTCAACCATAAATCTGTCCATTTCGTAACATCTGGAGTACTGCACTAACAAAAATTTACAAAAATACACGGCCCCCAAGCGGTTACGCTTCGTTACGTTAACGTTTTACAAATTAACTATATCTATTAATAACAAAAATTCCCCAATATAACCGTACAATATGTGTTCACAAATATCGTGTTAAAATTACGGATAGGAAAGCAGTAATTACAAAGCAAAATGTGATACAAAAGTAGCAGTTCGCCTTCGCAGTCTTACTTAAGAATTCCGATTAGTAACGAATATTTCGCATCATCACTAGTCACGAATAGTGATAGGCATATTCAAATGATTTTTATAATTTTAGTATTCAAATGAATTTCGAAATCGAATCACGTAATGCGAGACCTATGTCGTTTGAAATCGGTTTACCGAATTATATTTAGTATTTAATTGTGACTTCCAGTCTTGTTACGCTCTGACTTATCATTATGTGTTTATTTTCTTTGGTCAATGACGTCTTATTATGTGTTCATTGACTGTGGTTCCATTGTTTGTTATATATCGTACTGTAAAGGAATTATATGTTAATTATATGTTGTTTATTTTTATTAGTATTAATATAATTTCGTATTCTTTTACCTAACCCGCGATCTAAACCAAATGCAGCATCAGGACATTTCCGAGGAAAAGGTAAGTATAGTATTATATACTTGTATAATAAAATATTCGATTGGTATAATGGTTACAGTGATAGAAAGATACCAGTATTATAATTATTCTAGTGATAGAACCATTCGAGTGATACAATCATACATACAATTTTAGGAATAATCAAAATATCTCAAGACATTTACATAATCGAATACATCGATTATTTTCATTAAAATTATTCCATCATTAGTCACGACATCTTAGCATTGCGACATTAATACACTTAGTTCAGACGATGACACTTTTGCGGTATGCATGAGAGCAGTTGTCGCCAACATAGTAAATCAAATGCACTAAATTATTTTCTTCTAATTTAAATTTCATTCCATAATCCACTATTTTCTTTTATTATTATTAGGCAAAAGAATATTTGAGACATCATATTTATTTATTGTAAATATAGTTTTTAAATAAAAGCTAGGAACAATAAAAATTCATATTTAATGATGATATTCTTTTAAAAAAAATATGGATATTATATTTTGTTCTTTTTTTACATTATTTCCCAACGTAACAACTTGAAAGTAAATTGGCACATTGACAATACTGTAACTAAACGTCAAAGTTTACATAACCTAATTTTCTTCCTTATCATATTGCTGAGCCCTTTCTTCAGAATAAATAGATTTTTGAAACAGGTCATGAAAAAATGTTGTGTTTACACGACAGGAAAGCACTTTTTCTACTCTCACTCGACTGTCAAACTCTAACTCCAGCGGTAAAAATATATGGTTTGACAAATAAATATTACATCATGCATTTTTGATTAAAATAAAGGATTACAATTTTATCAAATCTATTACTTTATTGGGTTTGTAGCTTTCTAGTATCATTTTAACAGTATTGAAACAGTTGTTTTATTTTTGCTATTAACTAGATCTTAAATATCAAAGAATATCTGTTTTGATAAACGTCATTTTTTTTCTTTGCGTTCTTATTAATTTTGACCAATTTTCAAAAAACTATTGTTTGAAAATTGATTGCGAAATAGTTTTACATTCTCGATTGTTTATTTTTTGCTTGATGTGCGATTTATTCTAGAATACAAAAGTACAATTTCGCAATTTAGAATAAAAAAAAACTATTACCATTCTACCGTTTTATATTCTATTCCTTTCTAAATCTCGATAAGTAAATATTGATTTAGATAATAGTGGTTACTAGGTTTATTATTAAGAGCAAATCAATAATTTATAAGCTTCATTTTATAATCTTTTAAAACATAATTATAATGTCAACTACAATTGAACAATAATAATGAGTTTCAATATCAGGTTTCGAATCAAGCAAACGAAATGAACTTGAAATAAAATCTTAACGAAGATAAATCAATTTAGTAGGTCGATTAAAATAAAGATTAAACAGTAATTACAACATGTTATCAGAATATCAGAATAAAAGTTATATTATTTTAAGATTATATAAATTAAATACAAGAAATTCTCCTTAATTAAATCTATTTCAGCGTATCGTTATACAGCTATAATATTTGTTTAAAAATTATTTCTAATATTTCTAAACTATCTCAATTTTCTCGAAATTTTTCAAATACATTAATAAAAGTTAATACATCGTTGAAAAGAGAAAAAAATTGCGGTTTCTATTTTATTAAAATAATTATAGGTTGCCATTTGAAAAATAAAAGTTGATAGTCGTATCTTGTAAACCTGACTTTATAAAAAATATCTACATCTGCCATCAAGTAGTACATGTAAAATAATAAATTTTTTATATGAGCCATTTTTTTCTCTTGCTTATAATAAAAAAGATAAAGGGAGGGGCGTCTTCCCAGACTCACCCTGTATATATATACATATATATATATATATATATATATATATATATATATATATATATATAACTGATTTGCTTGAAAGAAATTTCTCAGCTTGAACTATGTGTGAAATTAATATTATTTATTCCTGTTCAGCCATTTGTGCATTAGATTTCAGGTGCAAAATATGTAATTTTTTTCATATGTTATATTTGTAATACATTATCTGGACAATCATAGAAAACCCTGATTTTTTTTACATGTATTATATAGAAGTTGTTGTAGTAGACGAAAAATCGTTAGACATACCACAGACACACATAGCCACAAGGACATGCAGACATCACTGTAAAAATAGTAAAATCGTATTCTAGAGATTCTAATTTGACCAAAAACAACCCCTTCCTTAGGAATAGGATAGGCGAATGATAAAAATTAACTATAATATTTCCGCCAAACATGTTTTTCTAGAAGCTAGTATTCCTACAACTATTACTTGTATTTTTATATACTATGGCTATACAACGAACTATGTATGTAATTATTCTTTTTTGTTAATTGATTATTTTAAATAATAACTAATACTTTGTCAAGTGTATCACTAATCAGATTCATAGTATATACCTAATTTAATATTGATAAGGAAAAAAGTATTTAGCTTATCGATGAAGTAAACCTGTTTAAACAAGATTTTTTCTTGTTATCGCAGGTGATGTGATTGCGTTATAAGTGTTGTGACACGAGCAGACGGTGGAACAGTTGTGCAGAATGTTTTCGCGAGTGTTGTTGTTGTGCAGTCTGTGCACTGCCCTGCAGGCTATCCCGGTGTCGGACGACCTCTTCGAACTTTCCATCGTGCATCTCAACGACTTCCATGCGCGGTAAGCCCAAGTCAAATCTATAATTATTAAATAACTACGAGTTTTAAAGTTCAATAAGATTATACAATGAACAGAAGTGCACAAATTTGTGGCCTTTTTCACAAGAAATGGCCCTTTAAATGAATTGTTACCCATAATCACATATGATATTATAAGTTACAGCCTTCTGCTAAACAATTTAGTAAATAATGAGCTACAAATAGCAGAATGAATTTGATTTATTTAAAAATAAAAATTAACAAATATTTGCACTCATCTCAGAAATTTGCATATTGAAGCGCATTTCGAATGTAGTAAGTGCAGCTGTATTTTTTATTTTACGACAAGTCATATGGTGTCTATCGTTGAGACTTGAACTCACGATAACAATTTCGAATGACGTCACAGCGAGGTAGAAGAAATGCTACCTCGTTCAGTCGATATACAGAGCAACATCTATCTATGAACTTTAAATGAGTATATCTTTTAATAGAACAATGATATCAAATATTTAAAAACAATTTCATGAATAATACAAATAATTTAAGTTTAAAACATAACGTATTTACTTAATATAAATTTTGACGTTTCCTATGTCAAAAGTCAATGTTCCCAAATGTGTGATGAAGTAACTAAATTAAAACCAAATATTCCTAAACCAACTTCACTGAAGACGGTGGCAGTTGTATTAGGGTTGACAATATTAATTTATAAATTTAAAAATTAACTATTATTTTTTAATACAAACAATGTTGCCAAATTATAAAGTAACTAAATAAAAATCAAATATTCCTAAATAAAATAAATTGAATACTTTGCTGAGTTTGTTATCAAAACAAAGGAAACCATAGGGGCCAGTTTTAAAATGACAAAAAAATGTGTCATGTCGATCTGCATTTGTTTTTCGTAAAAAGTTGTTAGAAGTAGGTCGTTCTTGGGTTGTAAGGAAACCACACAATACGGACTGGTGTGCACGAATGACAAAAATGTTCTACGTAGATTAGAATTTGTTTTTTGCAAAATGTTGTCAGAAAAATGTCGTGTTTGGGTATTTTCGAATTACATAAGTCAATATTGCCAAATGTTTAATAAAGTAACTAAACAAAGAACAAATATTCCCAAATGAACGTTACTGAAGTCAGTGAATGTTATATTAGGCTAGGTCACGATGAGGGCTATCGTGCAAAATGAACAAAAATGTTCTGTATCGAACGGCTTTTGTTTTTCGGAAAAAGTTGTGAGAAGTATGTGGTGTTTGGTATCAAATGAAAAGGCTCGATAAGGGCTGGCGTGTAGAATTAACAAAAAAATTCAATGTTAATCGGCTTTTGTTTTTTACAAAAAATTCACAAAGGTATGTCGAGTTTGATCTCAAATGAAAGGTCTCGTTGAGGGCTAGCGTGCAGAATTGACAAAAATGTTCCATGTCGATCGGCTTTTGTTTTATGCAAAAAGTTGACAGAAGTATGTCGTGTTTGGTATCAAGTGAAAGGTCTCGGAGAGGGCTATCGTGCAGAATTGATAAAAATGTGCTATTTCGATCGGTATTTGTTATTTGCAAAAAGTTGTCAAAAGTGTGTGGTGTTTGGTATCAAATGAAAGGTCTCGGAGAGGGCTAGCGTGCATAATTGACAAAAATGTAATATGTCGATCGGTTTTTGTTTTACGCAAAAAGTTGTCAGAAGTATGTCGTGTTTGGTATCAAATGAAAGGTCTCGGAGGGGGCTAGCGTGCAGAATTGACAAAAAATATGCTATGTCGATCGGTATTTGTTTTTCGCAAAAAGTTGTCAGAAGTGTGTGGTGTTTGGTATCAAATGAAAGGTTACAAAGAAGGTTGGTGTGTAGAATTAACGAAAATGGTCAATGTCGATCGGCTTTTGTTTTTTGCAAAAGGTTGTCACAAGTATATAGTGTTTGGTATCAAATGAAAAGTCTCGGTGTGGGCTAGCGTGTACATATGATAAAAATGTTTCATGTCGATAGACTTTTGTTTAATGCAGAAAGTTGTCAGAAGTATGTCGTGTATGGTATCAAATGAAAGGTCTCGGTGAGAGTTGGGGTACATAAATGACAAAAATGTTTCATGTCGACCGGCTTTTGTTTTTTGCAAAAAATTATTAAAAGTATATCGTGTTTGCAATCTAATGAAAGGCCTCGGTGAGGCCTGACGTGGAAATATTAAATAATTATTTCATGTCGATTGACATTTGTTTTTTGCACTGACAGCGGAGCTCTAGGGAATGCTCGGCGTAGCCGAGAATTCGCTAGTCACTATACTAGACGATTACATTCACTATTTTTAATATATCTCACTTTCTATAGATTCATTTACGACAAACGATTAATTTTTATAAGTAGCTACAGCCTGAACCATACAAGAGATTGATGTAATTTTTTCTTTAGATTGTAGGGAATAATGTGAATTACGATCCTTTTGGGGTCTCATAATTTTCTGTGAGTGGTTTTCATGTAAAAAAATAAAAACTGTGCAAAATTGGTACCATGAAACAATGGATCCCGGAGGCCATGTCTAACAGTAAAAAAGAATTACTTCCGCATCCGTCACTTTTCACAATCTGTCTATGAACTTTAAATGATTATATCTTTTAAAAGAACATTGATATCAAAAATTTAAAAACAATTTCATGAATAATAGACTTGAGCAAAGGTGTTACAACTAATTTAAGTTTAAAACATAACGTATTTAATTAATATAAATTTTGACGTTTCCAATGTCAAAATTCAATGTTGCCAAATGTGTGACTAAATTAAAATTAACTAAATTAAAACCAAATATTCCTAAACTAACTTCACTGAAGACGGTGGTAGTTGTATTAGGGTTGACAATATTAATTTATAAATTTAAAAATAACTACTAATTTTTAATACAAACAGTGTTGCCAAATTATAAAGTAACTAAATAAAAATCAAATGTTCCAAATTAAATTGAACACTTTGCTGTGTTTGATATGAAAAGAAAGAAAACCATAATGTGTCATGTCGATCTGCATTTGTTTTTCAGAAAAAGTTGTTAGAAGTAGGTCGTACTTGGTTTTTAAGGAAATGTCACAATGTGGACGGGTGCGCACGAATGACAAAAATGTTCTAAGTAAATTAAAATTTGTTTTTTGCAAAATGTTGTCAGAAAAATGTTGTTTGGAAAAGTTGTGAGAAGTATGTGATGTTTAGTATCAAATGAAAGGGCTCCATAAGGACTGGCGTGTAGAATTAACAAAAATGATCAATGTTGATCGGCTTTTGTTTTCTTCAAAATTTTCTCAAAGTTACGTCAAGTTAGGTCTCAAATGAAAGGTCTCGTTGAAGTCTAGCGAGCAAAATTGACAAATATGTTCCATTCTGATCGGCTTTCCTTTTATGCAAAAAGTTGACAGAAGTATGTCGTGTTTGGTATCAAGTGAAAGGTCTCGGAGAGGGCTAGCGTGCAGAATTGACAAAAATGTGCTATGTCGATCGGTATTTGTTTTTTGCAAAATATTATTAGAAGTATATCGTGTTTGGAATCTAATGAAAGGTTTCGGTGAGGACTGACATGCAGATATGGAAAAACTATTTCATGTCGATTGGCAGTTGTTTTTTGCATTGTCAGCGGTGTTTTAGGTAATGCTCGGCGTAGCCGAGAATTCGCTAGTCCAATATTCTAAAAGGCTTAGACAATTTTTCCTATATATATTTTCATCAGATCGCCAAAATTTTGCAACGGGCTACAACATAAACTGATTATCCGATTTTAATTATTTTTACACCATATTATTGGGCTTGATTCAACTTAATTTCCTATATAGTTTCTATATTTTTACTGTGTATGGTTCTTGTGTAAGAAAAATTAATCTTTGTGAAATTGGTACTTTGAAACAATAGCTCAAGCAAGCATTGGAAAATTTCAAGTGAATGCCAACTACTAGCTGTCATGTTTGACAAGTCAGAAGCAAACTTTAATCATTTATTACTTCTTAATGAATAAAGATATCAGAAATATGAAAGCATTGTTATACATTGTATACATGAGCAATTATTTCACTAAAAATTTTAGTGCCATTCGTGGCGAATTTAAAATTTCTAATTTTTGACGCTTAAGTGGCAGTACACACAGTGTTGCCAAATGTGTAATAAAGTAACTACATAAAAACCAAATATTCCTATAGGAACTAAACCGAAGATAGAAGCTGTTATTTAAAATAGCCGATGGTAATTTATAAATTTAAAAATTAACTACAATTGTTTAATAGAAACAGTGTGGCCAAATTATGAAGTAACTAAATAAAAATCAAATATTCCTAAATTAAATAAATTGACATGTCGATCTGCATTTGTTTTGCGCAAAAAGTTGTTAAAAGTAGGTCGCCATTGGGTTTCAATGAAACGACACAATATGGACTGATGAAAAGTCTCGGAAAGGACTGGTGTGCAGAAATGAAAATTTTCTATGTTGATCGGCTTTTGTTTTATGCAAAAACTTAATAGAAGTATGTCGTGTTTGGTGTCTAATGAGAGGTCTCGTTGAGCGCTGAAATGCAAAATTGACAAAGATGTTCCATGTCGATCGGGTTTTGTTTTTTGCAGAAGTATCTCGTATATGGTATTGAAAGTAATTTTCTGGCGAGGACTGGCGAGCAGTATTGACAAAAAATTTCTATGCCAATTGGCTTTTGTTTTTTGCACAAAGTTGACCGAAATATGTCGTGTTTGGTATCGAATGAAAGGTCTCGGTGAGGGCTCGCATGCTCGGCTATTGTTGTCTGCAAAAAGTTGTAAGAAATGTATTCGTGCTTGGAGTCAAATAAAAAGACTTGATGAGGGCTGGCGAGCAGATATGTCAAAAATGTTTCATGGCGATCGGCTTTTGTTTTCTGCAAAAAGTTGTCAGGAGTATATCGTGTTTGGTGTTAAATAAAAGTGCTGACGTCCAGAATTAACAAAAATGTTTCATGTTAATCGGCTTTTATTTTTTGCAAAAAGTTGTCAGAAGTATATCGTGTTTGGTATAAAAAGAAAGGTCTCGATGAGAGCTAACATGTTAAATTGACAGAAATGATTCATGTTGACCCGGTTTTGTTTTTTGGAAAAAGTTGTTAGAAATATGTCATGTTTGGTATCAAATTATATGTCTTGACGAGGGCTGATGTGCAGAAGTGACAAAAAATTGCCAAGTTGATCTGTATTTGTTTTTTTACAATTACTTGGCGGAAGTGCACCGTATTTTGATATTAAATGAAAGTATTCGACAATCAATTAGCTATTAAATGTTAATATTTCACTGATGCCGGAGGCCTAGGAACGTTTGTAACAAATACTCAATTTTAAAATTTTCAGCTGATCTCTTTAAAATAACGGAAAAGTATACGCCACAGATATATTGAGGAAATTAAAAAAGGAAACAACCGAGTGGTTCAAGTGCCATTAAAAGAAAGAAATGGCATTTATTTGTTCGATTAAATTTGTATAATGGCCTTGCCCTAATCGGTTTTTTAAAAATAAAGCACGGTGCCTACTCATAAAATGTATATTTATAGTAAACATAAAATAACAAGAAACAGTTTCTCCTTCTTCGCCTTTGTATGTAAAAATTACGTTTTAAAAAATATTGCTATTATATCATTTAACAATTCAAGTAGAAATCATGCAACAGCGCAATCACAGTCTAATCACACCGCGCCGTGCAGGTCAAAGTTAAAAAGAATCCATCATGAAGTTAATTCTTAAAAACTGATAAGCTAAAGCAGTTAGCGAGTCAACTGAGGTAAAAAAGAAAATCAAAAATTTTCATTCAGCTGTCTATTGCAAACGAAAAAAGTACTAAAATAATGTGAAGATATGTCTAGAAATAAATGTAGAAAATCTTCAATTTAAAGTTTCTCATAATTAATTTACGTCCTATAAATAATAAAAAGATCATTTAAATGAATTTGGATAAAATGCATGCTTTTAATCTAATTTGGAATGAAATTCCAAGGCAAGTAAGTTTTAGACCTGATTTTTTTTCAGTTTGTAGGAGTTAAGTTTGTTGTTCTGGAAAATATATATATATATATATATATATATATATATATATATATATATATATATATACAGGGTGTCCCATTTAAGATACGAATGCATTGGTATCTCGAGAACCGTAAGAGCTACGAGGTTGGTTAAATTAGACAAAAGTTGCCCCGTTAGGAGGCTATTTTAATAGTGTTTTGTTATTTGCGAAAAAATGCATAGGTCACTAGATATAGGGAAAAATGTAAATTTAGCGATTTTCTTTTTTTGCTTATAACTTTGTTATATGAAATAATACGAGATTCTGGTTTGCACTTTCTTAAGGCACTTTTGTATGGTGAATTTGCAGAAGTACTCAATTTTTTTTATATCTAACCATTTACGAGTTACTGATAGCAACTTTTATTTTTCATATGGAGGTCATATTAAGCTATGGTATTTTTAAATAGAGATTTTTTCTAGCTTTACAATGATATAAAACAGTAATAATTTATTTTTATAATTAACAGAAATATTAACAAAATTTGTTATTTATACGACAATTGCATTGAAAAAAGTAAATTAAAGGCTGCAGTGGAAGAAAATAACTATTTCATAACATATATTGCAACAAGTTTATTTAATTAAAGTTAAAAATACAAAAATAATTAGAGAAAATTTAACAATAAATTTAGTTAGAAAAAAGTAAATCGAAGGCTGCTGTGGAAGAATTTAACTAAATTTATTGTGAAGTTTTCACAAATTATTTTTGAATTTTTAACTATAATTAAATAAACTGTTTGCAATATATGTTATGAAATAGTTATTTTCTTAGACTGCAGCCTTTAATTTACTTTTTTCAATGCAATTGTCGTATAAATAACAAATTTTGTTAATATTTCTATTAAAATAACTTCAGTACGTCATTATAAAGCAATGCGTGTATTTGGTCTTTTTTAGAGAATAAACGGAATAACTTGGCAACGCCGCGGAAAACTAAAACAAAATTTATATGTCCGTATAGAGGAATGAAATACACTTGAAAAAATATAAAAATATACAGGGTGTTCCATTTAATAAAAGGCAAACAATTTTCGCCGAGCCGTAACGCAACACCCTGTATATGTGAAAATAATTTTACGTTATGCTCCTTGAGTTGACCAATAACTTTTGTTAATAAATTTATGCTGTATTTCTAACGACAAGGGAGATATCGAAGACGGGCATTTCGGTGACTCACCCTGTATATATATATATATATATATATATATATATATATATATATATATATATATATATATATACATATATACACGGTGTAAATGAAACTAGGGAACGCGATTTTTCTTGGAAGTTATAATAGATACAAAGAAATCTTTCAAATAAAATTGTTAGTGTTTTTAGTAAGCTACGTAAATTAATGTAAATCAGAAAAAAAAAATTTCGGAGATATACCTATTTTTGACTTTTTTTAAATGGTACGCCTGTATATTTTTATGCTATTAAGTACGAAATAATTTTTGCTTTAAAAAAGTTTCATAAGTTGTACCTTCTAAACTTCATAGAATTCGAGACATTGGAGAAAATATTAAAATAGTTTTACTCGAAATTAAAGCTGGCTATGATATTTTAATTTACAAATGTACATCAAATTCATAACATTCTCGTTAATTGAGTATTCTTCCATGGGGAGTGCATGAAAAATTCAAATAATTTTACACTACCCTGCTTAGGCATTGAATTATGCACTTGTCGAATCTTCAAAATACAATTATAATATTATATGAACTACTTCAAACATTGACTTCTGCATTTTTCAACACCGCATATGTAACTTTAAATAGAAGTTCCTTACGCGCCTGTAATCTTGCTCGTATACGATCTTATGTATTTTGCTAACAATTTTTGATCAAATTCTTGAATACAGGGAATGTTTGTTCAGCTCTACATTAATTTTATGGTTTAGTTACTTTTAGTTTTATATTGGTATTAAATAGTTCTTATTGCTGTTAATAGATAACGCTGAAGAGCAAAGAAACGTCAAATTTAAACATTTTAAATTTGTAATTAATAAATTATTAAACTTTAATGTAGATAATTCAAAACCAATAAAATAATATTATAAATAAAGTAAATTACTTTAAACACTTCTCATATATAATTTAAGTACATTGCTAAAATAGGTATAAAATGTACCGGAGTGATACTTTTGTACGATTATATATGTTATAATATACATATAAATTATTTATAATATTTTTAAAGTGGCATGCGGGATATTTTATAAAATAAATAATAAAAAAAATAAAATCTCCAAACAAGGTGACATCTAGTAGTCGGTGAGAAAAAAACTAAAGTATGGGAAGTTTAAACTTCCTCAATTTAAATGATTTTTTACCCTTTCATATGCGTGACGCTATTGTTTGTTGTACATAAAAACATTTGTTAGTTATTTAAAATATTTCCAAAGCGGCACTCGAACCATTTTGGGATATTAGTAGGAATAAATGTAGAATACGTCATGTCTGGAAGTTTATAATTTTTTACATCCCCTCCTACAGGTGACGCCATTATTTGTTATACATGAAAATAATTGTTATTTTATATACAATTTATTAATAATATTTCCAAAGCGGTATTCGAACCAATTTAAAAAATAAATAGGAATAAATATAAAATATGGTATGTCTGGAAGTTTATAATTTTTTACACCCCCTCCTGCGGGTGACGCTATTGTTTGTTATACAAGAAAACATTTGTTATTATTTATATTATTTATTTAAAGAATATCCAAAGCGGCACCCGAACCAGAAATAAATAGAAATAAATGAATACTTCATATCTGGGACTTTATGAATTTTTTTCACACCCTTCTACGGGGGCGCTACTATGTGTTGTACCTAGAAACATTTGCTGTAATGTATATTATTTATTTATAACAATTTCTAAGCGGCACGCGAGACCGTTTAGGAAATATATAAGAATATATGTTGGATTTGTGAACTTTGGAACTTTAGGAATTTTTTACACACCCTCTTACGGGGGGCGCTACTATGTGTTATACCTAGAAACATTTGTTGTAATGTATATTATTTATTTATAAGAATTCAAAGCGGCACGCGAACCTGTTTAGGTAATTAATAAATAAATAAATATATATATATATATATATATATATATATATATATATATATATATATATATATATATAGGCAAGTTAGAGCGGGCAATCTTTATTTTTTTGTCGTACACCTACGCGGAGCGCTACTATGTTTTATACATGCAAACATTTGTTATTATGTATACCATTTATTTAGTTATATATATATATATATATATATATATATATATATATATATATATATATATATATATATACGGGTAACAAAATTAATTTATTTTAGATTTATTACCAGTAATATTAAGTACAAGGTGCACTTCTATATTTCTGGGTTGGATTGGAAGTACTAGATAATAAGATATAACGGATTGGTTGTTTAGGTTCGAAGAAGTGTCAGCTAATGGATCGCCGTGCCATGAGGGAGAATGCGTAGGCGGGTTCTCGCGAGTTCACTCTGCTGTGCATGGTCTACTCCGCACGCGCCCCAATGCCATCTTTCTCAACGCCGGCGACAATTTTCAGGGCACCGTCTGGTACAACCTGCATCGCTGGAACGTCACGCAACACTTCCTCAATATGCTGCCTACCGATGCTTATGTGAGTTCGCACATTCGAGAGGAGCCATGAAATTAATTGACTTCTGGTGGTAAAATGTCAAACGTGATTAGTAAAAAAAAATTTTTATCTACTCCATACTTTCATACTTCTTTTTTGCATGCTTGTACAGAATGGATACATAGCTTATATTCATGCTAGAGTGGATATGATAAATATCTGACTTGTTGTCAATGTCACAATATATTTTATTCTTTCCAAAATGAAAAAATTCTAAAATATCTGATCAATTCTACACACTAATGTATAAAAATATTATCTAAACTCGTGTCACACCTCACAATATTTATTTAAAATAATTTTTTCATAAAATGGTAAACTGTTTGACACTTCACAGCCAGTGAATTTCTCTGTGAATATCTAAAATTTATTGTTTTTTCTTCGTGTTGGTCGTAAAAAAAGTATAGTATTCAACCCGAGTAGAATGCTCATATCCACTTTTGTGGTACAATGTATTATAGTTGTCACCATAGTACCTAGAAGTGTGAACATTTTTCTAAAAATATTGCTTACATTTAAAAATGACCATTTAAAATACATTACATATTATGATATTCATTTTTTAATAATCCTTTTGGCTTAAAGGTTATCATCATGTTGAAATATAATATAAAACAGTTGGCTTACAACCGTCGAGCAGTGCAGACGTGTGGTTCTATTCCGTGCGCGTGCAGTGTCGAAAAGTGTGTCATACAGTGTGTGCTTACAGTGCAAATTGATTTCCTGTGTTCATCGCAATGAAGTATGTCGAAGAAGATTGAAAAGTCAATAGCTAAAATAACAAAAAGAGACGGCGTCTTCTTTTTGATTCCACCTAGCGGGAAAACATCTATACCGCCAGAGCTTAAGAATGCAGCATTGGTACTTAGAAACCAGCCAAGCTCAGTAAATCAACCCGGCACATCCCCAACCAACCTAGCTATGCCTGTTAACCATTCACCACTTAGAAATTCCAATACAACACCAACTACGACTTATCCTCAGACACTTTCATCAACCAGTACGCCCCCAGCCAACCCCATAACGGACGCTTCTCAGAATCCTCTCCAAACTAATACTCCAATTCCCTTTTCACAGATATCCGAAATCGAAAATCAGCCTCAAACTCAAAACTCTCCTACAGGATACACCCAGATTTTTCCACCTTTATCGAACAGCGCGAACAGTAGCTCAGAATGGCAAACAGTTAAATCAAACAAAACAAAACGAAACAGTCCAGAAATTAACAGCAGGAACGTCAGACAAAAAACTCTAACTGATTTTGTGGTAAGGATAAATACTCAAAATAGATTCCAGGAATTAACTAATCAAGACCCAGAAAATGATAATGATGACGAAAATACAGTTGAAAAACGAGAACCTAAACCGCCACCTATTTTTATTCCTGATATAATTAAATTGCAACCATTACTGGAAATATTGAACTTAGCAGCCAAGGATGATTATTTTTTAAAATCAATGTCAAACAATCAGGTTAAAGTCCAACCCCATACATCTGAGAGTTACACAAAAATCATTAAGAGAAAAAAACGGCTTTTCATACATATCAGTTAAAACAGAAAAGAAACTTTAGAACAGTCCTAAGAAATATCCACTACTCTGCGGATATAGAATATTTGAAAACTGAAATAGAGTCGTATGGTCACAAAGTTATTAATATTCACAATATTAAAAATTGGAAAACTAAACAGCGGCTTCCCATGTTTTATGTGGACTTAGAACAGCAGGAAAATAATAAAAAAGTATACGACATTAAATATTTATTAAACTGCAAAATTGAATTCGAACCTCCGCGAGTAAAACGACAAATCGTACAGTGTACTAATTGCCAAAGATACGGACATACCCATAACTACTGCGAGCGGCAAGCACGCTGTGTGAAATGTGGGAAAAATCATCATACATTTACGTGTGAAAAACCATCTAATACAGATGCAACCTGTGCCTTATGTGATGGAAAACACTCTGCAAATTATAAAGGTTGTGCAATATACAAAGAGATTCAAAAAAGAAAATATCCCACTTTACGTACTAAACAAATTACTCAACGACCTACAAATAATAATGTCAACATCCGTCCAGCACAATATGTAAACAATAACAATACATATGCATGTGTTGCAAAAATGTCTAATCAGCAACCTACTAATATTAATGCAAATACTGCAAAAAATTCACAGGTCGAGACGCCAGCTAATGAAATCGTTACCCCGGAAATAAACACACAAGGTAATTCTAATAAAAATCTAGAACAAATGTTATGTAAACTAATGGAACGTATGGACACAATGTTAAATATTTTAACAACATTAATTTCAAAAATAAAATGAATACTCAGATGAAAATTGTATTATGGAATGCCAACGGCTTGGCTCAACATAGCCAAGAATTAAAATCATTTATTATTAACCACCAACTAGATATAATACTTATATCAGAAACTCATTTCACGAATAAAAACTACCTTAAAATACCAAATTATTCAATATATTCAACAAATCATGCTGACGGAACGGCTCATGGTGGAACTGCAATTATTGTAAAAAATTCAATTATACATTATGAACTTGTAAAATACCAGAAAGAATATTTGCAAGCCACAAATATAAAAATTGAAACGCTATCGGAATCTTTTGTAGTGTCAGCAATTTATATGCCACCGAAACATATAATTAAAAACGAAGAATGTACTACCTTTTTTAATACATTGGGAAATAAATTCATTGCTGGTGGAGATTACAATGCTAAACACCAAATTTGGGGATCGAGACTCATTACACCAAGAGGAAGAGAATTACTCAAAACTATCCAGAATAAACATTACATAACCCTTTGAACTGGAGAACCAACCTACTGGCCGACTGACCCAAATAAAATACCTGATCTACTTGACTTTTTCATAATCAGTGGAAAATCAGAAAAATATTTTAAAGTAGAATTCTGCGTAGATTTATCATCAGACCACTCACCCGTAATTCTAATATTCAGTACACAAATACCAAAAGTAGATAAACCCGCCTCTCTCTGTAATAAAAAAACGAATTGGCACAAATTCAGGAACATACTAGAAAGTAAAATCTCGTTAAATGTCAGCTTAAAATCTCAAGAAGACTTAGATAATGCTGTAGAACATTTAACAAAATCAATTCAGGAATCTACTTGGCAATCGACCCCAATACAAAAATCTTGTAATACTCTAACAAACATACCAGCGTACATCAAACATTTAATATCCCATAAACGGAAAATTAGAAGAATCTGGCAGACAACTCGAGACCCCCAAGTAAAAAGTAAATTAAATAAAGCCACCAAAGACTTGAAAAAAATATTGCAACAAGAAAAAAATGAAACAATTCAAAACTATCTTGAGAATTTATCAGCAACAGAAGCAAGTGACTACTCATTATGGAAAGCAACGAAAAAAATCAAACAGCCCCAACAACACATTCCACCTATTAGGAAAGAAGGCGGACTATGGGCAAGGACTGACTCTGACAAAGCTCTAGCCTTTGCAAATCACCTAAAAAAAGTATTCCAACCTTTTCCACCATCGATACCACCAGAAGATGAACAATTCATATACAACACGTTAGAACATCCCTTTCAGTTGGATTATCCTATACGATATTTTAAACCGAAGGATATTCTCGAGATAATATGCAAACATATAAATCCAAAAAAAAACTCCCGGATACGATTTAATCTCTGGAAAATTTTTAAGACAACTCCCATTTAAAGCAATCATTCTTGTAACTTATATATTTATAACACAATCTTAAGACTTGGAGTTTTTCCATCACAATGGAAAGTAGCTCAAATTATTCTTATACACAAACCAGGGAAACCCGCTGAGGAAACATCGTCCTATCGTCCAATAAGTTTACTACGTGTACTTTCAAAAGTATTTGAAAAACTTTTCATCACAAGACTGGAGCCCATACTTATGCGAAGAAAATTAATTTGAAAGAAAACACTACTGTTCAGCACCTTTTATAGATGTTTCGCAAGCGTTCGATAAAGTGTGGCATATTGGCCTGCTATATAAATTAAAAAGTAACATCCCTCATACCTTCTATCAAATCCTAGAATCCTATCTAACAAACAGATATTTTACAGTAAAATACAAAGAAGAATGTAGTCCATTATAGCCAATCAAATCAGGAGTACCCCAAGGTAGTGTTCTTGGACCTATTCTCTACCTCATTTACACAGCTGATATTCCAACAACTCCAAATTCTACAGTTGCCACATTTGCTGATGACACAGCAATCCTAGCTTGTCATAAAAATTCAGCAGAGGCCTCACATCTTCTTCAAATACAGCTTAAAAAAGTCGAAAAGTGGGTAAAAATCTGGAGAATAAAAGCCAACGAAACCAAATCAGTCCATGTAACCTTTACCTTGAATAAAAGTACGTGTCCTGTGGTAACACTCAATAACCAACCGCTTCCGCAAACTGAAGAAACAAGATATATAGGAATACATCTTGATAGAAGACTAACATGGCGTAAACACATCTTCTCAAAAAGAAAACAACTGGGACTAAAATTCAGGCAGCACTATTGGCTATTAGGTAGAACTTCCAAATTGTCACTGGAAAACAAACTACTGATATATAAAAGCATCTTTAAACCAGTCTGGACGTATGGAATACAACTCTGGGGAACAGCAAGCAACTCCAATATTGAAATACTTCAACGCTTTCAATCTAAGTGCCTCCGAACAATTACAAATGCTCCTTGGTATGTGCCAAATGTAAACATCCACAGAGACCTCAACATGCGTACAGTGAAAGAAACAATCGAACAATTTAGTAACAAATATCTTAAAAGACTTGAAGCCCACCCAAACACAAGTGCAGTGAAATTGTTAGACAGCAGTGAGGACATACGACGATTAAAACGTTTTAAACCATTAGATTTAGTAGATAGATTTAACTAACATTATATAGTTAATATTTCGAGTTTTTGTCAGTGGACAAATGCTCCTCATGTAATTCATTTGCTGTTATATTTTTACTTATTATCTTATATTTAGATAGATTGTAAAATTCTTAGGAGATACAAAAAAAAAATTTAATAAGTTTAATGTTATTTACGATACAAGTACGGGATCGTGTCTAAATTTTTACTATACAGGGTGGCCCAGTGAAAATTATCAGCGCAATTTTTGGCCACTTAACATTAATTTTGCAAAAAACGCTCGAACACGTCAATTTTAATATAAAGGCGGACACCTAAATGGATTAGTACCAATGGCATAACTTCAACCCTAAAATGAGGGTGGAGTGCACCTCATAAATTTTAAATGGAAAAGGGTGTCAAACATGACACAGTTCGAAAGGCCTTCCAATTCTCTTTTCAACAGTTTTTTTATTTTTCAAATCCGAACATTAGTTCCAGAGAAATATCGTTTAAAACAAATTTTATCAGGTGAGCAAAACTGCAATCAAGTATATACGAGCCCCGTCTCATTGAATTTGGCCCATTCTGTAAAATTTTGTTAAGGTGTTAAAATATTTGTTAAAAGAAATAGGCGAAGTATATTAACTATTATTTTTAATGAATTAATAACCATTTAGTAAAATTACAACAAAACAAAAGCAATATTTAGCAAATGAGAGAATTTTTTGGCGATTTTAAAGTACAAAATATATCATTTTAAATTAACCAATATTGCAAGGTCGCATAAATTTTGTTTCACCATTGAGTGACATCACCTTTTCTTTTTAAAACAGCCTGTATACGTTTAGGCATTGTGCTTACTAGATTCTGGCACTCATCTGGGGTAAAACTATTCCAGATCTTTTGAAGGCGAGATCTCAATTCTTGTAACGTTCTCGCAGGATGAACCCGTAACTTTTTTTTCATTATATGCCATAATGTTTCTATTGGTGATAGGTCCGGACTATTAGATGTCCATCTTAATAATGGGATTTCATTCTCTAAGAGCCACTCTTTTACTTTTTTAGCTGTATGGCACGCAGCTTCATCCTGCTGGAAGGTAAACTGCATATCAGCATTTATACATTCCTCTATTGTAGGCTTAAGATAAGCCTGCAATATCGCAATGTACTTCTCGGCATTGACATTTCCTTTCACAAAGTGAAGCCTACATACTTACTCTCTTTGCCGACATGGAACCCCAAACCATTACCGACGCAGGAAACTTCACTTTCTTCTTTAATCAATCATTATGGTATGCTTCGTTTTTGGTCCTAATAATCCTGCTCCGACTATCACCTACTCAGACTTTAAATGTGGCTTCATCACTCCAATGTACTGAAGCCCACTGATCTTGAGTCCAGTTGCGATGTTCTTTTGCCCAATACAGTCTATTTTTCTTTTGCTGTACCGTTAGCAGAGGTTTCTCTTTTGCGTACAAAATATATCGGTTTTTAATGATTTGTAGGATTTAAATAAATTGAATAAAAAGTTACCTTGTTAACTTTACAACCAAGTTCCTTCTCTGTCCTGTGGCAAGTGGCTCTTGATAAACGTTTTCCAGTAGTGTTATTCCATAAAACACTCAGTTCGCCAAAATTAGAGCGCCTATTTTGCTAAGTACCCTTCATAAAGCTCTTTTATTAAGATCAGTTACACAAGATTTTTTACCAATGTTGGGCTTTTCCTCAATAGAACCGGTTGTCTTATAAAGACGAATGATGTTGCGTATCGTATATCGTGATAAGTTTACAATTTTACTTATTTTTGCAGCAGACTTTCCAGATTCTGATAGAGAAACTATTATTTTTCGAATATCTTTTGGTACTGACTTTCCACGGACCATTTTTGTTAAATTTAACGTGTTTAAAGCAAGAATACTTGTAGGAGATATTACTTACACCATGCTTACATCTTTAGAAACGTCAAATGTCTTTCATTTATTTTTACATAGCACATATGGCACAATTAACTTGATTATACAAAAGAGATGGAATGAGAAGGACTGATCTAAATAGAAAAACCTATTGGAATTTTATCTACTTCGCAATAAAAATCAATTGTTTTGATAAAAATTGTTTAAAAAGTAGTAATAGAAGATGAAATTATAAAAAGAGTTTAAAGATCTATTATCCTTTTGGCGCAAATTTCATAATTGCAACTTATAAGTGAGTGGGCCAAATTCAATGAGACGGGGCTCGTATATCGTGTATATATCGTACATTATTTTATCAACGATAGAATTCAGCAAACTAAAAAAATATGAAAAGAATTGTTCTTATTTGAATTAGAATAATTAAATTAAATGACAAGTGTGCTTTGACACGAAAATTTTCACATTAGCTACCGATTTTTGTGCGGCTGTTTTACAAACATATTAAATTTTGCGTACTTCAAATTTTTTTCAATCGTTGCTGTATAACCCGTGACTAATGAAATCTGAAGCAGCAATTCTATCATAAATGTCATATTTTTATTCCTAAGCATCGTTTACAATTTTTTTTTTTTATAAAAATGATTTACGAAAATATTCCTTTCATGTTCAAATTTTATTTTATATTTGGGTTGCGTTTTCAGTTTTTTTATTAGACTTTCTAAAGTATTAAAAATAACTAATGTTCTTAATCTTTTTCTGTCCACCAATTGTAATATTTTTTTCTTAACCAATTCTAAGAAAAACTCTATTACATCATCCGTCCAATTTTGTCTTCTGATCGTAAACTTGGAAATGGAAATGGAAGTACTACTTATTTTTAATTATAGTTACATAATAATATTAAAACGTTCATTATATTTAAGAACATAATGACTAGAGCTTTATAGTATAGTTATATATAGTTCATATTCATTTCTTTTTTTAAATATTTAATAGTTAGTCCTTAGTCCTATTGTTCGTAATTATTTTGATATCCAAAAAAAGGTATTCATAATTTTTCAAATTATTTATTAAAATAAAATAGGAACTATTTTATGTAGTTGGATAGCAAAAAAAAAAAAAGATTTATCCAAATTACTACTATATGTTGTCGGCTGGATGGCTGAGCGATCTAGCGCACATCTCTGACTCGCTGTGACGTCATTCGAACTTGAGATCGTGAGTTCAAGTCCCAGCGACCGACAATGTGTGATTTGTCGTAAAATAAAAAACACAGCTACTTGTGTATCACACTCAGATTCTATAGACTTGCCATCTATACATCTTAAATAGAAGTAGCACTGGCATGAAACAACCGACAGTACGGCAGTTAGAACTGCGGCTCGGTGAGTTCGGTTGCCCTATGCTCCGCTTGGGAGATACAGGGACACATTATTATTATTATTGCTACTACATGTTGTATATGAAAAATTCATAACACTGATAACTTAAAAAGATATTTACGTATTTATTGTAAAGAAGTGTCTGAAGAACGTACACACCAAAATCATATATTCTTTTAATTTTGGAAGTTTTGAATAAAAATTAAAAACCGTAAAATTTACATTTTTCGTTTATATCTAGTAATCTATGCATTCTTTTTTTTAAAAAAAAGAGCATTAAAATGGTCCCTTAATGCAGTATCTTTAGGCTAATTTAACCGACCTCGTATCTTTTCCCATTCTCGAGATCTCTATGCTTGACAAGTTATTTGGGATACCTATAAATTAGGCGAAGCCCGAGAGGGCAGTTTTGTGTTACCACATTCACTCATTAATTCCTGTCCGCACTTGCAATTGTCACTCTTTGTGACAATAAATGTGAAAATTTTTATATAAAACTATTGTTTTTCTATGGTACATTTTATAATTAAAATGTTCGCTTTGTAAACTTACATTGTATTTTGCCCAATCACAGAGTATTATATTGTAGCAATATTTTGCTAAGATATGTGTCGCCCGCTTAACGGTATTTTTAAAAATTACGTGGGACTTCCATGATTGAAGAATTATTTGAGGAATACCACAGATGATACACGACTCAATCGACTGGGATATTGTTGTAACTGCTTAACATATTTTATTATATTTTAATAACCATCCGCGTAAATTAAACTTCATTATAATCATAGATGCTTAAATGAAAAAAATTATATAAAAAAGTTACCTATTATTTTCCTATTTCTGGAAGGGGAAATATATATTTTTAATTTTCTTATTTCAAATAGATGATAAAAAAATAATCCTGTGGGTATATGCAGTTGACGTGACATTGTTCATATGTATGCCCAAATGAAATATAGCATATTATGGCAGAACAATATATTTTGTTGTTCCTGTTGTAGAAGTAATAACAAGGAAAATGAGTTTGGTTTTTTATTGTTTGGATTATTAATATACCCTTAAAAATCATTACACCAAACTAAAAGATAGTGAAAACCCAAATAATAAAAAAAACATAGTATATGAAATAAAATGTCTTGGCTGTGACTTATCATACATCGGTGAAACCACTCAAAAAATTCATTCCCGCCTTTACCAACATGAATATCATTGCAATTTACTAAATCCGTCACATAGCACTCTCTGTAATCATAATCAAACCACTGGACATAAATTTGATTTTAATAACCCAAATATTTTACAAACAGAACCAAATAAATTCAAAAGACTAACCTATGAAACAATATACATTAATATTAATAAAAATAAACATGTTAACCACAAAACAGATTTCCATAATTTTGCATAAATTTCAGCACCCATCCTTCAACTCTTTTCCGATAGATGACATTGACTTTCAACCTTCGCAATAATTTGTGGATTATTACTTATTTTTACAAAATTAATTTTTACTATTAAGTCAGAACTTGTCCTTGACGCATCCTACTAGATGTAAAATGTTTTATATATCAACTTTTATTGTTAAAATTTACTATGTCATTATTTTTATATCACTTGTTCTGGTAAGAATTATTTCATTTTTTATATTTAAAATTTATTATTGCATTTTTCAAAAAAAAAATTTTAGAGCTGAAGATGACGCTGGTTGCGTCGAAACGTCCTCGATGAAAATAAAAATTGTTTAAAACCATTCATCACGTTTCTTCTGATCCTTCGCCACACAATTTCCTACAACAACAATCATATCCGCAATAGGTGATTTATACATATTTTTCGAAAATTCATATATTCCATTACTATATGTCAATCCAAACGAGCTACAGATTTCTTTCAATACATTTTGAAAACATGTTTGTGAATTTTATTGTACTTTAAACTTTTAATTACAAAATATGCATACTCCTCGCACTGCACACTTAAGCTTTGTAAACTTTTGTCCAAATTCTCTAGTCAAAAAATTTCTAATTATAATACTGTTAAATTTAATCTTTATTTAAACAGTAATGTCAATTTTATAACGGAAAGACATATTTTTGACATATATACAAGAAAGTCAGAATTCGCAATAATTATTTACAATTGAGTTACTATAGTTCTTATTAAATATACCAGTCTTTTCCTGTCCATATTTTCCTTTTAATTTCAATCCTTCCTCCAAAGAAAAATAAATAAAGAAAATAGACATATTCAACATTTTTGTGTTTGTATGTAATTGTCTGTTATTAATTCAGTGGAAGTTTCTTCTTGTGATTCGTTGGAATGGCCAAAATGAATTTCGTTTGGGGTTCGTTTAGTTACTGAGTGGATGGTTTGGTTGTAAGCTTGTAAGGCATATCAAGGTTTGCTGCTGGTGTTTAAATCTTTGAAATCTTTATTTTGTTCTAAGATTCGCATGTGTTCCACAATAGTCGAATGGAATTTTTCAATATTTCCGTTGCTCTTTGGATTGTTTACGCTTATTAGATGTATGCGAATGTTTTTAGAGGATAGGAAGTTTAAAATTAGTTGATTGTTAAATTGCAATCCATTGTCCGAGATTATTAATTTAGGATGTCCGAATATTGAGAAGTATTTAATTAATTTTTGAACTACAGTAATTGTGTTTGTTTCAGGTTGATGATAAATTTGAGAATGTTTAGAGAAACTATCTATAATTGTCAAAAATTTGTGTTTGTTTAGGGAGAGTATATCTATATGAATAATCTCTAGTGGTTTTGAGGCGGTTGGTGTTTTAATGAAGGGGGTTCTGAGTGGGTTTCTTTCGTATTTATTTTCTTGACAAGTATCACAATTGTTTATAAATTTTGAAACAGTTAGTTGGACGTTTGGCCAATAGTAATTATTTTTAAGTTTTTTATAAGTCTCTACTATGCCACGATGGTTTGTTTTGCCATTATGATAATTTTGGATTAGTTCTTGTTGTTCATCGGGTGATTCAACGTCATTTAGTTGGGTTTTGCAACATATTAATTGGTATGTACCAGGTTGGAAGTATACTTTTAAGATACTATTTAACATTGATCTTAATGTTTCTGGTACTATACAGTGATATTTTATACCGGGAGCGAGATATTCTTCAATAAATGTCAGTAATGTGTCCCGATAATTTATATTGTTAATATACATGTACATTCTTTGTTTAACGTATCCAAATAATTTTTTAATCTCTAATGTGCTTTTTGAATTTGTTTCTTTAAATACGATTTGTTTTTTTTTTCGAAATTTATAGGGTCGTCTATATAAGATAGTCCGTTAATCGGTGATTCGTCATCTCAGTGTTGTGTGTGTGTGTGTAACTGTCGGTGTCTTTTTCCGGGATAACTGAACTAGCATAGTGTTCAACATTTTTTAAAATGAATACGTTTATTTGAATGTTTGTATTTTTAAATAGTTCTTTTAGTAGCTTTTCTATATTACTTCAATTTTGGTTATCTAATTCTGATGCGATTTTTGGCATAATAATAGAATTAATTTTGTTTTGTATCAAGTAATCTCTTAATTGTTTTAAACAGTTTTGTATATTCTCAAGTTGTGGTTCATCGTAATATTTCTTTTTAGTGATTAAATGAATTATCAATCTAGGACACATTTGAATAGCTATATCCCTTTTTATAGTAACTGTATCTAAATTATTAGTTGTTTGAAACCTTTCGTTAATTTGTTTGGCGAAGCCTTGGCTCATTTTAAAGTCTTGAGATATACAGTGTACTATGGGTTCAGTGTGATTAAAGATGTCAGAATTTTTATAATTTAATTCAAATGATTTTGGAATTCTAGATAGATAGTCCGCGACGTAATTTTCCTTACTTTGTTTATATTCTACTTCGTAATTATATTCTGATAATTTTAATTTCCATCTTATAATTTTTTGATAAGGTTCTTTCAGACTATTTAGCCAAGTCAATGGTTTATGGTCTGTTATTATATGAAATTTCTTTCCATATAAATATAGATGAAAATGTTTAACTGCCCAGATGATAGCCAGCATTTCTTTTTCAATAATAGCGTAATTGATTTCGTATTAGTATATGCTATAGGTAGGTCTTTTCCCTCAATTTTTTTGTAACAGAGGTGTTGTGCAGTGAAGTACAAGCCCTCGTTGACGTACTGAATTATGCAGGACGGTTCAAAGAATGTAAGTTTATACTTACCTGTTCACTGCCGTCTTTCGTTGATGCTGTACTCTGGGTAAGTGCGGGTGGAAGGTGAAAATGAGCACTTCAAAAGACACTACTCTTTAAGTGTCAACGTTTAATAATTTTTATTAAAAATTAAAAATTATAAAGTCAGATTTTTGCAATAACTTAAATACTAACAATAATTTTTAAAATAAGCTAAATGAACAAATCTACTGAAATTAAATTACTACTAATTATCCTAACCACGACCGTGATTTGCGACACCCGATGTGAGAATGATCGCAAATTTTTGATCTTCCACCAAGTCAAATCAAACTGCTGACATATCGCTTGGGAGTATTCCACCGTTTTTGCCAACTTATCGAATGTCATCGAACGGCGGAAGCCACCCAGCCACGTGCCAGTACTCTGCAGCGGATAGCGAGTTCAATCAACCACCTACGCTAACAATTTTTGCTAATTGAACTCACATCCGTTACACTATCTTCCCCTCTAAACTCGACTGTGAGTGGAATTCAAAGTCGAGTCTAGCTGAATTTCATTCAACTTGGTAGTGGTATACAAAAACAAACTAGACTATGGGCTGGCGCAGAATGTCGAGGTTGGCGGAAGAACCACTGGGTTGCTGAGCTACGGCTATTGGGAGACCCGGGTAGATTGGTGGAGGTTCGGTCTCCGCGACCTGGTTGGGGGTTTGTTGTCGTGCCAAGTTATCGCGTAGTTAAGGCATTCAACAAACTGGCGAACAGGAAACCATCTCCGAGGGGGTTGATCGGGAGTGACCGCCTTCCTTAAACTCAGTAGGTTTAACACTACGTTTGCTACGTACCTTATCAGCGCGTACAGAGTGTACAGAAGCATCAGAACCGAGAAAAGGTTTCCCATATATGATAAGAAACCCCACACTTCCGCTGCAGCACTCCATGCCATCTTGGCGAACTCGCTTTGGCTGAATACATTGGGCAAGTGGTAATCCTGGCTATCTACTTGAACTCCCGTGACTCTTCTCGTGATTACGTTAGCCACGTGCCAGTACTCTGCAGCGGATAGCGAGTTCAATCAACCACCTACGCTAACAATTTTTGCTAATTGAACTCACATCCGTTACATTTTGAGAGAGTACCGCTCCTATTGCATAGTCTGAAGCATCTGTAGTTAATCGAACTGGTTAGGAAAAATCGGGATAAGCGACTTCTTTTCGAAGGAATTCGCTTTTATCAAGTTTTAACTTGAGATTTGCTTCGCCTAATTTCTGGAAAACAAGTTTAATGTTGTTCATATACTCTTGTAACGATGTTCCTAAGATTATGATATCGTCTAGATATACGAAGCAGATTTTATTCACAAGATCTTTAAGTACGAAGTTCATAAGCCTCTGGAAGCTACTCTGGGCTTTTTTCAAGCCGAAGGGCATTCTGACAAATTCAAAATGACCCTGGTCTGTAAAAAAAGCAGTTTTTTCAATTGAATTTGAATCCATCTCAATTTGATGGAATCCACTTTTCAGATCGATTGTCGTAAAGTAGGTAGATTTCCCCAATTTATCCAGTATTTCGGTAATATCGGGAATTGGAAACTTGTCATCGACTATTTTGGCGTTAAGTTTTTGATAATCGATAACTACGCGAAATTCATGCTTACCAGAAGCATCCCGTTTTTTTGATACAACCCATATTGGACTACTCCATGGCAAATATGAATGTCTTATAATATTTTGGTCTAGTAATTGATTAATTTGGGAATTTACTGCGTCTTTGTAGATGAACGTGTATTAATAAGATCTTTGATAGGCGTCAGTTGTGTTAATTTTATGTTTTATTTTGTTCGTAAATGTCAAATTTTGATCGTCGGGTATGGTTAAGTCTTAAACTCAGTAGGTTTAACACTACGTTTGCTACGTACCTTATCAGCGCGTACAGAGTGTACAGAAGCATCAGAACCGAGAAAAGGTTTCCCATATATGATAAGAAACCCCACACTTCCGCTGCAGCACTCCATGCCATCTTGGCGAACTCGCTTTGGCTGAATACATTGGGCAAGTGGTAATCCTGGCTATCTACTTGAACTCCCGTGACTCTTCTCGTGATTACGTTAGTTACGGCGCGTCGCTCCTGTGGGAACAAGAGTGTGCGTTGGAACTC
Source organism: Stenolophus ochropezus (assembly GCA_035578165.1). Lineage (NCBI taxonomy): Eukaryota > Metazoa > Arthropoda > Insecta > Coleoptera > Carabidae > Stenolophus > Stenolophus ochropezus. Next base: position 8,657,298 of record JAQOWZ010000003.1, read on the forward strand.
TTCCATGTCCTGCTTACTGTACACTCCATTGGCGCTGATCGTGGCTATCTTCGTCATTGGCATTACGTCGCTGGGATCGTTAGCGTCGAGGACCATAGGATCGGGCTGCGTTCTTCTAAGTTCGGGGCCAATTTCGAACCATTTGCCTTCCAGGTGAAACATAACTGGCAATTTACTTCTGCAGTCGACCTGCGTACCATAGTCCTGAATTATACGAGTGAGAGGGGCCATGAACTTGCTCTCATTCTTGTAAACTATTGGCAGCTCTTGATAGCAGAAGTCCGTTTTTCTGATGTCTACTACTTTAGCACTGCAACGAATTATGTATAAAACTTCGCCCATCACTCGACCCATATGTTCGGCTGCTTCCTTCACGAGGCCGCTGACAATATCCGGCTTTTCTAAGGCTAGCATGATACGGTTTTTAAGGATATTTTCACGTAGATGGCATCTCTTCATAATGGCGTCGTACACGAGCTCTCTAGCCTGTTGTTTGAAAGCGATCTCTAGGAACAGCAACTTACTGAGAACCTGTGCCATGATGTCGGTATTGTGGGTCACTCTTCTTGATTTCTGAAAATAGAAGCCAAGCGAGGATTCAAAAATAACTATCAATCTATTCTGCTCTGTACGCTATGCCCGCAGATGGCATAACAATTCAGCGGACAATAACCTCAAGGCGAAAACCGTATCATGGGCCTCTACCATGATGTACTTAGTGCCGGTACTGTTGATATTTAGAATTGTGGCTGGACCTTTGTAGAGTACGTCCATACCTCGTTCAGAGCATCGGTCCAACTGGTCGGCTTCCCAGGTCACTTCACCTGTTGCATCGTCAAAACAATAATTTTTGAAGTACATACATACAGTGCCTGTACGCAGTCGAACGGCATTTTCTTCGACGTCGGCAATGGCGAGATAGTCGAATAATTTGATGGTGATAGCGGCGCTAACGATCACGTCTTCGTACGTAATGCCATTAAGGGTGTATCGAACGCCGGAGCATTTCCCGCTGGGTTCTAGGCGTCCCTCCAGCGTCGTTGACACTTCAGTAGTTCCGTTTAAAGTCAAACTAGAGATAATTCCAGCTCCTAACCCTGAGAGATCTAAGCGTTGAAATTGGTGTGCTTCGGAACAGCTGTCGGCCTTTATGTAATGGACGTATCGGGCTAATCCGCCTGCTACTGCGCTGGTGTGTGAGTGCATGCCGCAATGCTCGATCAACTGTTGCACAATCACTAAGCAGCTATATACATGCACTTCTGTGTACCGCCGTTCTTGTAGTAACTGGATTTTCGTTGGAATCTCTTCTGAGCTATTCTTCGGGTCACGACAAGGTTTAATATCTAACAGCGAGATCTTGGATACTTCCACTTCTGGGTCTGCGCAATCGAAAGCAATCAGTTCAGCCCATGAGTCTATTACAATTAATCTTAAAACTACAACAAAAAGTACATATAACTTTAGCAGTCTGATGAATAACTTTACTACTCTAATGTGATAGTCTTTTTGTAATTAGATCCGTGTGTTGCGGATCCACGAATGGTCAGCGACAGCTCCGTGGCTTCTAGTTGCGTATCGGGGCTGGGACGCTGTTTCCACGACGGTGTCAGTACTCGAGTTAGTGGTACTGGTGTCCGACAAACGACTTCTATTCTGTGATTGATTATGGCTACCACTGGAAGACTGTAAAGTTGTATTGGCTCTACTCTCTGTAAATAAACTATCATTAGTACTACTGCAGGTTGACTCTAAGGAATCCTGCGGGATAATCGGTTGAGAGGACCAAGGGATAATAGGGTTAATACCATCCGTATCTGCAATTTCAGTGGTCGACTCAATTGGCTCTGACGTATCGTTAAGTTTTAAGTCATCGGTCGTTAAATAACAAGGTTTTAATCGGTTCACGTGCACCGTCATTTGTTTCCGTCCGAAAATTTCTTTAATTACCGCATTCACTTCTCGCATTTCAATGATACGATACGGACCTGACCATTTCTTAGCTAACTTAGCGCTAGTGCCGACCTTGACTGTTGGTGTAAACAGATATACACGGTCTCCCATTTGAAACTTGACACTAGCCGCTCGCTTATTAAAGTTACGGTGGACACGGTCAATGTTCTTGTCCAGCTGTTCTCTCGCTTTAGAGTGAGCTAACTTTAAACGTTGTAAGAATTCTGTTGCATAATTAGAGTCCGTATTGTATCTAGTGCGAAGAGGTCTCAAGAGGTCATCGAAAGGTAGTTCGATATCCCTTCCGTACATTAAGAAAAATGGACTATCACCAAGCATTGCATGTGTGCTACTACAAAAAGCTGATATAACGAATGGTAGCCAGTCATCCCAATCTGTATGCTGCTCATTGATATAATGTGAGAGCATATCTTTTAACGTTCGATGACTTCTCTCGAGACTTGCGTTTGTTTGCGGGTGGAAAGCGATAGTATGCAAACGTTCGATTTTTAGTACGTTACAAATTTCTTTCATCAGTTTTGAGACGAAATTGGTCCCTAAGTCGGTCAGTAATTGTCTGGACGTACCATGTCTTAAGATAATACCCTTGACAAACGTTTTCGCCACCGTTATGGTCTTTTAGGGGACATGCTTCTAGATATCGTGTAGCTGCATCTTGTACCGTTAGAATATATTTATTTCCAGCGCTAGTGGTTACAAGAGGACCAACAATATCCATTGCTATCCGCTCAAACGGTCGTGTTACCGACTGAAACTTTTTCAGTAGGGCAGGTCGTAAATGCGGTGACGTTCTCCTTTGCGAACATGATACGCATTTGCGCACGTATTCTTTTACATCGCGACGCAAGTGAGGCCAGAAAAATCGCGAATTAACTTTTTCGAACGTTTTCTCTGTGCTACCATTACCCGATAATGGAGAATCATGACACGAAACTTTAAAGGAATAACTAATTTGTCTTCGAAACGATCATCGTACGATTTTTTATAAATCAACCCGTCATCATCAAAGTAAAATTCACAATTTCCTTCTGAATTTATTTCGTCAGTGATACCTTTTATTTGATTATCGTCCCGTTGGGCCATTTTGATAGCGTCTCTATCCCATATCATCGGTTCATAATTAGTGCGAAATAAGATTTGTACAGGCTTAATGCGTGAAAGTGCGTCGGCGTTAGTATGTTTATCTCCCGGACGATAATGAATTTCAAAGTCATGTTCCGAAAGTAATAATGACCATCTAATTAAACGATTTGTTGGCTCTGATGTTTTCATCAACCATTTCAGAGGTTGATGATCGGTATAAACAATGAATTTTTGACCATACAAATAACATCGAAAATGTTTTATTCCCCATACTAACGCTAAACACTCTCTTTCCGTTGTGCAATAATTTCGCTCGGCGGGCTTAAGCTGACGACTCGCATACGCAACCGGCATTTCATGTCCATCATGCTCTTGGCTTAAAACTACTCCAATTGCAAAAGCAGATGCATCCGGACATAAGATAAAAGGTTTGTTAAAGTCAGGATATTTTAATATCGGTGACTGCGTTAATAAATTTCTAAGGTGGATAAACGCCCCTTCCGCCTCATCAGACCATACAAATCTAGCATTCTTTTTCGTCAAAGTTGTGAGTGGAAAGGCTACTCTCGCGAAATTTGGAATAAATCGACGGTAAAAACCCACTAAGCCAAGAAATTCCGTGACGTCACGAGATACTGGGAAGTCCTTTACTACTCTTATCTTTTCCGTATCAGGTTTCACGCCGTCTTTACTCAGTATGTGACCCAGGTACTTGGTTTCATCGAGCATAAATTTGCATTTTGCTGGATTCAAAGTTAAATTTGCTTCTCGTAGCCGATGAAAAATTAATTTTAATCTCTCGATATGTTCATCTAAATTATCTGCGCTAAAGCAAATGATATCATCCAAATAGACAAAGTATTGGGTCACCGTCAAACCTGATAACACTGTGTACATCAGTCGCTGCCATGTACTCGGGCTATTTATCAAACCGAAAGGCATTCTGTTACATTCGTAATGGCCCCAAGGAACAGAGAACGCGGTTTTTTCTCTATCTCTCGGATCCATTTCTACTTGCCAATAGCCTTTAGTTAAATCAAGGGTGGTGAAACGAGCAGCTTTACCTAATTGATCCAAAGTATCTTGTAAATTTGGAATAGGGAAATAATCTCGTTTAGTTATTTTATTTAATTCGCGGTAATCAATGCAAAAATCTAAATGAAATTTCACCCTCAATCGATTTCTTTTCTACTAAAACTACAGGGGCGGAATATGGACTAATAGAAGGTTGTATGATTTTATTTTCTAACATTTCATCAATTAAATCTTTCATGACTTGGCGACGACTGAATGGTACACGATAAGGAGCTCTAGTGACCGGTATCTCAGTGCTCGTGAGTATACGGTGTGTCAGCAGAGATGTCTTACTTAATGGTGTGTCTTTTAATTTAAAGATATCAGCATATTCGTTTAAAAAGGATTGGAATTTATTTCGTTCGCCGATCGGTAAATGGTCTAAATTAAACTTATGAGGCTGACCTCCGCTCACAACATTTACGCTTCGATAATTATCTTCTTCTTCTACTGCCACTACTGCTATACCTAATGGTATTCGGGCTGACAACTTAACTTCGGTCGGACCTGTGTTTATAATATTTAAAAATAATTTTAAATTTTGTTCTTTACGAAAAACAGTACGTGCTACTAAAACACCCGGTATATCAACCTCGGCATTATTTCACTCACAGCTGTGTGCCGCGCTGGTATTGCTACATGGTACTTTGAACGTGCGACAAATCTTTTCAAATTACTACATTTAAATTTCTGAATGTTAACGCACGTATTATTATTAATTATAATGGGTTCGGACAAATGTGGTTCAACAGGTATGTTATCTTTTTCGGTCTGGGCGATCACAGAATCTATCGATACCAAATCACTACAAATGTTTATTTGATTGTGCTCCGTTACACAATCCGTACTACTACTTTGAATTTTAGAATTCGTGATATCTACGCCTATAACATTTTCTAACTGATTCGAACAATTGTCCCTACTATTGGCACACTCGCTGCCTTCTACATTAGCATAAATTGTAATGCTATCGTCTGCCTTTTTATTGTTCCTATCGATTTCTGACATAGATAGAACTTTACTATTAATTTTAAAAATGTTCTTACCAAAATCGATAACTACGTTACGCTCAATTAAAAATTATACTCCGATCAGTCCATCTGATGGTAAAAAGAGATCGTCCGGACATACTACAAAGCGATGCCTTATTTTTTCAGAATCAGTATTAATTTCAACATTGACGACTCCGTCACTACTCAACTGATTACCTGAAACATCTACTAAAACATCCTCTGATGGTAATATTGACCATTTATTTTCAGCGACTACTTTGCGTTTTAGTAATGAAACAGCGGCTCCTGAATCAACTAAAAATGTGTAATTTCGATCAGCTACCTTTAAAATTACTAACTTTGTTCTATCTCGGTCATAATCGGCGACCCGTGGAACTAAGCATACTTTACTACTTAATCTGTCTGACGTTGGGTCGTCGTCGAGACAGCCTTTAAGTTTAAAGGACACGCTGAAGAATCTGCACGATGCCCTACTACACAGTTATAGCATAATATCTGTTTTTGCTTCGGACATTTCTTTGACATTATTGAAATAATTTGGCATATGGTAAGAGAACGGTTGGTAGCTTGGACCTGCTGAAAATCGTTGGACGTTAGGCGGGGGATACTGATAGAATTGGTTGGCAAATGGCATTGCGATGGACGTGTGAGGGGGAGCGGTCTGATTCTCAATCGGTGAAACGATGGTGGTTATACTTGTACTCGCTGAAACGGTCGAGGTTGCTACTGTCGTGGTTATAGTGGTTGTCACCGGTACAATATCGTTCTGGCCCATTTTCGTTAATTAAGCGTTAAATTAATATAATTCAGTCGGTCTGTAATAATCTAGTTCTATTTAACCAGATCCTGTCCGCAGCGCCAGTTGTAACAGAGGATTTGTGCAGTGAAGTACAAGCCCTCGTTGACGTACTGAATTATGCAGGACGGTTCAAAGAATGTAAGTTTATACTTACCTGTTCACTGCCGTCCTTCGTTGATGCTGTACTCTGGGTAGGTGCGGGTGGAAGATGAAAATGAGCACTTCAAAAGACACTACTCTTTAAGCGTCGACGTTTAATAATTTTTATTAAAAATTAAAAATTATAAAGTCAGATTTTTGCAATAACTTAAATACTAACAATAATTTTTAAAATAAGCTAAATGAACAAATCTACTGAAATTAAATTACTACTAATTATCCTAACCACGACCGTGATTTGCGACACACGATGTGAGAATGATCGCAAATTTTTGATCTTCCACCAAGTCAAATCAAACTGCTGACATATCGCTTGGGAGTATTCCACCGTTTTTGCCAACTTATCGAATGTCATCGAACGGCGGAAGCCACCCAGCCACGTGCCAGTACTCTGCAGCGGATAGCGAGTTCAATCAACCACCTACGCTAACAATTTTTGCTAATTGAACTCACATCCGTTACACTATCTTCCCCTCTAAACTCGACTGTGAGTGGAATTCAAAGTCGAGTCTAGCTGAATTTCATTCAACTTGGTAGTGGTATACAAAAACAAACTAGACTATGGGCTGGCGCAGAATGTCGAGGTTGGCGGAAGAACCACTGGGTTGCTGAGCTACGGCTATTGGGAGACCCGAGTAGATTGGTGGAGGTTCGGTCTCCGCGACCTGGTTGGGGGTTTGTTGTCGTGCCAAGTTATCGCGTAGTTAAGGCATTCAACAAACTGGCGAACAGGGAACCATCTCCGAGGGGGTTGATCGGGAGTGACCGCCTTCCTTAAACTCAGTAGGTTTAACACTACGTTTGCTACGTACCTTATCAGCGCGTACAGAGTGTACAGAAGCATCAGAACCGAGAAAAGGTTTCCCATATATGATAAGAAACCCCACACTTCCGCTGCAGCACTCCATGCCATCTTGGCGAACTCGCTTTGGCTGAATACATTGGGCAAGTGGTAATCCTGGCTATCTACTTGAACTCCCGTGACTCTTCTCGTGATTACGTTAGCCACGTGCCAGTACTCTGCAGCGGATAGCGAGTTCAATCAACCACCTACGCTAACAATTTTTGCTAATTGAACTCACATCCGTTACATTTTGAGAGAGTACCGCTCCTATTGCATAGTCTGAAGCATCTGTAGTTAATCGAAATGGTTAGGAAAAATCGGGATAAGCGACTTCTTTTCGAAGGAATTCGCTTTTATCAAGTTTTAACTTGAGATTTGCTTCGCCTAATTTCTGGAAAACAAGTTTAATGTTGTTCATATACTCTTGTAACGATGTTCCTAAGATTATGATATCGTCTAGATATACGAAGCAGATTTTATTCACAAGATCTTTAAGTACGAAGTTCATAAGCCTCTGGAAGCTACTCTGGGCTTTTTTCAAGCCGAAGGGCATTCTGACAAATTCAAAATGACCCTGGTCTGTAAAAAAAGCAGTTTTTTCAATTGAATTTGAATCCATCTCAATTTGATGGAATCCACTTTTCAGATCGATTGTCGTAAAGTAGGTAGATTTCCCCAATTTATCCAGTATTTCGGTAATATCGGGAATTGGAAACTTGTCATCGACTATTTTGGCGTTAAGTTTTTGATAATCGATAACTACGCGAAATTCATGCTTACCAGAAGCATCCCGTTTTTTTGATACAACCCATATTGGACTACTCCATGGCAAATATGAATGTCTTATAATATTTTGGTCTAGTAATTGATTAATTTGGGAATTTACTGCGTCTTTGTAGATGAACGTGTATTAATAAGATCTTTGATAGGCGTCAGTTGTGTTAATTTTATGTTTTATTTTGTTCGTAAATGTCAAATTTTGATCGTCGGGTATGGTTAAGTCTTCGAATTCTTTTATTAGTTTGTTTATTTCGTTTTTTCAATATCGTTAATTTGATCAGTTCTCAGATTTAGTTTATCGGAGATTTCGTAAATGTTTAATTCTAGTTTATTCTTTTGAAAATAGTTAAAATTAAATTTATGTTCATTTTGCGGTCTTATTGATTCGTTAGAGTAATCTATTTTTGCATTTAATAATTTTAAACAGGAATTGCCTATAACGATGTTAAAGTCTTTATGGAATTTATAGGTAAATGAAAGGAAGACTTCTTGACTGGAAAAATTGTGAGGTGATAAAAAACTTCCTGGATAGCAGTCAATAATTTTTATTAAAATCGGCCTCTACCGGTTTCGGCTACTCCTTAGCCTTCTTCAGGAGCTGTTAACAATATATCTATTTGTTATAAAAAGTTTTATAAAAAATTGTTTGAAGTTTAAACTTACGTGATTTTAAAAAATTGTAATAATTATACATATAGACAGTAAAACACATTAAATTTCCGAAAAACATACTAACAACACACATTTGGACGTCACAATTAAAAAAATAAAATAAATAAATAGTGTAAAATTCTCATAAATCGTCAAAAATATAAAAAATGTGATAAACTTGCACACTGTGAAAATTTTAAATTTTGTTTTAGCTTGTTCAATTAGTTTATTTTAAATTTTATATTACCGCCACGTTTAAATTTTATGTATTTCTTCTTATTTTTGTTATTTTATTTTATTTGCTTTAACTTTGTATTTTATTATTGTATTTTATTTGTATTTATTATTATATTTTATTATGTTATTGTATATTGAGTTTAGGTTAGTTATATCTGTTTTTAAGTTAATGTTATTTTTATCATTGTTAATATGTAACATTTCAAGTGTTAGCCTTTTGTTTAAATTGTGTTCAGTGTCTAAGATTTTTGTGTTTTCGTAGTTAAAGCTGTGGCCAGTTGATTGTACATGATTAACTAAGGCACATTTTCCTTTGTTATTGTTATTATTTTGGCAATTTCTTTTGTGTACTTCTAATCTTATTTGTAGGTAGCGTTTAATTTGTCCAGTATATTGTGCATTACATTCGGAGCAGGGAATTTTGTATATGACGTTGGATTTTTGTTTATTGTCAATGGGCGCCTTTGTTTTACTGAATAAATTACCAATTGTTTTGGTTTGCTTAAATGCTATTGTAATATTTAAATTTGTCATAAAAAGGTTTTTTAAATGTAAAACTAGGCCATCTACATATGTATACGGAAAATATTTTTTGTCCGGGTCTATATTATTTATTATATATTATACATCATCTTTATTATTAGCTTGCTCTATTTTATTTTTTATTTTGTTAACGATACCATTAATAATTCCTTTCGGATAATCATAGTTAAAACAAATAAAATAAAATAACAAAAATAAGAAGAAATACATAAAATTTAAACGTGGCGGTAATATAAAATTTAAAATAAACTAATTGAACAAGCTAAAACAAAATTTAAAATTTTCACAGTGTGCAAGTTTATCACATTTTTTATATTTTTGACGATTTATGAGAATTTTACACTATTTATTTATTTTATTTTTTTAATTGTGACGTCCAAATGTGTGTTGTTAGTATGTTTTTCGGAAATTTAATGTGTTTTACTGTCTATATGTATAATTACTACAATTTTTAAAAATCACGTAAGTTTAAACTTTAAAACAATTTTTTGTAAAACTTTTTATAACAAATAGATATATTGTTAACAGCTCCTGAAGAAGGCTAAGGAGTAGCCGAAACCGGTAGAGGCCGATTTTAATAAAAATTATTGACTGCTATCCAGGAAGTTTTTTATTTATAGATAAAGCTTTTTAATTTTTTATTAAATAACTCGACAAAAGTGTAACAATTACCGTGAGAAATAGCATTTTCCGTTGGAATTTCGAAGTGTTGGTGGAAGATTTTAAATTTGTTTTCATTTTTCATGACAAATTTTTCACTTATAAAATTTGAGGATGATCCGATGTCAATTAGTACTCTGCAATTTTTGAATTGAATGAAAGGCAGATTAGAAGTATAATTTGTTAGGGATTCAAATTTTCTACAGGCTCTATGAGAAAATTTTTGTTACCATGTTCTAATTCATCAAAGTTTTTGAGGATTACAATGTCGCCTGAATTTTCTTGAAATTCGGTTTCTGTTTCGTCATTTGATCCGGAGGGTTCAGCTAATAAGTTCATGTCTTCGCGTTGTCGTTTTAATTGAGGTCGGAATAAATTTGTACTTATAGACATGGGTTGAGGAAAGTTTTGTTTAGGTCTGACTTCAATGGGTTGGCTAGGAAAGTTGTTTGAATACGGATGTTTACGCATTGGAGATCAATGTTGATTAGGATTGTGGGTATAAGTTTTATATTGAGGGGTTGGAACATTTACTTTTAGTTTGGGTGGTGTTTGCTTGTTCATGTTTGTATGTAAATATTGAAAATCATTCTTTATTAAATTTTGAACATCTGTTAATGTTCTAGGGTTTCTGGCCGCTAATTGGTTCCTGTAAGGTTCTTTACAGTTTATTATAAAATTATGAGATGCATAACTTGACATGAATATACTTAAATTTTCAAAACCAACGCCAAAATTTAATTTTAATAAACTCATCATTCTGTAAATTGTTACATTATTATTCTAGACATATAAATATTAAACTTACGTGATTAGTCAATTAAATAAAAATTTTGTGTAGTCATAGTATAAAATGTTATAAATAAAATTAATAAATAAATTTTGTAGCACATAGCGAGTCAAAATTGCAATATCTTTGGCTAGTATCAAAAAGCCGTACGTACATAAGTTGAGATACAAAATAATTAAACATGAAAAACTGTGCAAGGTCAAGTTACTTAAGTCAGGGTTACTAAATTTAAAAATAAAAATTACAAAAAATTACAAGAAATATGAACATTACAATTGAGTAGAAGAAGTGTACATGTAATTTGAAAACTGTGTTAAATAAATAATAAATTATACAATACTAACATATAATCTTGGTTTTTTTTAAATTTATTTAAATTTTAAAATGTTGTTGTAGATGGAGCTGATGTTTTGTGTGTCCGTCTTCAAGTTTACGTTCATTTTGTCGTCGTTAATGTACAACATCTCAAGTGTTAACTTTTTTTGTAGATTTCTTTCATTATCTAATATTTTTGTTTGATCAAAATTAAAATTGTGTTTATACTTTTTGCAATCTTCAGTTAATGTACAATTACCACCATTTTTAGGTTTATTAATAATTAAACAATTTCTTTTGTGTTCTTCAAGTCTCGATTGTAAATATCTTTTAGTTTGTCCTGTGTATTGACAAGATTGTAACAAGATGGCCAACTTAATGGTCCTCTGGATGTAGATTGGATGGGTCCTGATGTCCGCTCAGGTGGGTGTTGAGACGTGGTCTGTGAGCGTTCTGCTCCTGATGACAGTCTCGGGATTGACGACGATATGATTTGCCTGTCTTCGCTGGAGGTTGGGTAGAGGGATGTGATAGCCAGATGTACTTTGAATTCTGGTTCCACTTTTCGAGGTGTGAAATCTTAAACGAAATGATCTCACCAATAATTGATGTCGTGAGATTTCGAACTTCTTGAACACTCTAGGAACGTGTAGATTCTTTGATGCAGCGTTAAACACTTGATAGTGACGACTATAACTCTTTATCGAATTTGGATCTCAAATTTGAGAAACTTAGGAGTTAAAGCCTTTTGAGCATCCTACCGACTACGCCAATTAAATCAACGAACCGTAGATTTAAGTTTTTAAAAAGATTTATTAAATTAATAAAAGATAAAGTACAGGCTAAGATATACAGATCTTTATTCTACTGTGTGTCTACACAATCTAATTTGTTTTACAAGTCTACAACATGGGGTTGACACCCGATTCCGTATGCATGATCAGCAATGGAAAGTTACTTAAGAGTATGATGCAATAAGGGATGGAATCTAACATAATTTATTTAACAAATTACTTATTTATTTAAATTTGGTATATTAAATTAGTCTAAATTAACTACGGCACTGGTACTTTAAAGTTAACTACGCCAATGGTAATTATAGTTCATAAGTTAATCGCTACGCTGCGCTTAGCACCTATGTTTTTTGCACTACGTCTTCTTTATCTGTCACTCTCACTAGCTCTCAAAGTCAAAATATATAAAGTTTAGTTTTATTTAATTTAGTACTGCTCTTACTGAACACACTGCACTCTATTTGTATGGCACTGTACCATTTAAAACAGTACAATAAAGTTAGTTTGTTTTTAGTTTCAGCGATAAGACCCGTAAATTCGAATTATTTATCGGCCGCATTAAAAACACGTGTTACTCCACCAAAAATTTTGACTTAATAGTTAATGAAGAAAAAACTAAGTTTATAGAATGGACACATGAAGAATTCAGAAAAGGAAATTATCGAAAATTGGAAACAATATTTACAAGCACATCGGAAGTAGATACGGAAACACGAGCAAAAATAATGGCAGGTAATCGCACCGATTAACAGAATCCTCAGAAATATAAATATTTCACGAAAAGCAAAAGTGAAATTATATACAATAATTACAAGACCGATAGCCACGTTTGCCTGTAAAACCTGTAAGCTAAATAAAGCGGAGCAGACAAGAGTAGAGGTAGGGGAAAAATACTAAGAAAAATATAAATATACTTGTATTTTATTTATATCTGGCTGAAATAAGAGTGCTTTGGATAGAAAACAATTCATTTTCTTCTTAAAACTGACAGTTTAAAAAAATAAAATTTAACAAAAAATAATCAAACGATGTTAGACAGAACATTATTGCCCGGTTGCAGAAAGGCTAATCAGGCTCTAATCAAAAAAATCACTGGTTAATTTGACGTTTTTACCATGGCCACGTATTAAAAATACATTGCTGTCAAAAAATTAATCATTAATCAAAATTGATGAAGCTTTGTGCAACCCGGGCTTAGTCTGTTATCTAACCCTAGCACTCTTGTTTCAACCAGATATAAATTTTTCTCAATTATTTTGTTATATTAGTATATGTGTTAAATTGGCAACAGTGAATCACGGTAATAGCGTATACTGAGCTAAATTTAAAATTCAAATAGTAGAGAAAAATTTAAAAATAATTCATAAATGTAGTGACATCTAAACAAGAGTACCTTAGTGAAAACCCTCAATTTGAGCGAAAGGTAAATCTCAAATCAAATCTCTTAAAAACAATAACAGAAGTGCGGGAGTACAAGTGACTCAGCATATTCAAGTGTGTGCGCGCCTCTTCTCAGCGTAACCTTGAGTAATAAAAATCAGTGTTGCCAACTATATTAAAAATAAAAAACTTTTTACTTTATAATAAAAGTGAAAAATAGTGAAACAACAATGCAGCAAACAAGTGGCGGACATAACATAGTAACAAATACTATAACTAATATAACAACAACTCTGGCAACCACACCAACCTACAGCCAACCAATAACAACAACTTATTTCACACCTATAAGCAGCACAACAGCTTCAAACTCTATTCACGCAATGTTCCAAAGAGATACAAATCTGTCAATATACCAGTTACCTACGCCTAATCCAGTAACATCACCACAACTAACTGAATCTGGAGGACTCCCGTGGCAAACAATTACAAATAAGAAGGCAACGAAAAGAGCCAGAGAAACGGAAAACGGACACTCCCAAGAAACTGGAAATAAACGATGTAACAGTAACATGCAAATAATAAATAACACAAACAGATTTAGTCCTCTAACTGAAGAACCTACTGGATCCGAAACAACCAAAGAGCCAAAACCGCCCCCAGTATTAATTCAAGATGTTACTGACTATCCACTAATATTAGAAAGTCTCAAAATAGTATTAAAATCTACAGAGTTTATTTGTAAAACACTAGCAAATAATGGAGTGAAAGTTAACACGTCCACACCAGATGCATATAGAAGATTAATCCGATTGTTAGACACAAATAAAATGGCTTACCACACCTACCAACCACGACAAGAGCGATCTTACAGGGTCGTAATTAAAAACATTCACCCATCGGTACCCACAACAGACATAAAAGAAGCGCTAGAAGAGAAAGGTTTACAAATAAGAAATGTTACCAATATAAAAAAAAAATAAAAAAGTACTTCCTATGTATTTCGTCGATCAAGAACCGGAAGAAAAAAAATAAAAAAATTTATGAAGTAACTCACCTACTTGGCACAAAAATAACAGTGGAACCCCCAAGAAAAAATAAAGAAATACCTCAATGTGAGAGATGTCAAGATTATGGGCACACCAAGACATACTGCAGAAAGCCATTTTATTGCGTCAAATGTCCAGAAAGCCACCCGACTAAGGAATGCAAGAAAAAAAACAAAGACACCCCTGCAATATGTGTGCATTGCTCAGGCCCTCATCCAGCGAACTACAAAGGCTGTATTGTCTATCAAGAACTGCAAAAGAAAATATGAAATAAAACTGCCCAAATACCACCAAGAACTGTCAATTATCAATCATATGAAACGAGACAAAACCTAAGCTACGCAGAAGCAACTAACAACAACAATAACGAAGAAAAAAGAGACCAACATAATACAAGAGAAAATAGTAACTACATGATTACATTCTTAAACAAATTTGAGTCAATGTTCAATCAGTTGATGCAACAGAATACGATGATAATAAATCTCCTTACGACACTTGTTAATAAAAACTAATGGCTAACACAATAAGAATTTTACTTTGGAATGCAAACGGCTTAGCACAACATCGTAATGAAGTTGAAATACTCCTTAAACAAGAAAAAATTGACATAATGACAATAAGTGAAACCCACTTCACAGACAGAAATTATTTCAAAATTCCTAATTATAAAACATACAACACGAATCATCCTGACGGAACGGCACATGGAGGCACAGCAATACTAATACGTGATACAATTGAACATTTCGAAATGGAAGAATTCAACAAGGAACACCTACAAGCAACAACCATTAGATTAAGAGACACGCACGGATCTCTCACAGTATCTGCTGTTTACTGTCCACCCAAACACTCCCTTAAAAAGAGAGATTTCGAAAAATATTTTAATACGCTGGGCTCCAGATTCATATCAGCAGGCGATTATAATGCTAAACATACTTATTGGGGTTCAAGAATAGTAAACCCAAAAGGCCGTATCCACTCGGCTATGGAGCATATTGTTTTTGACGTTTCTTATTCGAAAATATGAAGGATAACCTTCAAAATACAATTTATTTTATCAAATATTTCAGTTAGAAAAGGCCATATTACACAACATTTGGTTTTATTAGATACAAAATTAAGTAATCTAACTAACGATACCATATACACCCGATTTTATTTAGCGGGACAGATGCAAACAGCAAAAATCTGTTTTCTCATGTTATTTCCCTATGTCAAGGTTTTCAGTATTCACCCTGTATATATACAGGGTGAGTCTGGGAAGACGCCCCCCCCCCCCCTTTAACTTTTTTATTATAAGTAATAGAAAAAAATGGCTTTTATAAAAGTTTTATTATTTTGCATATACTAGTTGATGGCAGATGTAGATATTTTTTATAAAGTCAGGTTTACAAGATACGACTATCAACTTTTATTTTTCAAATGGCAACCTATAATTATTTTATTAAAATAGAAACCGCCATTTTTTTCTCTTTTCAACGATGTATTAACTTTTATTAATGTATTTGAAAAATTTCGAGAAAAATTTGTATATATATATATATATATATATATATATATATATATATATATATCAGTGGTTTAAAAAAATATTTGTTTGGCTCATTGTATTAGTCTTGTAAAATGGTGGTTCTTTGCTAATTTAACCAACCTCGTAGCTCTTACAGTTCTCTAGATATCAATGGTGGCACACTCAAATGGAATACCCTGTATATATATATATATATATATATATATATATATATATATATATATATATATATATATATATATATATATCTTTTTGTTGTCATTATCTACATTTTTAATTTTATCACTGTGGTTTAATATAAATTTTCCAAAGGTTCGTATACTGTAGTCTAATTTTCTAAATGTATTTATGTAATAACTAAGGTAGTTATTTAATGCATGTGAAAATTACAAAACAAGACGCAAGTGAGTTTTGTAAGAGCAAATGTGAAATAACCACCTAATTTCCTTACATGTGTGGACGTCGTACAATATTTTTTTATTATACCTGCATCATAATCCTTGTTTAACAAACTGAAAAGCGTGCGAAAACGCAAGATTAAAACATGACGTGCTTAAATGTTGCTAAGCAATAACATAATCAAAATTCAATGTTATGTAAGTAACAAATGCTAATCTATCTCCATGTAAATGATGTGAAACCAGATCACACAAAATTATAAAACGTCAAAATCAATTTTTCAGATTATTTTTTTGCATATTGTGTAGGTACAAAAAAAAGCACTCGTACCTTTAAAAGGGCTTTGCTTCGCGTCCCGCTTTTAAACTTGTCACGCGTAAATGTTGGCTTATACCACTTGTACCATAATATACTATTTTCTACTTCTGTTTGAATATGTATTTGAAATAACGTATTTTTGACATTTTGATGACAAAACAAAACAATAACCAAGGACTCCTTAATTTTACACGTTATAAGTTACTATAACAAACATGTTGATTATAAACATATGAACGATACAAATTAACTTGTCATTTAAGATTTTTGAATTGTAAAGTATCACTCACTGTTCATCTAATAAATATAACTGTATTATTAATATCTGTAAAGAGAAAGAAAGAACCAAATTTTCTATTTTCGTAGCTATTTACGTTTCTATTTATATTTACTTTCCGCTTAGATTTTACATGAAATACTAATCTTTTCACTTCACTAGTGAAATTAATGGGATGAATAACTTAAATTAAATTAATAAAATATAAAGTCTTAATAACCGGAATCAGAATAATAGCTATTATATGCCTATGTATTCTATTTGGGTATAAATTGCGATACGATATCTTATTTGAGCGTTTCGTTTTTTTTTTATTAATACCATTGTGAATAACAAAGTCGAAGCTAAATCTGGTTTGATGTGAAAAGTATTTAATGTCAAAAAAGATAGTTGACACAGGATGTTTCTTTTGTGTTCAATCTTACATTGTTACAGAATTTTAATTCTTTATTTCGACGCACAATGCTATAATAATATTTAAGGTTATTATTTTAGATAATTTAAATTTAAAAATATATGAAACTTGTATGTCATTATATACTGAAAATTATTTCTTTCTTTAAAATTGTAAAAAAATATTATTATATTCCTAGAAAAACTCGAAGAAGGAGTAGATGTGAATCAGAGCTGCAACAAATCATTTTTAAATAGATTTAAATCTTAAATTCAAGATACTTCCTTCTTATAAATATGGTTTAAATACCAGATCTTTTTTTTTTTAAACTGGAAGTATTTAAATATAAGATAATTAAAAGATTTAAATACTTTAACCATGAATAAATACTTTTTAAAAAGATTTAAATATTTTTTTTGTATTTAAGACACTTTTCTATACATATAAATATTTTAAAACGATTTAAATAATATATTAATGATTTAAAAACTTTTTAAAATGATTTTAAAATTTTTTTGTAGTTAAGATAATTCCTCATGGATACAAATATTTTCAAATCCCTGATTTTCAACAATTGTAACGTTACAATTATTTAGTTATTTATAACTACTATAATAAAATGTGAAAATTGAACTAATGATCTTATATGTAACAGTAATAAATGTTCTACAATAATATTTTTATTTTTTGGCAGACCTTGTATCAGTACCAGTATTTATTCATTATGTACATATAGTAAGTAAATTGTTCTATAGATTGTGTATTGACAGTTGATAGTTTGAGTATCCGCAATATAAAAACAAATTTGTATTAAAATCTAAAGCTGAAAAGAAGAATCTGTTAAGGAAGTGGTAGTTAAAGGACAGATAAAGAGCAGGAAGTGTTATCTGTGCAGAAGAAGCCGTATCCTTTTTAAAAGTACTCTTTGAAAATTTTAAGCATAAAATAACCTAAATAATAACAAGCAAACCTTAACAAATTTTACATCGAGTCACGGACAACTAGAGACATCTACTGGCAGAGAGGAAAAAATAAAACTGCAACCACGAAAACACCTAAGGACCACAGAAGTTTCTAACTAGGCGTACAAAGATGGGAGATGACGAACGTAAATTCACTAGAAGTTCCAGTGTCAGCAGCATAAGTGATAATATGGTCTTCAGTAAAAGTAGGAAGACAACGAGATCACCAGTTGCTAAACGAAAAGTCATGGACTCAGAAGAAAATGAAATGGTAAAGATGCTAATAACAATAAACGAGAAGATAAAATCGGTGAAGAAGGAAAACAAACAACACAGAGAAGAAACTCAAGAATTACGGACAGAAATACGAGAGGAAATGCAGGAATTACATAAAGGTTTTGATGAAGTAATAAATACATTAAAACAAGAAGTCAAAGATTTAAAAATGACAGAGGAAATAAAGGTTTTAAAAGGGAAAATAATAACTTTAGAAACAATGGAAGAGAAGAAAGAAATATGCGGTAGCATTTATAGTTTTAAAAAAATTAAAAGAAAAAATAATAGAATTTAAAGCAATTAATGAAAGGTTGGCATACATTAGAATAGAAGGATCACCTGCCAACATATCGATATTAAATGTGTATGAACCCACGGAGAATGCAACAAATGAATGGAAAGAAGATTTTTATGAGAACTTGGAAGAGGAAATTGAAAAAATACCGAAGGAAGACCTAAGCATTATAATGGGCGACTTTAATGCACAGATAGGAAGAGAGAACTACATACAACAAGTCGCAGGTACACACATAATACATGAAAGAACAAATGATAATGGGCAAGGGTTATGTGAATTAGCAATAAAGACTAATAAGTAGACAATATTTGGGTTTAGTTCTGTAAAAATTTATTAATAACAACGTTTCGACAGCTCAGGGCTGCCTTCGTCAGGTAAATAACAAATAAATAAGTAGTCAAGACAACACGTAACATAGGTAACAAATGAAAAACATACAAATGACATTGACAAATTAAAAACGGATGATAGGTAACCACGACTTATTTAGTTCAAAGCCTGTATTTAATAAAGACTAACATGATAATAAGTACCACGAAGTATAAACACCCCAAAAAACATACAGAGGAGCATGTGCCGACTCAGATCACTACATGGTAACAACAAAGATACGAAACAAAGTTAAAACAAGTGATAGAAAAGATATAACGAGAATTAAATGGAATATAGAAAATATAAACAATGAAAGCTCGAGAGAGAAATACGAAGAGGAGGTAGAAAAAAACATAAAAAAGGAAGAACATAAAATGGAAGATATAGAAAAAAAATGGTGCTGGATAAAAAGATGTATTAACGACGCTGCTCAAAAATGGATAGGACATTAAAATAAGAATGCAAAAAATAAAAAAGCCTGGTTTTTAAAAATAATACTAGATGAAAAGAGAAACGCAATATTAACATATTTAAGAACAAAAGAAAAAAGAGGACAAGGAGAAGTATGAGAAAAAAAGAAAGGAATGTAATAAAATTATTAGGAAAAACAAAAGAATACCAATAGAAAATACAATAAAAAATATTGAGAATGAAAGAGCAAACAGAAACACAAAAATATTTTATAATGAAATAAAAGAACAAACTAAAATATATAAGACCAAGACAAATGGGATAAAGGATAAACATGGGCAACTAGTAGAATCTGAAGAACAATACAAAAAGGTATGGGCAGATTATTTTAAGGAACTACTCAGAGAAGAGGAACAGGAAATAAAAAGTGAATTACCAGAAGAAAACGAAAAACACATAGCAGAACCAACTCTAGAGGAAGTAAAAGAAATTATAAAAAAATAGTCGCAACGGTAAAACACCTGGAAGAGACAATATTAATATGGAATTATTAAAGTACGGAGGCGAAGCAATACAGAAACACATCCATTAACTTATAGTAAAAATATGGAGGGAGGAAGAAATGCCGAAAGAATGGGAAACAGGACAAGTTGTAACAATACATAAGAAAGGAAGCCAACAAACAGGCGAAAACTACAGAGGAATCACGTTACTGAACACTACCTATAAAATAATGTCAACAATAATACAAAGAAGAATAACAAATGAATCAGCAAAAATTATCGGAAATTATCAATGTGGTTTTATGAAAGGAAAATCTACCACGGACGCAATACATATTATTAAACAGATAATGGAAAAAACACTTGAGTATAACATAAACACCGAGATCCTGTTCATTGACTTCAGGCAAGCCTTTGACTCAATTAAAAGACAGCAACTAATGAAAGCTTTAAAAGAACTACAAATACCAAGCAAATTAAGAAGATTGATAGCAATGACTATAAAAACAACAAAAATACGAATTAAAACACAAAAAGGAGAAACGGAAGATATATTAATAAATAAAGCTGTAAAACAAGGTGATGCCCTATCTGCCACATTATTTAATTTAGCACTGGAATATACCATGAGAAAAGTAAAGAAAGGAACACTCAGAACAGGGGGAAGTCAAATAATAGCATATGCAGATGACATAGTAATAATAACGAAAAACAGAAATGTAATGAGAAAAATGCTAGAGGAGATAGTAAAGGAAAGAAAGAAAATAGGACTAGAAATCAACCAAAAAAAGACTAAAATAATGGTAATGGGAAAAGAAGTGCAACACAAGACTATTATAATAGGAGAAGCAGAGTTTGAACAAGTAAACAAATTCAAATACTTAGGTGTAATGTTAACAAATAGAGGCGAAAGAGAAGAAGAAATAAAAGAAAAAATAGCTGCTACAAATACGGCTTTACAAGCCAACAAAAAATTACTACGAAACGGAATTTTAAGCAAGACAACAAAAATGAGAGTACATAGAACAATAATAAGACCAATAGCATTATACGCAGCCGAAACAATGACATTTACAAAGAAGGACGAAGAGAAATTAAGAATAATAGAAAGGAAAATAATAAGAACGATACTGGGACCTAAGAAGATATCTGATAATGAATACAGAGTAAGAATGAACCATGAGATCGACAAAGAATTAAAGGAGCAGATATAATAAAAATAATCAAGAAACAAAGAGTAAAATGGCTAGGACACGTAAGCAGAGCTGACGAAAAAGAACCAATAAAAGTAATAATGCAATTGAGCCCTGGAAGTAAGAAAAGAAGAGGAAGACCCAGATCAACATGGCTAGCAGAAGTAGAAGAAGATTTAAAAAGAGCGGAAATTAACAACTGGAAAAATAAAACAAGATATAGGAAGAAATGGAACATCATAGCGAAGAATATTTAATAAATAACTGAAACGGAGTCCGATCCCCTCCAAAAAAGGATCTAGAAAGCTTAAGTAAAAGCGGTGCAACTCCACGACGGAGTGTTAAACCACTATATATATATATATATATATATATATATATATATATATATATATATATATATATATATATATACTTATAGTAAAATAAATTGTAATTATTGACATTATTATTTATATAATAATCGTAGAACAAATATAGTAAATAATTTGTATTGTAAAACAATTATATATGTAAAGGACTTACATACTAACGTGGCGGCTCGTGCGCAACTTTACCACTTCGTGCGTAATGTGATTATAACATAACTCTCGTTATGTAATATACTATTATCTCGTTATGTAATATACTATTATAATTCATACATAAATTTTAAGATATATAAACAGTAGATATATAAGCAAACAGTAGCATTAAAATAATAATAATTTATAAAAAAATATCAGATTATTTATAGTAGGTCTAGTAGCAAATTAGCTGAGTAGAATAATAAACATCCATTTTTCTTTTAGCGTCTAGTATTTAGTGCAACGTGATTGAAATTTACAATTTGAGATGAGTTGATTTGGGTACATAATGATATGTAAATACACAATAGATTTTTATTGCTCAAAAACAAAAATAAAATATAGTCTTATGTACGAGAAAATATATATATATATATATATATATATATATATATATATATATATATATTATTGGCCTTAAGTAACACTAAGTTTTCAAAATTTTTCAAGTATTTCAGATACATTTTAATTTATTTCAAAAGATCTAAATTATTTCAAACGATCTAAATTATTTTAAAAGATTTAAATCATTAAAATGATCTAAATCACGAAAAAGATTTAAATATAGAGATACATTTCAGCTCTGTTATGAATATATTATTACGAGAAAATCAAGCAGGATTCAGAAAAAAAAGACAATTCGAATTTTTTTCTACAATACTTAATTAAAAATAAAAACTTTACACCTGAAATATATAATTCCGAATATTATTTGAAAAATATTTGTCTCATATTTTGATATTTTTAATTTACGATATCCGTTTTGAACTCTGAACATTTAAAACAAAACCTGCCTGTATATTAGTATTATTTAAATGAAATCCTTCAGGTGTTAAAATTAGGATATTTTATCTCATAATGCATTATTTACAGACTTTGGGAAACCATGAATTCGACAATAAGATACAAGGAGTGGTACCATTCATGCGAGCGCTCAACGCACCCACCGTGGTCGCCAACATCGACGACAGTCTGGAACCAGAATTCCAAGGAACTTATCAAAAGAGTACTGTTGTCGTAAGAAATGGGAGAAGAATTGGAATCGTTGGCGTGATTGCAAAGAATACTCCTGTAAGTATATATTTGGTGTAGATAAGCGAGTACTGCCCACAACCAAAACGTTTGATAAATATTATGCATGTAAGTATGTAAGTAGTAATAACCTGTCACCCCTATAAATACCATAGATCATTTTATTATTTAGCTACTAGATTGCAAAAACTTTTTGTAGTCGATAACCAATGAAACTAGTTATTTACAATGGAAAGTGTAAAAGACTAATCTCCACTTGTGGAGTGGAGAACAAATAGAGCTTTGAACTTGAGACAATTAATGAAAATTTATTTATATCTACATTTTAAAAATTAATACCTAATTATTTATTCACTCATTATTTATAATTATTTTTCAGCATCTATCTGAATCCGCAAAAAAAAATAGGTGTTACCCACTACGAGAGGAGTTTGAAATTATAATGAAGTTTAAAATCATTGAACTTTTGATTTGTGATATTTTTTTATTCGATACATATTTCTCGAGATATTCCAGGACGAAGATAACATCTACACTCAGATTTCAAAAAAAATAGTTTTCACAAAAAAAAACTAAATTTGTTTAGGCACTTTAGTTTGCAAAAAAATAATGAACAATAACTTTTTATGCACGTTTTTGACAGTCTCACAACCATAATTTTATAAATTTAACCCCTTTATACATATGTATATAATACAATATATTTGCGGTTTTCATTTCACCAAAATTAAATATCTGTCAAATTTTAGTAAATAAGTATTTAATACAAATATTTTTTAAATTTTTTTCAAAATGCCTTTCTTCCATTTCCACATATTATTGCTGTACATTTACTGTGAAACGAAGCCCTTATGTTTTCAAAGATTCTTTTGAATTATTTGATAGTTTTATTAAGTCGTAAGATGTAAATGAAAAATTATCTTTTATTTAAATGCTCTCTAATATGAAGAGGAAAAGCAGTGGATCGAATGGGATATGTGACCAGGTCGAATTTCAATATATATAAGCCATATAATGTAAATACAAAACATTTATTTAATATTCTAGAGAAGAGATGTGTACATCGGCATGATAACGGTGAAGTCGTTGGAAAAATAGCTGAAAATTGAAGGCTATTAAAATGCCCAAATCGTAATTTTATTGCTACTATTTCCATTTGATTTAAAGGCCCGGATGCAGAAAGCGTGATTAACTAATCACCTGGTTAACTTGACGTTTTTACCATGGTAATGCATTGCTGTCAAAAGTTTAACCGGTGATTAAAGTTGACAATGTTTTATGCAACCGGGCCAAAGTCTAATGATAATAAATAAATAAAAGCTTCAAAATTATAAACTCTTTTCTTATTGAAATTTAAACAATCTCTTACCAGAATTGTAATTACAAAAACAGAGCATAGCAAAATAAACATTAATACAAGATATACCAAATATATATCTACTTTAAAAATATAAAATTCAATTCGAATATGATAAAATAATGGAGAAAGTGTACACAGTAGAAGAAAACCCCATAGATTAATATTCCTAGAAGCCGATGAAAATTAAAAATCCATTAACAAGAACTAAAACTTATGAATGAACATCTAAACCTTATTGATGCACCGCTTCTAGATTTAATCTTGAGTTCCCTGAAAAAATCCATTTTGAACATTTTTAGATTTATTTTTTTAATTTCGACTGATAATAATACCAAGGGAATTACATGTATATACATTTGTTGCAGGTATATGAAGTAAATCATTTTGACTAAAAAATACAAAATACTAGCCGAATGTGCATAGTAATAGGGAGTGCGCCGGCCGCTAGGTGTCTCACCAAAGGACATTTAAAAATGGCCGTTAGTGGTGATAGATGCCATTGTTTTGTATAGCCATTGCAAAGTTTTCTGTGGATACTAATTTATTTGTCCAAACTTTCCTTTGTTTATTTCTTTTTTATGACAGTATTATTAATATATTTCCTTTTTAATATCTATGGCTATAAATATTAGTGACATATTTCAATATATCGGTAAAACAGTCAGACCCTTACGAGAAGGAGAAGCCGTATTTTTAGCTGGCCATGTAGTTCGTTGTGGTTTGTTAGACAAATTCAATATATTATCTTATGTATTGCAAACGTCCGCAGATAAAAGGAATTCAAGATTTTTGCCACATTAAAACAAAGCAACAAAGTTTTAAAATAAGTCAGCAGACTCGCAGAAAGAATTTTCAACTTTTGCTGGAATGTAATAATTGAACAAAATATTAAACAGGAAAAACCATACGAAGAATTCGTTTTATTTTTATTTATTTATTCCTTTACAGCTGGACAGCAATAATGTGTCCTTATATACGGGATTCGTATCTTTAGAATTTAGTATTGTGCATGTGCATCATTATTACAATGCATGTTATTTGTCATAAACAATTTCTATGTTATTGGATCATCTTCATTCTTAAAGTTGTATTTAAAATGTTTATAACACACAGTCATATATTTGCTAACCTTTTTACCTATTCTCAAAGCAATCTGCCACTGTTTTTGCAAGTTATTTTTGTGGGGAAAATAATACAAACTGATATCTTTTATGGCATAACTTTTACATTGAGGTACTGAACAATACCTCCGGCTTTCCATATTGTGTTAAATGTAAAAAAATATGGTTTAAATAATCCAAAAATGTAAAACAAACTATAAGTTACAGCTAGTTATATGGCACCTCAGAATACTGATCACCACTAGCAACTTTCTCATTTCTCCGCCAGGGGCCAACTCTTTCGCGGCGCACTCCCTACAGCAAAGCAAAATATAATGTTCTTTCTGTAGTCGTTTTATTTTTTAATTTTTTTTGTTGTTTTTTTGACATTTCGCTGATTTGAAACGAAGTGAAAGAAATGATTTGACTTTAATTAAGATTATAAGGGCAAAATATGATTTCTTTAGTCTGATTTAATCAAAAACTATTGTTATTTATTTTATTTTTATGAACAATTACAATTGACCATTTCCCCTGTCGATATGCGCATGCTTGCTATATTAGAGTGAGAGGTTCGATATTCCCTTGTGAAATAGGAAGCATTTGTATTATTTCTAACTTCACAGTAGTTAAGATGTCAGCTGGGTAACTGTCATTTTTTGGTGTTGTTCATTTTGTTATATTAATATGGTTGGAATATATTGCTGTGTTCCGGGATGCTACAATAATTCTATTAAAAATAAAAATGTATCTTGGCATTTGTTTCCTTTGAGTTTTAAAATAAAATATCAAATCTTCTTTGTTTCTTTCTTCTTTCCTCCTCAATTTTAGAAATTTCTTGCACAATTTTTATTTACACCATGAAGTGATCTGAGTTGATATCTGCACCTCGTGGCAACCGCATATTGCGTATCATTCTGTACTCTTTATTTTCGATTAAAATGTGGTTGATTTGATTACAAACATGGCCATTATGAGAGACCCAAGTGCCTTTGTATATATCTTTCCGTTCAAAATGATTACTGATTATCTTCATTTAGTGTTCAGTTGCAAATTCGATCAGTTTGATTCTATTTTCATTTGTCTGTTCATGCTTACTGTAGCCTCCTGTTATATCTTTATAAATTTGTTCCTTTGGCGTTCATATCTCCAGTAACTATTTTTGCATCATACTTTTGGATTGCGTTTACTATTCTTGACATTTCTTCGTGGTGTGAGTATAATATGGTGTGCTTCCGCAGGCAGGTGGCTGGCTATGATGATAATGCCGGCAAAGGATATCCATTGTTTTTCAAATACCTGTAGACTTTAGGGCTTACATTCCTTAGTGAAATTGCCGATGTAATGTCATCTGGACTTCAAGATGAGAATTTTTTTATTAGAATGTGTTAAACGTTTAATCTGACCTGAGGTAAAAATATTTCCTAATACATTATTTAATTTTGATAACTTAGTATCACACGCTAATTTATCTTTTGTCAGTTCTTTATTTTTCGATTTTAAAAATTCTACTACTTTTTCTAAGGACTGCATTTTTATTTTCATAAGTTTTAATTCTTTCATTAATTCTTCCCTATAGAAAGTATAATTTATTATTATTAAAAAGTGGAAATACAAAATAATATAAGATGACTAAAATAGTGATAGAAGAATCTTTAACTTGTTCCGCTACTGCTTGACATTCCATCTGCTCGGGATTTACGTTGATACTTGAATCTGTCAAAATTTCTTTAATAATAGCCTGCCTACTTTCATAATCATTTTTGGCTTGAATTCTTTGGGATCGAGAACTTGTTAATTCAATATTACTACTTTTTTTAGGAAGAAATAAAGTTGCAGTGGCATCTGACTTAAAATTTCTAAATCTTTTTGATGGTGTTATATTTAGTTTTTAGTACTTTAAATTTCTTAAGAAATATTTACTATCAAAATGTTTGAAACAAATAACAGCTGAAATAATTTATGTGTTATAAAAGGTTTTGATCTAAAATGTTATAAATTTACCGTTTTCACGATTAACTTTATCTTGTCTGCCACAAGCGTGAATCCATTGCAGTGTTAGATCTTCATTTTTAGGAAATGTGTAAAATTTTATGTTGTTTGCTTCCTTTTTCTTATTTTGGTTAATACAACCAAAAATAACACAATGAGGCATTATATATATTTGATAAATTTGTTATAAAACAAATTTTATGTCTCAAAAATTTTAGTTTTGTATGCTGCAATAACTGTGAACCACTGTGAATATAAGGCAGTCACCGGAATTTGCCTCGTTGCTGACGTCATGCGCAAGACGGACGAAAATGAACACGCTAGCGAGCACACCATACTATACTCACACCACGCATTTCTTCATATATTTCATTTTTAATTTCTTCGTCTTTTTCATTTGAATTTTTCTATATATATCTCTTAGTCTTAATTTACATAGTCTGTCTGATACTGGTTAGAATTCTACCACTCTTTGTTTTAATTTCTTGTGTATTATGAATCCCGTTCCTAAATAGCTAGTTTCTCCTCCACTATTGAAAAACATATAATCTTGTACATCTGACATGTGGTTACCTTTAATTTTTGTTTCATATAGGCAAACAATATCTACTTTATAGTTATATCAATGAAAACCTTTTTTCCTTTTTCTCTTTTAGTCTTCTTCAGAAATTGAATTTAATTTCTTTTCGTTCTTTATTCCATATATCTTTTTTTCTTTATATTCTGCTCCTAATTTTATTATTTCTTCATTAATTTTTCCAATTTCACTCTTCAACTCTTGATGGTTTTCTGCCATTGACGTGTTAAATTGCACCATCATCTCCTGCATACCTTTCATCATGTTTTTCAGGTCTTCCATCTCTTTTAACTTTTTTAATTCTTCTCCCACTTGTGTGGAAATTTCTTTTGAAATATTACTTTCTGGTAGTGATCTAGCCAATCTTCTACTTTTATTAAAAGCTGTTAATTCTTCCTCAACTCGTTTTCGCTTCTCTATCAAGTCACTGCGCGTTCTGACGTCTTCACTCATTAATTTATGCTACGCCACTGGTGTTTCAGTAGCACGCATGTGCACCGAGCTCAGCGCTGAACAGAGCTTATTTAGGAATTATTAAACTCAATATAACCTCACTTTATATAGCAACTAATTTATTTACTTCTGTAATCTTGAATTTAGCTAGATTTTTTTTATTTGTAGTCTGCTGCCCGTACTATCTACATACTGTACTATCTTTGTTTTAAATGCGAGTACTCAGTAATTCCTTTTTCGTATTTATCACTGGAGTATCACTTAGACCACAACTATCACCGCACATTCATTTTAACAATAACAAGTATTAATAAAAACTTAAAAACTAAGATTATTTATTTAAACCTTTAACACTATGCACTATTTATTTATACGATATTTATTTTCACGAACTATCTATGTTTACTACGCGTATTACTGTCCCCGCTTCCTTTTCTGCTCAGAATTAAATAGTAGCGCAATTAAATTCTAGAGTATTTTCGTATCTTCGACATATTAGTACAATAGAAGGGCAGTGAACGAGTCTTGACAAGTCTGTTAGCAGCCGTCGCCCGCGACGTGACGTTGGGATCGCTACAATACCAATGTATAAAATGAAATGATTACCCCATTGCTTAGATTTTGGTGCTACAATTTGTTGTCAGAAGTTAACCCAGATAATTGTTTTTGGCAACATTGAAAGTTTGTCCAAGCGATATCATAATAATAAAATTAATCAAAATTTTATTAAAACAAGATTGTTGGCAGTCTGCGCACAGAAACAAACCCCTTTTATATATTAACATACCGCAAGTAAACCAAATATCTAACAACCATCAACAAATTTAATCGGTTGGAGCCCTCTTCCTTGATGCATTATGAAAAAACAAGACATTGCAAGCTGCTTCTTAGCATCATGATGGTTTATTAAAACGATTTTTTTTAAAAAAAAAAATGGCAAACGAGATAAGCAAATATTAAGTAACTTAGACCACATATCAGAAACATTCATTTACAAACAAGAAAACATCAAAATTACTAGCTAGGGAGGAAGCCTTCAGTCGGCTCCTCAAAACGAGTTTTCATAAAAATTTCTGTTACTGTATATTTTAATTTTAATATTATTCTATGTTTTCTTTTAATTTGTTTACATTTGCATAAAATAAATCTGTTTAAAAGTTAATATTTTTTTATTTTTTGCCGAATAGTATGCACACCGCCAGTAAAAACTATGGCAACTTATTTCTGCCAAACGGCGCACTACCTGTCGGTTCCGAAGAGTATGCGGGGACCTTCAGCAATTGGTGCGATTTAAAGCTTCTATCCTTTGAATGTGGTAGAGTTATTAAAATTGAGAACTGAATATTCTCAACATAAGAATACTGTTAATATCCCGTAGAACAGAAATTCTGCGGATACCGATTTATTATTTTGATTAATAAATTCAGAATAACATCCTCAATTTCAGATATACATGGTGTCTTTGGTCTTCCGCTACGGTTTGCGAATCATGTGAACTTCTTATGTAACAAAAACGTCATACTTTATCTGATTTCCCATTGATATGATTATTAGGACCTTTTTTCATCTATTTATAAACACAGTAAATATTGCCCGAATTAAATAAATCTATGTAAAACTAATATTTAATTTTCAGGACTTGTCGTCGCCCGAAAAGTTAGTGTTCCTAGACGAGCTATCGTCCATCAACTTGGAGGCGGAGAAGTTGGTGCATGAACAGAACTGCAGCATCGTGATTGTGGTGTCGCACTGCGGACTGGACGTAGACATAGCTATGGCGCCGCGTCTAGAGCGCCACGTAGGGTTGGTGGTTGGGGGGCACACACATTCGTTGCTGTACCCCGGGCCGGCGCCGTCAGGCGAGACTCCAGTTGGACCCTACCCTTACGTAGTACCCCGAGATTCTGCGCCCCCCGTACTTGTCGTGCAGGCCGCCGCCTACTCCAAGTACCTTGGCAACCTCTCCGTTTGGTATGACCGAAACGGAGGAGTGAAGCACTGGGAAGGAAAGCCTATTTATCTGGACAACACTATACTACAAGGTTATCATATTCTCTTTTAAACAACAAAATTATCGAAGCTTTTCAAGCTGCAGATATTATTTGAACTGAATTTTATTTTAGATCCTGAAAATATTTAAAAGTATTAAATTTATATAAATTATCTTTGGAAAAACTTTTGGAAAAACTAAAAATTTCTAAATAATAAATAGAATTAAATTAGAGTTATTTGAAAAAGGTGCAAGTAATTAAAAAATATATGTACTTAATATTATTATAAAATTCTTTAGTATTTCAAAGCTACTAATAGCCGTTCGTTAAGGTTGCATTCTTGATTCATTTGTAAGCTAGTTATTCTTACCGGAACTAAAACTCAATCTTAAAGAATAAACCCAAACTAATAAATAATTTCAACGGTTGATTGGAACAAAGTTTCGCTTAATTGTACCAATAAGATATTTTTGATCTAATTACATTAAAGCATGAATAAGAGTACCTCTCAGCCATAATTTTTTAGCAGATTGTATTTAATTTTATTTTCATATTAACAGGTATTATTCACTGTATTACATATGTTACAGCTATTAAGAACAGTACTTGGTTTTATCCAAACGTAAGATTACTGTCTGACCCAAACTTGAATTTTATCCGAAACAAGTTACTAAATACTTGTGTCAGTCTCCTTATTCGGTTTTTATTTAGAAATCAAAAGCTTCCTTCTGACTATTTCTAGCTATATGCTGTTCAATTATTTCAGATATTTCTGATGACATTTTTTTCACCAGTACAGGCAGCGTCAGCAAGTTTCTTTGTATTGAAGCACAATTTTTAGTTATTTACGTGTATGTACACACACACATATACACATAAAATATTTGAATATTAAGATTCGAAATATTCAATTATTTGTGGGAGTGCTGAGAAATGTTACCGTGGGTACTTGGGTACATACTCGGCGTCTATAGTGACTGTAGTTTTACTATATTTATTATTATTTTGAATTGTACAACGACCCATTATTCTAACTTTACTCAGAGTTCATGACGTGTATAATGATCCATATGTCATTGCAAAGCAACAAAAAAGTTTAATACAAAGAAAAATCTAGAAATTCGAAATATTAAAAATATTTATTTGAAAATTGAGTATTATTCTTTTTCCAAAATAAAATGGTATATACTCATCATATAATTTTATTAAATAATGTAATATTATAATGTCACCATTAAACATAACTCTGACATTACTGATGTAAATTTGATATATTTTTTAAGTTTTATACTCTTTTTTATGAATTGTTTGTTATCTTTCATTTTCGTTTTCTATAGTAATTTTATATTTCACATGGTATATTATTTTTGCAAAAACATATTAAAAGATTTGTCAGTAGTTTATAGCTGAATATTCTTCTTTAATATCATTAGTGATGTAATAATTTTATATTAATTTATATACCTACTTCCTCTCAAATATTTTCGTACATATTTCCTGAATTTAATATTAACATTTTATTTTAGATCCAGAAATAAACAAAGAAATAAGCCTGTGGAAGGAATCTGTTGACGTGTACAGTAACAGAATAATTGGTTCGACGAATGTGGCCCTCAGCAACAGCGGCTGCTACAGACGAGAGTGTAACCTGGGTAACTTGATAACTGACGCCATGGTGGACCATGTATGTTCTACCAATATGCGTATAAAACTACATATCGCTGAATTCCTATATCTAATTGTAGAGGAAAGATTAATGAAAAAAAATACTAAATTTTTGCTTTCTTATTCCTTTAATACCAAATAATATAAAGAAAACGGGCAGTGGTAGCTCGCTTTGTTAGTGTACTCTGACTCGAATCGAGGCTAGTGTGGAATCGAGACTCAAGTCGGTTTTATCAAAATTTATCCAAATAAAACACCGCGGTGTCTATGTAGTTCAGAGCCCACTGTAAGCTGTAATGACAAATTTGAGGATGGAGGAGGGGGGGGGGGGGGATATCGAAGGGGCGAGGCCAATCTTTTAATTTTAAAAATAAAATAAAACTGGAGAGCAAAGGCGTCACATATCAGAAGCATTATAAATATTTGATTGATTTGTAAAGAACAAAAAATATTTTCCGAAATACAATTGCACAACTTAAATTTAATCTAGCATTCTCGTCAGTGATGAAATGAAGTTTGGAAAGAATTTGGTGTTGATATTAATTTATTAGTAAATAAATTATTAACAATAATAATAACGCTACTTCCTACTATGACTACGCCTGAACGTAGCTATTCTATATTACAGCAATTAATTCTCTTTTACGTAGTTAGTTTCGAAGAAAGTTTTGAGTCGATTCACATCAATGGAAAAAAATATAATTTAATTATTCTTTTAAATTTTAATTACTAATAACTTTTAATTCAATGACTTTGTGTGTAACATTATTATATATTTTATTATTTATAATTACCTAAAAAAAAACTAATTCTTCCCTCCCTAAGAAAATTTCTAGCTCCGTCACTAACTGTAGGTCCCTCACAGAGGCTTTCGGCTGACATTACCACTAAAATGCAAATAAAATCGTCTTGCATCAAATACATTAGGTACTGAGGCCCTGTACCACATAGAAATTTTTGACAAAGATTACATAAATCAAAGTAACTACGGGTGTGAAGTTCTTAAAGACTAAGAATATTTACCTCCTAAAGCAATGCGCTTACAGGAATTTAGTATTTGTGGGTATTCAAGAAATTTTTCTGACTATTAGTAAACTGTCCGTGGACTGTTGCAAAAAAAAAAACGCCGTTAATTTACCTCCGCTGTCACGTACAGTTTCGTACTGCTGTAAGAACAAACCTATTTTGTGCCAGAAAACGATTTGGTTTTAATTTTGATTTATAAAATAAAATGCGTCAATATTAACTACTTTATTTCAAATTATGTAAAAGAGGTTAAAATTTTATAATTGGAGGAATAAATTAGTAATTTCATTAGTTTAAAAAAACCAACAGTGCACTACTTGCATATATTTTCCTTTTTTTTTCATTATTTCAGGTCTTATCCTGGATATTAAAATTGGTTACATTGAAAAAATTTCGGCCTTGGAGATCTAGTAATTAAAAGTAAGTATTTTGCAACAGATTATTACATACTTTAATGCATAAGATGTTTCGCTGGTGAAATTTTCCCCATCTTTATTTGTATTAAAGAAGAAAGATAATATTTTACAAAAATTACTTATAAATAATAACAAAACCATCACTCACGCATTAATTCAGGTTGCAGCAACATTGATACATGACGACTCCACGTGGGAGTCGGTGATAATCTGGCATTTCTTTTTTTTTCTCATTCTTTTGTTTATGAAAGTATGAAACAAAGTGTTGCAAAACTTTTGTTTGTAGTTACTGGTTTTTCAAGGCCGAAAATTCCTCAATTTTTTTACATTAACAATATTGTTAGTATACTATTTAATTTTTTTGGTGTTTTACAAATGTAAATCGTATCATGTGAACGGAAGAAGAATGATTTTCACAATAAAATGATACTGAAATTTGTTATCAATCAAATAATTTCTTCAAGTAAAACAATTATTTTAATTTATAATGACATACATAGAAATGTATTTTATAATATATTCAATATACAGTTATAACACCGATAAGGTTCATCATAATCATACTCAAAAATATCTATATTAATAGGGAATTTTCAATAACCAGAATTTTGTAATATTCTTTTTACGTGGATAAATTCAGTATACTTATCACATCTGCTATACATTTCGATATTCCACAAATGTAAAGAATGTAAGTTAATGATTAAATATTTATTTCTAAGTCAACAAAACACAATTGGCGCCTACGCACTGATGATGAAGTCCCATACGGTACAGATGTATATTTAAGCGATATATAGTCATATAGGTATATTGTAGTATCCCAATGAAAATAAAGAACAGTTCTGATTTCTGATTTGGGGATTGCAGTTTGCAGCGATGGCGGAGTCCAACGCCTGGACTTATTCTGCAATAGCAATTATGAATAGTGGAGGAATTCGTTCTTCATTATCACGTGGAAGTAAGTTTATTGAACTATTGATAGTTTTTATTTTTGAATTACAACTTTCTCTATTTTCAGATATAACATATGGAGACCTTGTGAGCGTTGCCCCATTTGAAGGAAGAATTGATGTTGGTGAACTGTCGGGAGCAGAAATCAAGGATTTTCTAGAATACTCAGTTAATGATACATACTATGATACATCATTTAGACAATTTCTTCAAATCTCAGGTCTGTATTGAATTATGAAATTCCTCTATCAATAATTCTCCGATGGGCACTACTTTTTAACCCTAATAGCACTACGGACTTAATTCTTTAACAATTTCATTTTCTTTAATTGCTTCTAAACGTTAACACCCGTATTTTCAACTATTTACACTGTCGTTCCCCACAACACATTTTGTGCTAGATCACACTAGTTTACACAATTATTTGACCAAGGTCCTTCCGACCTCGACGTCATTACCACTGACTAAATATTTTATGATTTCAGGTATGCGAGTTACGTTTAACCTTTCTGAACCCATCGGTAGCCGCGTGTCGTCACTGTTGATCGTTTGCCGGGAGTGCGAAATCCCGCGCTTGGAGCTGTACCGACCGGATGCACTGTACCGTGTGGCCATGCCCTCCTTCATTGCCAACGGCGGAGACGGTTATTCCATGATCCGCGACAACCTGCGTAATCTCCTACAAGGCCCTATTGATCTAAACGTATTGGAAACTTACGTAGCCAAGTTGTCACCTATTATCATAGGCCTACAAGGAAGAATTCGCATATACGAGTAATAACTTGTTTGTATATTATCTAAAGTAAAAATAATTAATAAAATAAACTTTTAAACTAAAGTTATACAGTACATTACTTTACAAGAAACAATGTACGTTTAGGCTTTAATAACTTTTAAGAAAAACTAAATACATAGATAGAAAAAGCGAAAATGGGTTGCACGTTGCCGGAGAGTTAAAAAATCGAAAATATCTGGGAGTATAATCAAAAATCGTTATTGTAAATAACATTTTTTGATCTTAAATAGAGATTCCGATGTCGATAACATAAATTTTGTATACGGTTATTTAAAGCCTCATTTGGTTTAGTAATAAAAAAAATCATATAAACCTATTGTTCCTTATTTCACAGTTCCTTTGTACAAACACTTGCTACTACTTCACTGGCTCATGCACATTTTTTTTGTCTCTCTCTCTTATACATAATACATAAACACAAATAGCGAGAATGTATAAATATTGTATATTAATGCCGCCAGCCTTGAAATATTGAACTGAAACAAAATTAAACAGGTATGTAATCTAATAACATATAGCTATCTGTAGGTAATATACACATTGGACGGGTTAGCGCACAACGGGTCGGTGTAACTGTACGTTGACAAACTACGTCACTAAACAGTAAATATCTATGGCCACTGGTGGCGCTAAGAGGGGACAGGACATGTCACGTGCTTACCCCAAAAACATTAATTACTTATCCCTCTAATCCCCCCCTGCGTACGCCATTGGCTTGTAACAGTAGTAACGAAGATTGTAATAATCCGATATTATTAAAAAGAAATTCAAATAAAAATGACAAAGACTAAATTGAAAATCAAAATACGAATAAATACACTACCACCTATGAAAAGATAAACATAATTGGTTTAAAGATTTTCAAAATCATTTCATGAACGAACAAATCAAAACAAACAGAACGAGTATCACAAAAATTAGGTTAGTAATAAGTGGCGTACTTTTAAAGAATCATGGTTTACTCTGTACGATTGGTTAGACTATATTTGAATAATGAATAGTGAATATTGCTTTGCATGTGACTATTTGCAACAAATATTGAAAATAATGTTGCACTTGTTTCAACTGGGTATAAAAACTGAAAAAAGCATTGTAAAAAAATACAGTATATCATCAGCATAACGCTAGTGAAAATCACAAACGCTGCATGTTAGCACGGGCCCATCATAAATATAAAAGATTGCCCACATTAAGTGACGTAAAAGTATTTTTAATTAATAATTTTTTAAATACCAGATTAGTATTATATATACTTATCCTATGGTAATGAGTATACCATTATGTTTAGTTATATATATATATATATATGTTACATCACCAACCAAAGCCAAATCCAGTATGGCTTGCAGATCTCTCGCTGCAACATACACTACGTTGTAGAAATATTATATAAGGATGTTAAACATAATTTTAGTTAGTCTTGTTGTATTCGCTTGCAGCAACTACAAGTTGCACTTTGTAAAGAATTTTTTTTAAAAAAACACAACGGCAATCATTGAAATTATAAGTGGCGCAGTCGGTAGGATTGCCGTTACGATATTAGCGAATATAATATCGGTTCACCTCGTGATTTATTCAGCAAGACCATCATTTTCGTTGTTGACCAACTCTAATTGCCAGCCCAGCTGAGAGGACATCAGCAGTCGTTCCAGCCGCTGAACGGACATCAGCAGCACCAGGACCAGACGAGAGGGCAGAGCGATCCTCACGACAACAACTTGCTACAGAGGACCAATGTACTAGATTCTACTGTAAGTAAAGGGTGTTTTTTTTGCTTAGATAGAACTTACGAAAGGGTTAATTGTCAAACGAGCTGTCATACTGCGCTCACTTTTTAACATTTATGATCAGTGTACTCTGGCAAATCATCATGAATAGACTCACGCTTAAACAACGCTACCAAATTAT
Source organism: Stenolophus ochropezus (assembly GCA_035578165.1). Taxonomy (NCBI): domain Eukaryota; kingdom Metazoa; phylum Arthropoda; class Insecta; order Coleoptera; family Carabidae; genus Stenolophus; species Stenolophus ochropezus. The sequence goes on from JAQOWZ010000003.1 coordinate 8,694,219, forward strand.
CCAAATTTACTTTGAAAATCACTCGTCGATTCGCGCAACTTATAGACGACATCGTGATTTTTATGGCGCACATAATCGTCCATCTGAGCAAGCCATCCGTCGAACTGTGGATAGATTTAAAACCACAAGAGACCCTACAGACTCCATTTTATCCAGAAAAATGCACCGTTTGGTGCGGTTTACACGCTGGTGGCATCATCGGACCTTATGTTTTCAAAAATGAGACCTGAGCTCGCGTTACGGTCAATAGAGATCGTTACCGCACCATGATCAATGATTTTTTTGATTGAAAATATGGATGACATTGATCCGGACGAGATGTGGTTTCAACAGGATGGCGCTACGTGCCATACGGCGACCGCAACCATCGACTTATTGAAATCAAAATTTGGCGATAAGTTGATTTCGAGAAATGGGCCCATCAATTGGCCTCCGAGGTCGTGCGATTTGACACCTCTCGATTATTTTATGTGGGGCTACGTGAAGTCACTGGTTTATCCTGATAAACCAGCAACAATTAATGCCTTGGAGGCCAACATTGTTCGTGTTATTCGTGACAAACGGCCTGCAGTGCTCGAAAAAGTGGCGCAAAATTGGACGTCCAGAATGCGCTTCGTCAAGAACAGCCGCGGTGGCCATATGCCCGAAATCATTTTCAAATGTTAATGCCATGTACTGATCTTTAGAAAAAATTAAAAATGTTGATTAGAATTTCATTTTTTGTGTTACTTTTTACAATTTAAAGTTCTATCGGGCTTAAAAAAACACATGTTACATGTCGCCGAGAGGCACTATTATTTATTCTAGTAACGAAAGCTCTGACAATTCAAATGAATCTGACTCCGACCTTGAAATTCAAGATGGTACTCCAAATTTTACCCCCACAACAAAATATTTTAAGACAACCTGTCTTATACCCAGAAAGAACAAAAATGACAGAACCACGTAAAGAATACTTAGACATGGTACTACAGAGTTCCACGGTCAACGTGAACTCTTACCACGATTCATCGAAATAGCAGAAAAATTAGTCACTAAATACTTTAATCAAGAAAATCCAAACGATTTTCACAATAAATATCTGATGCTTAGTATCTATTCAAAAATAAAAGGCGAAGCGCCGTTAACGTTGCTGCATGTTCAATAAGAACTTGGAGAGACCTAAAAAATGCGCTCATCAATACATACGTAGATAAGCGCGATCTTTGTTCTCTAAATATAGAGCTAACCGAAACCAAATAAATCGAACGAATCAGTTTTCGAATATTATAGTAGAGTGTTACACTTACTAAATCACATAAATTCATATATTGTTACTCAAAATCCCGAAGCCGAACAGGCGGCATTAACAAAGTATTTTACAGACTATGCTCTCAAGATTTTATTAAAAGGGTTACGGGAACCCATAGGCCAGTTAATGCATACAAAAGATCCTAAAGATTTAAATACGGCTTTGAATATGCTCACCAACGATTTCCAAAATGATAAACCAAATTTTTTACTCAAAACTCAAACAACGACTAAACCAAATAACAATATTCAAAATTTTGTAAATAAAACAACAATCTCACCATAATATTACTAATTACCAAAGAAATGTAACATCTATTTCATTCCCTAAAAAAACTTATCAATCACGACCACATCTGAACTTTAATTAATCACGCAACAGACCCACATATTCGCAATACAAACCCGTAAATAATCAAAGATACGAGCCGACGCCTATGAGTATAAGTACTAGGAATTCAAGCCAGTTTAAACCAAGACCGTCTCAAAATTTTTCTAAACCCACCATAAGAAACGAATTATTTAACATAGACGAAAACGAACCCGAAATCCATTAAGAACCTATCGAACAAAATTACGATCACTTGGAAGAAACCCCTGAACAAAACTTTGATAATAATATTTTGGAAGATAGAGCCTCGGAGACGGAACAAGACATTTACGAAATTTCGAGCTAATGAATTTAACAAACCAAAGTAAACTGCCATATATTATACTACCCGAACACAATCTCAACTTAATAAACACCGACAGTACAAAATCCTTTATTAACACCAACATTGCACACAAATATTATAAAAACTCGATTATCACAGACCCCTTTAAAATATCCACTACACATGGTACATCTATTGAAAACCACAGTACATATGTGCCGATTTCAAAATTATTTAATGTTCCCAAAATATTAGTCTGAAATATCATATTTTTAATTTTCATTCAAAATACTAAAAGTAATAATCGACCTAAATCAAAATTTAATTATAACTCCAACATGCAAAATCAAAATGTAATACAAAAAAATTGTCAATAAAATTAACTCGAATAATATTTCATCAAATAACGCTATAATAATTGCACCAAAATCAGAAAAAAATGTTAGACTACGAGTTTCACAAAAACACGGGACTATTGGCATACCTGAACACAATACCAATACGATTATCATTCCAGAATGCGTAACTTCAGCAGAAAATATTCTAGCGTTCTGTACTATCACTAGTGTTACAAATAAAGAAATCACCTTTAAACAAAATAAATCATTTATAGTATAAAAAATCGAAAACTACGAAATGAATACTAGTCCAAATTTGAATTTTATTAATTCGGAAAAAATAAAATTTAATATTTCAAAAATACGTATAGAACAAATGAGTGATGAAGAGCAATCAGAAATTTCCAAGTTAATCCAAAAACCTTCACAATCAAACATGACATGAAAACAAAAGATGAAGTTCCCATTTATTCCAAGTCATATAAATACCCAGAGATTCATAAGGCTGAAGTAATCATCCAAACACAAAAAATGCATGACCAAAGTATTATTTAACCATCTTGCTCGCCATGCCTCGGGACAAAGAAAATGGCGATTAGTTATCGACTATAGAAATCTCAATGACAAAACTATAGACGACAAGTACCCCCTACCAATTATCAGTGACCTACTTGACAAACTCGGACGTTGTCACTACTTTTTAACACTCGATTTGGCTTCCGGTTTTCACCAAGTAGAAATGGACGAAAACGATATACAAAAATCCGCGTTTAACACCAAAGACGGACATTACGAGTTTACCCGTATACCATTCGGACTCAAAAATGCGCCGGCGACATTTCAACGCGTGATGGACAACGTTTTACGAAGACTAAACAATGACAAATGCTTAGTATATCTGGACGACATAATCATTTTTAGCACTAGCCTTCAGGAACACTAGATAGATTAAAAAAATCTAATTTCAAAATTCAATTGGATAAATGTGAATTTTTACGGAAGGAAGTATCTTATTTAGGCCATATAGTAACTGCGGACGGTTTTAAACCAAACCCAGACAAAATTAGCGCGATTCAAAATTACCCTATTCCGAAAAATATGAAACAAATAAAAGAATTTTTAGGACTATTGGGATATTATAGAAAATTCATTCTGGACTTTGCTAGAATTACTAAACCATTCACAAAATGCTTGAAGAAAAATATTCTTATAAACATAAACGATCCAGAATATATTAAATGCTTTAAGACTTGTAAAAATTTGATAACTAACGAGCCACTCTTACAATACCCAGACTTTACTAAGCCATTTAAGACCGTCGCGACGCGAAGCGCGGCGACGAGAAGTTTTTTCATTGCGTGTGTTATTATGTGTATACGCGCACTTCGGAGCAGCAAAGAGCAGAGCAGCGATGCGACGCGCCGGGATTTTTCGAGGAGAATATATTTCTCTTCTCTGCGCTTCTCTGATCTGAAGTTTACGATAGAGCAGCTACCTAAACCAGAACGAACCCGCCCGAAATAAAGTAAAGTAGCTGATAAAGAAGTAAATTTTATATCTTTCGATCTTCTTACAATACACATAGGTTAAAATGTATAACATAACGTTAAAAAAAGTTAATTTAGTATCAAAATACAAAGAATTATTTGACATGAGATGTGCGAACTATTCTAACCAAGCAGTAAAAGATAACTGCTAGAAATAGCAGAAGAAATGGATTTGACAAGTATGATTTGCTATGTATTTTAAGTTTATTAATTATAAATATAATAATGTAAATTAAGTTTTTATTAGCTATTTGGGTCTATTCTGTAACTAAGTGGTTACGTTAATGTTTAGCAACACATTAATTTTTTTACACATTATATATGTATGTATATGACAACTGATAATCTACTACCTGATTGTTTAAAAATATAATCAGTTGCTAAAAATTAATTACCTTGTTACAGAATATATTAATAAAATTAAACATTTCGTCGGCCTTTTTGTATCATAGCATTTTGCCACTGCACTGAACCGGCGGTGAAACAAAATATTTTTAAAATATGTATCGAATAGATAGTGACTCAGTTGAAGCATTTCGCAGATTTTGAAAACTGCGATTTTCATTGTCACATCAGCCATATTTTCTATTGTTTCCATTCCTCTAAGAAAATTGTGAAAACGAGTAGCTAAAATTATGTTATCTACCTGGTCAGGATGCATATTTAAGCGTCTTTGATAGATTCGAAATCTTTGGGTTAAAATTTTGAAAGCATTTTCAGATAAACATTTGGCTCTACTTAAACGGTAGTTGAATTTTTTTTTATTTTCATCGTTCTTAATTTGTGTACCGGGATAAGGGCGCATTAAATGTTTATTTCAAGGAAAAGCTTCATCGCCTACAATAACATACGGCACTTTTTCATTGCTGCCTGGAAATTTTTATCGGCTTGTATATTTAAAGTAGATATCAATTAGCAATGCTTTTCCCATATTTAAAGATGCGAAAATTCCACCATCCCTATTTTTTCCATATGCACGAACATCGACAATTGTAAACCGATAGTTAGCATCTAATAAAGCTAGTAATACCACACGTTTTCTTCTAATTAAAAAATAACGATATCATATTTGGTGGAGCCTGGATGGTTACATGTTTTCCGTCAATTGCACCTATACAATTGAGAAAATTCCACTTTTCATAAAATTAATTTTCTATATTTTTACACATTTCTTGTAGACATAACTTCAGGGCGTAATTTAGTCCAAATAACTTGACATGTTGTATATACTATTTCACGGACAGTGGTTTCTCCTAGCCGATACCAAAATGCAATTGATCAGAACGAATCTCTAGTAGCTAGGAATCTGCAAAATAATAATTATTTATTTATATATTTACCCAACACCGTGTAATTATAAAGATATAAGTATGCTGTTTTTAGATAAATAAAGTAGGTCATAAGTCACTAGTGAGCTAAATATATTAGCTCACTGTTTTTTGGTTCGTATCATAGTAACTACGTTATAAAACCTTCTCTACACTATTTTGTTCCTAAATGTCGTTTCGAAATTTCATCTGTCAAAAATCTTATATGTATTTTATATCAATGATTGAAATGTGTTGGATAAAATGTTGTATGGCTCACGTGTGTTAATTACCTAAGTCACTTGAAAAAATACCACACTCGGCCTAACGGCCTCGTGAGCTAAACTTTTCCCACGTAACTTATCTGTAATATAACACACTTGTACCATAAATAACTATTATAGTAACTGCCTGTAAATTCTTGAACTTGATCGAAATTAGCCTAGTAGTGTTGCAGGGGTATTAGATAAATATTTGAATAGTAAAAAAGATGACAGAAACAACGCTAACAAAGATTCTTTAACAAGCTTTTTTCTAAGTATGGCGGATACTGTCCGCACTCTACTACCATGCCTGCAAGTACAAGTTAAATCTAAGTTTTTCAAATAGTTAATGAAGCAGAGTTAGCTGCATTGGAACCAGTTGCTGAACAGCCAAATTATACAAGTCGCTATTGCTCACCCCAACCATAATATATTTAAGTTCCAAATTATATATATATATATATATATATATATATATATATATATATCCATCTTTGTATACATACAACACAAAATGACAACGAACGCGATCGTTTCTTGTTGAAAACTGCTCGCAAATGCGCAATGGTACTAAATTGACCGCTTCGCTTCGTCGCACTTCGCGTGGCTCAACTGCGCGACGGCCTTTAATCTTACTTGTGACGCCTGCGACCTAGCGGTAGGTGCTGTCATATCCCAAGGCAGCGTGACAACGACCTGCCGGGTGCGTACGCTAGCAGCGACCATAAAGTCATAAATAAATTAATTACCATAAAAATATGAAATATTAAAATAGTCGACAAATTAATGGTAATGAAAATTGAATTAATATTTGTACTGAAATAGAAATAAAAATAGTTCTAATTGAAATGCATTTATTGATTATAATTGAAATACTTAATTATAAAATAAATAATTCCAATTTTTTAAATTTTTTTAATTTATGTCTTCGTCAAAAATTTTGTAATGTGAATATAAAAATGTTGATATTTACTAGCAATTTTTTTTTCAAGCATTGTTAAAATAAAATTTTCATTTTTAAATACATAGTTAAAAAATATACAAATTGTAACAGAGGGGTTGTGCAGTGAAGTACAAGCCCTCGTTGACGTACTGAATTATGCAGGACGGTTCAAAGAATGTAAGTTTTTACTTACCTGTTCACTGCCGTCCTTCGTTTTATGCTGTACTCTGGGTAGGTGCGGGTGGAAGATGAAAATGAGCACTTCAAAAGACACTACTCTTTAAGCTTCGACGTTTAATAATTTTTATAAAAAATTAAAAATTATAAAGTCAGATTTTGCAATAACTTAAATACTAACAATAATTTTTAAAAAAAGCTAAATGAACAATTCCACTGAAATTAAATTACTACTAATAAATATCCTAACCACGACCGTAATTTGCGACACCCGATGTGAGAGTGATCGCAAATTTTTGATCTTCCACCAAGTCGAATCAAACTGTTGACATATCGCTTGGGAGTATTCCACCGTTTTTTCCAACTTATCGAATGTCATCGAATGGCGGAAGCCACCCAGCCACGTACCAGCACTCTGCAGCGGATAGCGAGTTCAATCAATCACCTACGCTAACAATTTTTGCTAATTGAACTCACATCCGTTACACTATCTTCCCCTCTAAACTCGACTGTGAGTGGGATTCAAAGTCGAGTCTAGCTGAATTTCATTCAACTTGGTAGTGGTATACAAAAACAAACTAGACTATGGGCTGGCGCAGAATGTCGAGGTTGGCGGAAGAACCACTGGGTTGCTGAGCTACGGCTATTGGGAGACCCGGGTAGATTGGTGGAGGCTCGGTCTCCGCGACCTGGTTAGGGGTTTGTTGTCGTGCCAAGTTAATTAGGTATCGCGTAGTTAAGGCATTCCACAAACTGGCGAACAGGAACCATCTTCGTGGGGGTTGATCGGGAGTGACCGCCTTCCTTAAACTCAGTAGGTTTAACACTACGTTTGCTACGTACCTTATCAGCGCGTACAGAGTGTACAGAAGCATCAGAACCGAGAAAAGGTTTCCCATATATGATAAGAAACCCCACACTTCCGCTGCAGCACTCCATGCCATCTTGGCGAACTCGCTTTGGCTGAATACATTGGGCAAGTGGTAATCCTGGCTATCTACTTGAACTCCCGTGACCCTTCTCGTGATTACGTTAGTTACGGCGCGTCGCTCCTGTGGGAACAAGAGTGTGCGTTGGAACTCTTCCATGTCCTGCTTACTGTACACTCCATTGGCGCTGATCGGGGCTATCTTCGTCATTGGCATTTCGTCACTGGGATCGTTAGCGTCGAGGACCAGAGGATCGGGCTGCGTTCTTCTAAGTTCGGGGTCAATTTCGAACCATTTGCCTTCCAGGTGAAACATAACTGACAATTTACTTCTGCAGTCGACCTGCGTACCATGGTCCTGAATTATACGAATGAGAGGGGCCATGAACTTGCTCTCATTCTTGTAAACTATTGGCAGCTCTTGATAGCAGAAGTCCGTTTTTCTGAAGTCTACTACTTTAGCACTGCAACGAATTATGTATAAAACTTCGCCCATCACTCGACCCATATGCCCGGCTGCTTCCTTCACGAGGCCGCTGACAATATCCGGCTTTTCTAAGGCTAGCATGATACGGTTTTTGAGGATATTTTCACGTAGATGGCATCTCTTCATAATGGCGTCGTACACGAGCTCTCTAGCCTGTTGCTTGAAAGCGATCTCTAGGAACAGCAACTTACTGAGAACCTGTGCCATGATGTCGGTATTGTGGGTCACTCTTCTTGATTTCTGAAAATAGAAGCCAAGCGAGGATTCAAAAATGACTATCAATCTATTCTGCTCTGTAAGCCATGCCCGCTGATGTCATAACAATTCAGCGGACAATAACCTCAAGGCAAAAACCGTATCATGGGCCTCTACCATGATGTACTTAGTGCCGGTACTGTTGATATTTAGAATTGTGGCTGGACCTTCGTAGAGTACATCCATACCTCGCTCAGAGCATCGGTCCAACTGGTCGGCTTCCCAGGTCACTTCACCTGCTGCATCGTCAAAACAATAATTTTTGGAGTACATACATACTGTGCCTGTACGCAGTCGAACGGCATTTTCTTCGACGTCGGCAATGGCGAGATAGTCGAATAATTTGATGTTGATAGCGGCGCTAACGATCACGTCTTCGTACGTAATGCCATTAAGGGTGTATCGAACGCCGGAGCATTTCCCGCTGGGTTCTAGGCGTCCCTCCAGCGTCGTTGAAACTTCGATAGTTCCGTTTAAAGTCAAACTAGAGATAATTCCAGCTCCTAACCCTGAGAGATCTAAGCGTTTAAATTGATGTGCTTCGGAACAGCTGTCGGCCTTTATGTAATGGACGTATCGGGATAATCCGCCTGCTACTGCGCTGGTGTGTGAGTGCATGCCGCAATGCTCGATCAACTGCTGCACAATTACTAAGCAGCTATATACATGCACTTTTGTATACCGTCGTTCTTGCAGTAACTGGATTTTCGTTGGAATCTCTTCTGAGCTATTCTTCGGGTCACGACAAGGTTTAATATCTAACAGCGAGATCTTGGATACTTCCACTTCTGGGTCTGCGCAATCGAAAGCAATCAGTTCAGCCCATGAGTCTATTACAAGTAATCTTAAAACTACAACAAAAACTACATATAACTTTAGCATTCTGATGAATAACTTTACTACTCTAATGTGATAGTCTTTTTGTAATTAAATACGTGTGTTGCGGATCCACGAATGGTCAGCGACAGCTCCGTGGCTTCTAGTTGCGTATCGGGGCCGGGACGCTGTTTCCAAGACGGTGTCAGTACTCGAGTTAGTGGTACTGGTGTCCGACAAACGACTATTCTGTGATTGATTATGGCTACCACTGGAAGACTGTAAAGTTGTATTGGCTCTACTCTCTGTAAATAAACTATCATTAGTACTACTGCAGGTTGACTCTAAGGAATCCTGTGGGATAATCGGTTGAGAGGACCAAGGGATAATAGGGTTAATACCATCCGTATCTGCAATTTCAGTGGTCGACTCAATTGGCTCTGACGTATCGTCAAGTTTCAAGTCATCGGTCGTTAAATAACAAGGTTTTAATCGGTTCACGTGCACCGTCATTTGTTTCCGTTCGAAAATTTCTTTAATTACCGCATTCACTTCTCGCATTTCAATGATACGATACGGACCTGACTTAGCTAACTTAGCGCTAGTGCCGACCTTGACTGTTGGTGTAAACAGATATACACGGTCTTCCATTTGAAACTTGACACTAGCCGCTCGCTTATTAAAGTTACGGTGGACACGGTCAATGTTCTTGTCCAGCTGTTCTCTCGCTTTAGAGTGAGCTAACTTTAAACGTTGTAAGAATTCTGCTGCATAATTAGAGTCCGTATCGTATCTAGTGCGAAGAGGTCTCAAGAGGTCATCGAAAGGTAGTTCGATATCCCTTCCATATATTAAGAAAAATGGACTATCACCAAGCATTGCATGTGTACTACTACAAAAAGCTGATACAACGAATGGTAGCCATTCTTCCCAATCCGTATGCTGCTCATTGATATACTGTGAGAGCATATCTTTTAACGTTCGATGACTTCTCTCGAGACTTGCGTTTAGATATGATAAAAATGTTTCATGTCGATCGGCTTTTGTTTAATGCAGAAAGTTGTCAGAAGTATGTCGTGTATGGTATCAAATGAAAGGTCTCGGTGAGATTTGGAGTACATAAATGACAAAAATGTTTCATGTCGATCGGCTTTTGTTTTTTGCAAAAAATTATTAGAAGTATATCGTGTTTGCAATCTAATGAAAGGTCTCGGTGAGGCCTGACGTGCAAATATGAAATAATTGTTTCATGTCGATCGGCATTTGTTTTTAGCACTGACAGCGGAGCTCTAGGGAATGCTCGGCGTAGCCGAGAATTCGCTAGTCCTATATACTAAAAAGGCATGTGTCGTGATGTTTATTTATTTTCATCATGACGATCGCCAAATTTTGTCACAAGCCTAACTGCCTGAACCATGAAAGGGATTGTTATAATTTTTTTTTTTAGATTGCAGGGAATAATGTGTAGTTTATGCCTTTCGGGGGTCTCATATTTTTACTGTAAGTGGTTCTTGTGTAAAAAAATAGAAACTGTGCAAAATTAATAACTTGATACAATGGATCCTAGTAGCCATGTCTAAATTTAAAAAGAGTCACGAGGTCATCTGTCACTTTTGACAATCTGTCTATGAACTTTAAACGGTTGTAACTTCTTATAGAACATTGATATTAAAGAAGTAAATACAGTATCATGTATAATAGTCTTGAGCAAAGGTGTTACAACTAATTTAAATTTAAAACACAACCTATTTAATTAATATAAATTTTGACGTTTCCAATGTCAAAAGTCAATGTTGCCAAATGTGTCATGAAGTAACTAAATTAAAACCAAATATTCCTAAACTAACTTCACTGAGGACGGTGGCAGTTGTATTAGGATTGACAATATTAATTTATAAATTTAAAAATTAACTAATATTTTTTAATACAAACAGTGTTGCCAAATTATGAAGTAAGTAACTAAATAAAAATCTAATATTCCTAAATAAAATAAATTAAACATTTTGCTATGAAAAAAAACCATAAGGGCCGGTTTTGAAAAGAAAAAAAAACGTGTCGATCTGCATTTGTTTTGCGCAAAAAGTTGTTAGACGTAGGTCGTCCTTGGGTTTTAATGAAACAACACAATGTGGACTGGTGTGCACGAATGACAAAAATGTTATACGTAGATTACGATTTGTTTCCTGCAAAATGTTGTCAGAAAAATGTCGTGTTTAGAAAAAGTTGTGAGAAGTATGTGGTGTTTAGTATCAAATTAAAGGGCTCGATAAGAGCTGGCGTGTAGAATTAACAAAAATGATCAATGTTGATCGGCTTTTGATTTTTGCAACACTTTCTCAAAGGTACGTCGAGTTTGGTCTCAAATGAAAAGTCTCGTTTAGGGCTAGCGAGCAGAATTGACAAAAATGTTCCATTCCGGTCGGCTTTTGTTTTCTGTAAAAAGTTCCCAAAGGTATGACGAGTTTGGTCTCAAATAAAACGTCTCGTTGAAGGATGAGGGCTAGCGTGCATAATTGACAAAACTGTGCTGTGTCGATCGGTTTTTGTTTTTTGCAAAAAGTTGTCAGAAATATTTGGTGTTTGGTATCAAATGAAAGGTTTCGATAAAGGCTGGTGTGCAGAATTAATAAAAAGGGTTAATATTGATTGGCTTTTGTTTTTTGCAAAAAGTTTTTAGAAGTATGTCGAGTTTGGTCTCAAATGAAAGGTCTCTGGCGTTCAGGGTTGACAAAAATGTTTCATTACTTTCGGTTTTTGTTTTCTGTAAGAATTTCTCAAAATTATGTCGAGTTTGGTCTCAAACGTAGTTACAATTCGTTGTTTGCAAAATTTTGTCAGAAATATGTTGTGTTTGGTATCGAATGAAAAGTCTTGGTGAGGGCTGCTGTGCAAAAAAAAATTTTCATGTTAATCGGCTTTTGTTTTATGCAAAAAGTTAATAGACGTATGTCGTGTTTGGTATCTAATGAAAGGTCTCGTTAAGGGCTGACATGTAAAATTGACAAGAATGTTCCATGTCGATCAGCTTTTGTTATTTGTAGAAAGTTGTCAGAAGTATCTCGTGTATGGTATTAAAAGAAATTTGTCGATGAGGACTGGCGAGCAGAATTGACAAAAATGATCTATGCCAATCGGTTTTGTTTTTTGCAAAAAGTTGTTCGAAATATGTCGTGTTTGGTATCGAATGAAAGGTCTCGGGGAGGGTTTGCATGCAGAATTGACAAAAATGATCTATGCCAACCGGCTTTTGTTTTTTGCAAAAAGTTGTCAGAAATATGTCATGTTGGTATCGAATGAAAGGTCTCGGCGAAGGCTCGCGTAGAGAATTGACAAGAATGATCTATGTCGATCGGCTTTTGTTTTCTGCAAAAAGTCGTATAAAGTATATCATGTTAGGTCTCAAATGGAAGGTCTTGTTGAGGGCTCGCGAGCAGAAATGTCAAAAATGTTCCATGACGAACGGCTTTTGTTTTATGTAAAAAGTTGTCAGAATTATATCGTGTTTGGTATAAAATGAAAGGTATCGATGAGAGCTGACATGAAAAATTGACAGAAATGGTTTACGTTGACCCGCTTTTGTTTATTTGAAAAATTTCTCAAAGGTATATCGAGTTTGGTCTCAAATTAAATGTCTTGTTGAGGGCTAATTTGCAGAAATGACAAAAAAATGTCAAGTTGATCTGCATTTGTTTTTTACAATTAGTTGGCGGAAGTTTGGTACTAAATGAAAGCATTCGACAAGACCTGTCTTGGAGAAATGAAATTATCTATCAAATGATAATATTTTACGGACGCCGGAGGCCTAGGGAAAGCTCAGCGTAGCTGAACATTCGCTAGTTAATAATACTAAATTCGGTACTTGCGTACACGATATAAAATGTAAGGTATTTTATAATGAAGCGATATGAGACTTTTGCTTAAATAATATTATAAAAAAAAGTACATTTGAAATTTTGTGATGTAATTGTAATCAACTTGAATATGAAAATATCAATTTGAGCTTAAATTAAAATATTAATGTCAAAATGATATTCATAGTAATAAGATGGCAAATGTCAAAATAAAAATAAAAATGTTGTTCTTATTATTACGACGCAATGCTGTATTACATTGTATAGTTACCTCGCTGGTTTAAGACCCGTACGTTATTGTTTTCCGAAATAATAACAAACAACCATGACAGACGTCACGCCAAAACTAGTCAAATTGGATTCAGAGATAATCAAAATGTATATTTACGTTGAAATCTGAAATCCGATATTTTTCATGATTGAAATACTTCCTTTAATTCGTACAAGGAAGTAAAAAACAAAATGTGAATTAAAAAATTACGTATTGTATTAAAGTTGGTGCACAATAACAATATTTTTATCATTAATATAATTGTATTTGTTATATTGTCTTTTAATCAAGAACCGCATAAATTTGATTTTTATATATTAAAAATTTGCAATATGTTCATATTATTTTAGGGTACTTGTTGTTCTTTACGCAAATAAACAAATTTAACATACCAACTCAAGATTTTCCCTATTACTAAGATTTCAGTGCTGCCATCTGTTGTCAGTGACACTCGGATATGTTTCATAGGATATGTAATTAAGTGTACAGTATAAGGTTGCCAGTACAAATATTAGTGATAAGGACGCCATTTTTATAGGATAATTATTTTCTGAAACGGCGCGCCATAGCAACTACTACTTTCGGGTAAAACTAAATATCGATACGCCATTGTCACATTTCAAATTATGAAATATTCACTTTTAAAATTAAATCTTACGTACACCGGTTGAGAACTGATGTCTGTCATAGATGTCATCTGGCGACAAGCGCAAAGATTAGTCGAGGTCAAATGAAACCGCTACCTTTAATAATTTATTTAAAGTTAAATGTTTTAAGTTTCTATTTTAAATTATTTCAGTTTTATTGCTTTATTTCATGAAATTTTTTTGTAAATTTATCGATAATAATCCAAGGTTTATCATTGTCAGTCCGCATATTTTAACTAAGAGGGCGACGGGCCTGTAGTGGAATCCCATGAATACGCTACGATATCGTACAGCTATTTCCCCCTGACTTTTCCCTTCCCCTCGTCTATGATTTGTAGCAGCACCGCTAAATAGGTACTCCGAATATTTGGTATTTGTAACAACTGAGACATAGCGTAGCACCAATTCCGAGTTATCGCTACGACTGTATGATATATTTTAACATAAAAATAATACATTCATTGTAAAACAGTAAGTACAAATAATGAGGCATTTATAACTATTAATAGTTTAATGTTGTTTATAAGCCATATTTAGAAGTATTTATAGTATGCATAAAAATATAACCTCAATCTAAAAGTTGTGTTATACATTACTTATAGTAATAAATTTGTAGTGGTTGACGAACCAAAATTAAAACGTGCTAAAAGGACAACTTCTAAACATCAAGAGCAAATAATAAATTATCTGGAAGAAAATCCTTCGATGTTTGTGGAAAATTTGCGTCCGAAAACGACGGAGTGAATCGAGCAGTCATTGGTAACGAATACGAAAAACAACATACGTCAATAAAATAGAGTAATCAATTGTATTGTGTAATTTTGAATGTATTTAATTATATCTTATGTTAAAAATATATATTAGTGTTACCGTGAGTTGTGTGTTTATATTAACGAGTGATATTTTTATCATTTTTGGTGCCGAAACCCGGGAATTGTAAACTAAGTGTCAGTGATAACGATATCAACTTAACGCATGAAAATGGATCTGGTACTTAGAAAAACCTATCGTAAACAACTTACAACACTAATCACAGAAGTTCAAGGTATTATTAAAAACGAAAGCGTGAATATTAACGAAATTCAAGTGATAATTACGCGAATAAAAGCATTACAAGTGAACTTAAACGAGCTAAACGATAAACTTGCACCTTCGTTTCAAGAAAATCAGTATGAACGTGAGTGTGAGAAAATAGTGGAATATAATGATAAAGCAGTGAAAAGTGTGGCGCAGTTAGAACAACGTATTAAACAAGAAAACGAATCCAGGTTGCAGTTGCAGACACAGGTAATGCAGAATGAAGAAGCACCAACTACAAACGCACAAACGTCGATCAAGGTAAATTTACCTAAGATTAATATAAATAAATTTGACGGTGATATTACCAAATGGCCTGCGTTTTGGGAGCAATATTGTACGACTATTCACAATAATACAAATTTGGATGATGCTACTAAATATGCCTATTTAAAATCATATTTGACGGATAAGGCATATGTATCAATATCTAATTTAACAACTAGTCAATCGTCATACAATGATGCTATAGAATTATTAAAGTCAGAATATGCAAACACTGAAAGAATAGTTGATATATATATTCAAAATTTATTAACAATATCACACGTCAAATATGACAAAGATGTTCATGGTTTAAGAAAACTGTACAACGCAGCAGCTACCACGACAAAATCATTAAAATCACTTGGTATTTCACCGGATCAGTATGGACTTTTGGTAAAGTCAATAGTTTTCAAAGCTTTGCCATATAATTTGAGAATTGCATTCAATAAACAAAAATTGCGTGATATTACTTTAAACGCTGACGAGAATCAGAGTCCTTTAAGTGATCACTCAGTGGATTACAATAAACAAATAACAGATTTACTTATTTTTATTAAAATTGAATTAGATTCAATGGAGCAAGCTCAATGTACGACTGAATATAGTAGCAAGCAAAACTCTTTTAGTCGAAGTCAAAACATAGACAAACCGAAATACAAACAGTATACAGCATCAGGATTATTGATAAGTGCTAAAGATGGATGTATATTTTGTAAATCAAAAGGTCACATAACGAATGAATGCAATAGTTCTCTAAGCATAAGTGAGAAGAAAGATATTTTGAAACAAAATCTGTTAACTCAAAAATTTACTACTGCACAAGCAAGGCAAAATTATAATATGCTGTGGGAATCCTTAACAAATACCTTAAATGCAATGGGTTTAGGCAGTAAAAATGTTAGCCAATGGCAAAGAGTAAGTACTTGTGTTGTAAAGGGAAAGAGCAATTAATCTAATTATTTGTCTTCAAATTTACATAGGTTGTAAGTGACTGGATCACTAAAACAAAAAACAAAGCTGGAAAATTAAAATTGCACAAATGTGCAACTGGAGGAGGTCCTGCGTCCGTTTCCGAATGAATGATTTCGAAATAAGATTTATTAAGCTCAAAGGATGGAGTTCAGTATTAGGGGATAATGCTACAAGTGAAGCAGGTTTTAACGAGGATTTAACGGTAAATAAATACCTATGTATTCTATAGATATTTTAATATAAAGTTGTAAAATTTATATAGATAGAAAATGAATCCATAACTGCCGAATCAACTGTATTTGTGGTAAGTGTATCTTCTATGTTTTTAAGTATGATAAATATTTATTATATTTTAAGGTTGAGCAAGATTTTTCATCAGCACATCTTTTAACATCGACAGTACCTACAATGACAACACCTTTATTGGCAACCACATCATTTTTAACTTCGACAGCACCTCCAACACTAACAGATCAAGCAACTGATCAAAATGCAACTCATGTTCATATTCCAACACCAACTGGAATAAAGAGGACATTTGAAAATATGCACAAAGAGACTTTGAAAGTTTTAAATAAAATTAATTACAATTTAACACTAATGAACTCAAATTTAGAAAACATTAACGCCCGTATTTGTCATATAAATGATGTTTTAAAACTTCAAAAGTAGGTAGTTATCTGTAATTTTTGTATAATTTCTTATGAGACTGATTAAAAATTAGTATTTATGTTAGAAAGAATATCTATTTTTCTGTAATGAATAATAAAGAAAATAATTTCTGATTAAATTGTTACGAAATATGCGACCTTCTTGTAAAAAGTCTTCATTCCCTCCTACAGGATGTTGTACAATATTATTATTGTTGGGAATATTTTCAAACAAATTTTGAGGAATATCTAAACGTGCAGCTACACAAATATTGTGTAATATAGCACAAACTGTTATAATTCGTCCTACAATTTCTGGTGAATACCGTAGTTTTCTTTCTCCCAGTAAGCAACGAAATCTTGTTTTTAAAATTACATTACAACTTTCAATGCAGTTTCTGGCTCGAATATGTCTAATATTATACTGTTCTTCTGGTGATCTCGGTGCCGCATCAAGTATTGGGTCATTAACCACGGTTGCAAAGGATACCCAGAATCAGCAACTATCCAATATTGTTCTCCTCTTCTGAAATTTCGTTACATTTCTTCCCGAACTCGAGAATGTCTCCAAATAAAGGAGTCATGTATATATATATACTCCCGGCATGCCTTGCATTTATTGATAATATCCTCATATTGTAATCACACACCTAAATCATTTTTTTATTAATAAAATAAGAAATGTAATAAATAATAAAAAAATTACAATTTGTACATTCTTGGAATGTTTGCCTCTTCTGTCTACATAATTGTGTTCTTTCTGCGTACAATCCACTGCCGCGATTGTTGCTGGAAACTGTGTCTTCTCCATAAATAATTCTGATAATTGTTGTTTTTAACGCACATTTTGAGGAAATTAGTTCCATTGTCTTGCGAGATGAACGTATATGCAATTAGTAGCTTCATAAATAGCTCTACTAATTGATTGTTTACTCTTGTTTACTAAATACGACTGTCCTAAATACCGTTGGTAAGTACCAGAGGCATAAAAAGATAAAGCAGCAAAATTTTTTAAATCGGGTCTTATAGCGTTTTATTTATTTGATGTTCTTATAAATGGTAACAATTGCTGCAAGAGGTAATGTACCATATCTTTATTAAGTCTAAAAAGTTGTATAAATCTATTATCTGGTAGTGCAAATGGATCACTCACAGATCTCAGAAAACGATTTTCTAAATGTAATTCCCTGTACTCTTCAATTCTTATTTCATTATATATTGCAAAATTAACCGGTACCATCTAAAGATAATAAAAATTATATTTATGTAAATATTTAATGTATTATAATTTTACCTTTAAAGTAATAAAGTGCAATTTTATAATCGTATACTTTTTTAATGTGAAACTTTATAAATGTCAAAGTACATAAATAGCAAATGTTATTAGAATACCTAGTACATGTACGAAAATTGCCGATTGTTTAGTGGATCGATAACGTTATTGAATAAGAGTACCAAATAATCGTAGCACTAAAACGCTACGCTAAAACTATGCTACATTAATAGATAGCTATCTGTGTCATAGGATCCCACTACTGGTCCGTGTTTTGGTTAACTTGCGGAGAGGTGTCCGGTGCGAGCGAGAAGAGAGATAAGACGTATATGGTCGATTTCTAAATTTATTTCAAGTTTTCTATTTTTGTTTTCTTGATCAAAAATTTTTATTTGTTTTGTTGCCGTCAAACAATAGCAGTTATTTGGTGATTTACTCGAATTCTTTTTTTTGTTGTATTTTTCATTTGGTTGTGGTAAAATTTTATTAAAAGCTACGTGTTGCCCAATACGTAGTTTGGCCTAAGACCGATTCGAGTATCTTTCCAACACTGTTGGTGTTTAATTAGTGTGGGACTTAATTCAGCAATTTCATTTTGTGACAATAGAATAACATTAGGGTTATATTTCTAAATTTTTCTTGGCTTAAAAATTTTTATGCGCCTTTACGTCGCTCTCTGTTCCTTCTCTGCGGCTCTTAATTTTTCGTTTTTTAACCTTCGAAATTGTTTTAAAATTCTAAAAGTTTTTGCTGTATTTAATTATTTAATTTTTTAGTATTCTGTTTAAAATTGCCCGAACTTATAACAGTCTAGCACCAGTTCCCTGTGTTTTAGAACACATTCATTTTGTTTATTTTGCCATATTTCGAAGTATTCTGTTTAAAATTGCCCAAGCTTATATAACAGTCTACTATCCATTTCAGAATTATAGTCAGTTGATTTTGAACTCAAATAACTTTCTTTAGAAAAACGAAAAAAAATTGCGGTAAACTTATAATAAAAAGCGAAACATATTTCTGACATTATACGCAGTTTCAATTTTTTACGTCAGCATTTGTAAAAAATAATGAAAAATTATTGAAAATTGAGCCCCATTTTTCAAGCTAGGAATCTATCAACTTTAATTAAGTATAATATCTATATTAACACAACTAGACACTTGAAATGTAAATATATCATACTTCTAACCTTTCTAAAGATTTCTGCCTGAATAAATCTGTTTCATATTACATACATTTTTATAATCATTAATAATATGAAGTAACAATATCTCGGGTTTTCTTTATTTTTTTGAGTTGGTCCAATATTATGTGGATTTGTTACACATTTTTAAATAAAATTATGTTTGAATTTTTGCTCGAAACTGGTTTTTTTAAGTTTTTAATAGCGTTTATTATGAAAAAGCGCAATGGAAAACTCGCGCGCAATCTTATGCAGTCGGGGCAGGGAGGGAAAGTGGCAGAGGTATGTTCAACTCACTGTTTGTGAGAGGCGGCATTCTATCTATTCTACCTTTAAATATTATAATATAATATTATTTACCTATTCCAAGATTCTACTTTATAAACGTGTTTCATATTAATAGTAGCTATAAATTTATTTATCGGGGGTAATTTTATTTCTCGTGTGTAATAAAGTATTTAACGAAATTTATTGGTTTTGTAATTAAAGAATTAGAGACTAAATGAACAAATTATTTATTACAGAAGTAAGTGTAAATCGTATATAACAATATAAGGTACATAGTAAAATATAATAATAGAAATATAACGAAAACTATTATTCTGATTCAGATGTTCCCGAATAATCACTATCGCTCTCCGAGCTAGTATCATCATTTAAATTAATTATAAATGGCTCAATTGCTTCGTCAATGAAAGGTTCTTTTTCTCTATACTTGTCTTCAACTTTTTGAACGTGTGCAACACAGTTTCTCCATAAATTATCTGGAATTGTTTCCATTGTTTCTTGGCATAAATTTTTCACATCATTTATTCTAAATGTTCGATTTTTCTTTGCCACATTATTTTTAACATATGCCCAAACTAATTCTATTGGATTTAGCTCGCAATGGGCTACAGGAATCCATAATAATTTAACTTGATCACCCCTTATTTCTTTAGCAATCTTTTCTAACAAATACTTTTTATTAAAATGATATGGTTTGCAAAGATTTAATAAATAAGGTTTTGTTAAATGATTGAAATCAGTTTCACCTTCCGGTAACGGTATATTTCTTTTCTGCATCCATTCAATAATAGATTTTTTCAGCCAAGCTGCGGTGGGATTTCTTGTATCGGGATCTAACATTGTGTGGTATGGAGCTTAATCCAATACAATTACAGACTTATTTGACAATTTTGACAAAAGATCTCTAAACCACTCTTCATAATGTTTAGCGTTCATTTCATCATGATAGTCGTTAGATGATTTATTGCCAATGAAACATTTTAACGAACCTTCTACAAAACCGTTCTCATTGCCGATATTCAGAATAATTACTCTTTTTCCAGATCCTGATGGCGTTTTAATACCCCCCTGGAATCCATCTATTACCTGGAGACCTGCACGATAATAATCAAAATCGTAATTTTGTTCTCCAGGAAGAACATGTTGCAACCATCCAAATTTTTTTGAGTGGTTTGCCCCACACCATGTTTCGTCTGTGTAATAAATATTCCAATCAGATTGTCTATATCTTTTAATATTTCTAAGATACTCCGACCTTTGCCCAGCTATTGTCATACTTTCCATTAATACTGGTTTTTTGTTATTTTTTTTATATTTAAAGTGGAGTTTTTTTATTAAACGCCATAATGTGGTCTCCGAAAATTGTGGAATTGCTTCATTTAATTTTGCGAGCACCTGTTTCACTGTTGGAAATGATTTTTCAACATAAAAATTAAGTACACACCTCCTAATTAGACCCTGCAAATATTCATCACAGTTGACGGCATGTCTGCCAGATCTTTTCATGGGTGAAGTTACACATTCAGCATCTCATATTTCGTTTTTAATTCTGTACACAGTTCTTTCTGATATACCCAAACATTCGCTTGTACGTTTAAATACCTGGGAAATATCATGTGAACAACCACTTTCTTTCTCTTCTTGAAAATAGTTTAACGTAGATAAAACTATTTTTTTCGTAGATGAATGTAGTTCTTTACCACGCGGCATACTTATAATTAATTAATTGTTTTAATTTAATTTTATCTCTGATCTCACTGATACTCTTTTTAACTGTACAAGATTAATATATAAACTAACAAAACATTATAGTACTCTTACTCTGTGCATGAAATTGCATGTGATGAAGAAAAGAAATACAAATCGCGTACAGGCGTGCATGCGTAGTATGTGCGCCGCCTCTTTCGAATCCTGATAGGAACAAAATCCGTTCAAAAATGAAGATTTTTAACAATATGTTTTAGTAAAATTATGATACTTTAGTATACAAAAAAGTATATAATTGTATTGTAAACTTTGTTCTACGCTGTATTGTAAAATTTCAAGCAAAAATTGCTTTTAATTCGCCTAATAGCGCTGTCTCATATTTATTTAAATAACTATTTATGTATAAACAATAAAGTCATTATAAGCACATTTTTAAGTAACATAAAGATAGTAGTATAACATATAAAATTTTTAAATTTTTATCTCATTTATTTACAAAGCTATAAATAGTTAAAATTTGGTGTTACGGAAAAGCAGCGAAAAAGTGAGGTCAAAAATTATATTTGTTTTTATAATAAGAAAGTTTTGTCCGAAACCATACTTGAAATTTTAATATGTTACGTAGATATGTTTGAGCTACATCATAGTAAAATTTTATTTAAATTAGTTAATTCTTAACAGAATGGTGCTGTTTCAAAGTCAACTGACTATAATTCTGAAATGGATCTCCAGTTATCCGATGTTTTAGAATACCTTTAATTTTTTTTTATATTTGAGTAATTTCTGCTTAAAATAATCCTTTTAAAATCTTAGCCTTATCCCAACCTGTGTGTACGTGGTGTGAATGTTTCGATTGGCGGCCATCTCGTTGAGATCCTGTTGGATACGGCTTGGACGCGTTTAGCTTCTGAAAGCCGGATTTATTTTTCGTCGCTAAATTTTTCGTGTTGGCAGGTCCTATTTTTTTGGTATAGTTTTATTGTTGATTTGCCACAAAACCGCAAAAAAAATCCTTCAGGGTTGTAAATTATTATAGAGCGTTTTGATCAAGTTTTTTAGTATATCTCGAGATTTTTCTTGTAGCGCTGTTAATAGTTATTTTGGACTGCAGTCAACCAAAATTTTCCCTTTTCCTTTTGTGTTGTTTTTCTTAACCTTTTGTGTAAAATTAAGTTTTAATAATTTTTTGTATAACTTCTGACAGAGTACAGGGCGTAAAAATTTTGTAATACACACTGTGTAATAACCATACGTCCTTCAGACGAGCGTGTTACTTCAAAAGTACTGTATACTGTTGGAGATTTGTATTTTTAGGGATAATAGTGGCTTTGGTGGTTGTGGCTGAATCTCGGTCCTGGACCTACAGTTCCAGTATTGCTGACCTGAACCTTCCGGAGAACGAGGCTCGCGGCCAGCCCTAAAGTCCGCTGACACGCCAAGGAAAGTTACGAACTAACCTGAGGCTAAGAGAGCCCCATTCCTCTACAGGAGGACATTAAAACCACTGCATAAAGCGAAACAGAGGTGTACCTTGAAGACTCGCTTTAGCTTCTCCTCAGCTTACAATTCCTAGAAATTCTCCACGGTTCCTGCCGCTACGTCCGGACCGAGGGCTCAGTCCCAGCACCTTAGTGTGTCCCCAGCAGTAGATAGACGACGCCCCTGTTCTGCCGCAATCTTTGGGTAGAAAATTTATTATTCTTTCATTAAATTTTTATTTTTACAAAAAATTTATTTTGTACCGTAAAGTCACATTAAACTTTATATCTTATTTGTTTTGTGTTCATTCTCCTCGAGTACACCTCTCGAGCCTTACTCTTTTCAAGGTGTTGTTTGTAGGAATAGTTTATTATATTATTATACAATACTGAATAATTACAACGTTTTAATTAAATAATAAAAATTCGTCTCTTCTTGACGTCTTGTAGTTTTGTTCTAAATTTATCAGGAGAGAGAGTATCCGCAATTTTTTGAAATCCCATGTTAAAGTCCTATGTTCCGCATTTCCTTGCACACCCTGTATATATATATATATATATATATATATATATATATATATATTTATATATATATATATATATATATATATATATATATATAAACCCATTTAGTAAAAGTTTGATATGTAATCCAAGAAATGAGATAGCAGAATCTTTATTCAATTTATTGTCGTTAGAGATAATCATCTTTATTTAAAAGTAAATTATTAGCCAAAAACATGTTTAACTATTTGTAATGAGTCATAATCATTAGCACTGTTGATAAGTGTAGTATCGTCTGCAAAAAGGACACTATTACAGGGCCTCATAAAGTCACTAAAATCGTTCACGCAAATTATAAAAAATAAAGTGCCTAAAATAGATCCCTGTGGAACGCCGTACTCTATAACTTTGTAGTCTGATGATACCCCTTGAATAACAACAACTTGTTCTCGATTGTGTAAATAAAAGTTTAACATTTTAAGAGGTATACCGTTTACACCATAGTGCTTAAGTTTTTTTAGTGCTTTTTAGAAAGGTCGCATAAAGTGATAGCTGTATATTTTCCTTGCTCAAGATCTACTATTACGTTTTAGATGATATTTACAACAGATTGATAAATCGTCCACATCGAAAACCAAATTGTTGATTATTCAATATATTGTTGTCATCAAAACATTTTAACACTATATTTCTTAAACTTCTTTCTTAAACTTTCTTGACAAAGTTGGAATAATTGAAATTGGTTTGTAATTCTCTACTTTATTGCAATCACCTTTCTTGAAAAGTGGTAGTACTTTAGTCTTTTTAACAATATCTGGATAAATACCTGTCTCAAAATATTTATTAATAAAACAAGTTAAAGTTCTGTAATATAATCAATAATTTGTTTTAAAGAAATATTACTCACATTATACAAATCTAAACCATTAGACATATTTAGTGATTTTATGGCATTATAAACTTCAACTATATCGGTAGTAAAGGACAAAATTAGAAGTGAGAGGGTGTTGAGCATACATTAAAATATCGTCTGCTTTATACTGATAATCTACAATATTCTTAATAATATTGATTGCTACCGTTGTAAAATAATCATTAAAATCATCTGGCGATAAATTTCGGCTGACATTTTAAGAGATAGCCTGATTTCGCACAAAGTTTATCAGCCGCCAACTAATTTTACATTTGTTGGTTGAATCGTTTAGATATTTATTACATGCTATTAATTTGACATTTTTAATTTCAGTTCTATAGTTTTTTAGTTTTGTTTTATATATGGTCTTAGTGGTTAGTGTTTACTTTTCTTACTATGAAAACAAATACTAATTGATTTTAATTCTTCTCTCATTTTTCTTAGGTGTAAACTATACAAATTAAGAAGTGACTGATCTGATTTTACTAAACGTCGTTTAGGTGAAAAAAATATTTCGGTCAGAAACTAACCAACTGATTAAAACCTGTGAATGTTCTTCAACTGGTAACAAACAATCATCTAAATCATTGTTATAGTCGGTAACATTTAAGGTTAATTTAAAACATTCAATATTTTTCTGCGAAAAACACTACACTTTTAATTTCTTGTTTTTATAAATTATTTGTGTTTAGAAGAATAAAGAATTGACCACGGTGATCTGAAAGAAAAGGATCAAGAACACCCGCTTTAAATTTTTCGGCAGGAAGATTAGTAATAAAGTTATCAATATAACTGCTCGAATTTTCAGTGACTCTTGTAGATTCTATAATAGTAACCCTAAGACCATACGAATTAATTAAATTTGTGAAATCAAGTGTCTCATTTCTGGAAGATAAATTTGAAAATTTAATATTGAAATCACCTGTATTTATGATTTCTTCATGAAAACACTTAAAAACAGGTAACATTTTTTCAAAATTTACTATAAATAAAATAAAATTACCTAACCCAGTTATGTACACAGCAATCAGAATAATGTTCTAGTTGATTATTCAGCGCAACAGAGTTCTATATTAAACAATACGTTGTAACTGCTCAGATATAATTCTTTATATTCAATATTGTTCTTGAGAAAAATGCCTACACTTCCATGTTTATTTGGTTCTCTACAAACATAAGAGATTACCTCATAGGAATATAAATTTACAGTCTGTATAGTTTCTATATCTAGCCAATGCTGCGTAATACAAATAATATCAAAAGGGTACTCGTTTAAAAGTATAGATAGTTGATCTATTTTATTACCTAAAGTCTGAATATTAAAATGAAATATACTCACACTAGAATGCTTACAATTATTTGTAAGGTCATAAACAGAGTCAAATGGGTTTATTTGTTTTAAACCATTGAATGTTTTTTCTGAAAAAAAAAACGGTCTGACGTGGACGCCTGTAGGCTGTAACGCGAGGCTGACGTTGCTAACTGGCGGTCCGGCTAATCTCGGAACACATCGGGCCGCGTCGGGCCCCGATCCCACTACCAGTGCTGTCACCCACTCCGTAGCTGCAGCTAAGCCTCAACACTAGTCCGGCGAGCACCTTTTTCCTTCCCATCCGCCTCTAGACCAATCGAAACATTCCACGCGGTATAATCCCACGCCGTATAAATGTCATGTCGTATAAATGTTCGCCCCTCCACTGTTAGTTCCACCCGGTATAAATGCCATGTCGTATAAACGCTATCCCCACCTCTCCAGTGCCACGCCGTATAATGGGGTGCGAATTGGAACATGTTGAAATATTTTGATAGCATCAAGTAAGAAATACAGTTCCCTGTAAATATTCACGTAAACATACTTGTATATTGACTTGAGAAGAGTAGATGGCGTAGTTCAAACGATATTAGTACACATATAATATATTTCTTACTTAATTAAATGTCAAAAAAAGCAAAAGTCTTGCATACAGTTGTATGATTAAGAATAGTGTAATAAGTAATATAACATGTACACATATATTGCAAATAGGAAGTAATAAAATTAAATAGAAGAAGGATTGGTAATATGAATACTTTACTAACAGTGTATTACTGGTGATTAGTAGAATTTCACATGTTAAATCAAGTGCTAATAACATTCTAATCACTTTGACTAACTTCTTAATCATATAATCATACTACCTGGCTACTAGTCTTTTACAAATATTATAAAACCGATTGACGTATTATTAAAGAAATAAACTGATTGAGTTTATTAATAATTCACAATAGAAGTGCAGAGAAGTAAAATAAATTTAGATATAAAGATGCATGTACGTATACCACGGACGAATATGAATGGGAAAACAGTTTTTCCTTCAATGAAACATCCTTATTTTAGATCCACATGAATAATAATTGAATCTACTTGGAGTTATCTTAAAAATCATCATCTCAATCAAAATTTGTGGTATTTAACAGGTTAAGCTCCATGGCGGTCACCGGTGTCCGTTATGCATCTGGCCAATCTGGCTATGGCGGACACCGGTGTCCGCCTGGCTTTTACTTTTTTATCGATCCTGCCTGGCCAAGCGTTTACTTTCTTATGGGTTATAATGCAGTACTGTGCCCGCTGTGGCACTGTAAAATCAAATGCTGGTGTCTGGTTTTTAGTAGCAATAATTTTAAGACAGAAAAATGATTTATTTCGAAAAATTATATTTTAGACAACAATAAAAAAATAAATTGAAGAATCATTAAACGAATTATCTTCTGTGAAATATTAGTAATAAAATAACCGTTGAACAATTACAGCATAAAACTTACCGTCAATATCCTGGTTTTGTTGTAAAGCTGAATGCAAAATACGTTTACCACGGATACTCATAATTATTGTAACAAATAATGCAACAAGCAAACGATATTGTCAAGATTGCAAGTCGAAATTTGCAAGGTAAACACGGCTGACATATCGTGAAACATCGTGCTCGCTCGGATTTGGGTGTACTCCCCGGCCACAGCGGACACCGGTGTCCGCCGCCCTTTTTTTGGTTTTAAATTTAAAAAAATTACCAAAATTAAGTAACATCGGTATGAGAAATACATAAATATCTCAAATTGACAATAAAAAAGCTTAATTAATATAGAAAGTTTATACAAATTTCTTTGGCGCTTAACCTGTTAATTTAAAATTGCAAACAGTTTTCCGATTTTAGGAATATAAAAAATAAGCAAAATATCTTCAGTCCTATGGCACTTGTTAACTTGTTATGAATTATATTCATTATTTTGTATTTTTTTTATAATTTTTTTTTAAATAATACTACCTATATTTTTACACCTCACCTATCTTATTAAAAGAGATATTTTCATGTTTTCATCTTGCAAAAAGTCAGACTATGAGATTTGCGACATGGAAAAGTAAACTTGGCAGCAGATTCGATATTGCGATGTATATATGTGAACAAACCACGCGGTGTGGATAGAGGAGTTGGATCAGGGCTAACTTAAAATATATATATACATCTTAAATATATGATATATTGCGTTTATATACAAATACTATTTAAATATTATGTAAAAATGTATGTGCTTATGTAAAGTATACATTAGTGACATACGCTATATTTGTTATAATTGCGCAAATATACAATCATTGTTGGGTTATATACAGTACATATGACAAATTATTTTGTCTAAAACTTTAATATACTCAAAATTATGTAAAATAAGGAAGGGTTAGAAATAATACATGTTGAATTATGTCTTACGTCAAAATTGTATATCGGACAAAAAAGATTGAATACAGAATAGGGTTACGCCGCAATCCGCGAGATGGCAATAAGTAAAACAGTTCCCTGTAGCAATTTTAGTTAGTTCGGTATTTCGTTAATAGAGTAAAGGTTGAGGGATGACCAAAGTTTAAATAACAACGCGCGCTTATTTTAAATTCATGCAGATCAAATTTACATTATGCCCTCAATATAACAAACAAAATTTAATAACTTTAAGGATTTTATATTTATCTATCAGTTTAAAAATTATATTTGAAACATTTGTAAATGCTTTAATAATTTTAAATTTATTGAAACTAGATCTAGATCTATTGGTGGCTTTATGCATTATAAATATGGTGGGATTCTTAGTTAGCACACTTTGACTCATTGAACAGAGTGTGAGATCTAAGATTCATATCCCAGTGACGACAAACCTGTAACAAAAAATAAAATACCGTTGTATCCGAGTGGTTCGGAATCCTCTATAGGCTGTAGGTCTCTTTGTAGAGGCTCATACCTTGCAACTATCAAATTAGTACAAATATTTTCGTGGTATTTTCAATACTCTGAAGAAGACAGCAGTTTATGCTGCCGAAACGTTGGTTTAAATAATTTAACAGAATTTAAAACTAAAAAAAATATTTTATTTAGTGCAATATTTATTACAAAAAATTTTACAAATTAACCATAAATTGGGTATAAGAGTGGAAGATTCTGCGACCTGTGTCCAACCATGTCCATTGTTATATAAAATATTTTATTAATTTTTATTGTATTGTTTGTATGGAAAGGAAATAAAGGTTTATAATAATAACATATTTTCACTTAGAAACTATAAATTAATAAACATGTAAAATTGTCTACTTTTATCGGATTCCTAATAAGAACTCCCTTAAGAGTTTTCATTATATTATCTTTCTATGGATTAATATATTATTTGTCACTATTTTTGTATCAAAAAATCTGCATTGTACTCTTGCTCGAGAAAAAATGGGATTAAAGCGGATATTTTAATCCCGGGAGTGAAGTTTGTGCCCGAGTCAAAGTAGAGGGTAACAATCACATGAGGGATAAAAGACACTTTAGACTTTATATCCATAATCCATGTCGGTATTTTTTTGCATTAGCATCCATAAAATTTTCAATAATAATTACTTTTGACCATTTCAAAATTCATGGATGTCCGTTTTACGAGACTAACCATTGGGATGTAGAAAACCGTAAAATATACGAAGTCGGTTAAATTGAGACAAAGTTGTCGTATTAGTTGGGCATTTTAATGATGCATTTGTTTTCCCTAAAAAATGCATAGGTGACTAGATATGAGCAAAAAAATAATTTTGATCAATTTTGACTTATAACTTTTTTGTTTCAATGGGACCTTTTACGCAAACCTATTGTAGATGTCAGTATTATTCCAGTCCTAAAATAATTTAATTTAGTTTTTCCTATTGTGCACATACGTACTGTCATTTCAGACGTGACAACCTATACATTTTTTGAAGTTTCCTTATGTTCCTTTGCCAAAACTGCCAAATACTTTCTGACATTTAAACATCAAATATATGGATGGAGTAAAAATAATTGTTTTGGGGTCTGGAACACTAGCGCTCACTAAAAGCTCCCATTCTACAAACACTTGAACTTGACAGCGGTCCTCAAAATTTTTATAGGTAGTATAATTTTGAGAAATTCCTTCAATTTTCACATGGGGCTCAAAGTTGTCATTAATACTATTAATTAGATATAAAACACATGTACATAACAATGAAGATAAACTGAAAAATTAGAAAATTATTGATTTAATCTAATTTGTTCAATTCAATATGCAATATAATATATTATAATTCAATATAAACAGAAGAAAATATGTCGGGTGCGGTTGTCACCTTTCTGGGTAACGCTGAAGAAATGTTTCTAAAGTTTGTTTATTTCGATGCGAAGCATAGTAAACTTCTAACATATTCCGCTTAGCTTTATTTGAAAATTTTACCAGTAAAATGCACATTTAATCACTAATTGAATTGATTGGTTAAAATTTTGTATGAAATAAAAGTTTTTTAGGAGAATTAACATTTTTAATTACATATTTAGCTCAACGATTTTAAAGTATTTCTTACAATAAGATAAAATGCAACACCATGATTTCCGTCATCTGCCAAAGGGTCTGGGATAATACGATGAAGTTCTCCACAGCCCAATGGTACATTAATAAAATCTGGGACAACGACATTATTATCAGTAATTAACATTGGAGGAGGTCCTTCGAAGTCAACACCATATTCACATTGGTTTTCATTATAAAAATGATCTTCATATATATTTTCATTCTGATTTTCGACAACACTAGTATGCCATAATTGTACTGGGGTTAAATTTCGCATAGTAGAAAGAGAATGATAATTCCACTGATTAATAAATTCATTAAGAGATTTCCTTATACGAGGAATATAAATATAATGTAAGGCAAATAAATCAATTTCATCTAACTCATCCAATATATTATTACATTCCATTTCAATAAATAATTGTTTGAAATGTTGCGACACAGTTCTGTTAACTTCTGACCAAAGTCTTTCTATGCGCTGATTATGTACTGAGCGTCCTGTAATAAAACTGCCTCTATTTAAACCTCTACATTGAAGCATGTATTCAGCTACTAAGACATTTTCAGTTCCATGGTCTCCTCGACAACGACTTGGAATACCAAATTTTCGGACTGCATTTTCAAATAACTCAAGAACACTTTGTGATTTGTTGTCTGTTAGGCAATCTAAATATATAATACGTCTACTAAATCCATCAATACAACCATGCAAAACCAACCTAAATGAAACTAATTTGTGATTTGAGTCTATGTGCCTACAAAAAAAAACAGTCAAATATCGAATAATAATACGCATAGCTACACACCATAAATAATTTGCCTCTTTAACACTATAAACTCTTCTCACAATAGCAGACCGTTTTCTTAATAATCTTCCAATAGGATCAATTATATTCAATTGCTCTCTTACTCGCCATCTTGATATCTGTAATCCTCTTGCACGTAAACTTCCCATAACATATGTTTCCCCAATATTAGGAGTAGACGACAGAATATCTAAGATTATGTTTTGTAATTCTGCATCACTAACAAGTATATTCGGATCACGGAAGTTTAATAATTTTCGATGTCTCAAAATAGTTCTAGTCGAAACATGATAAACTCTAGATATTTGTGTCCAATTAAAACAATTTTTTCGTAAAAATAATAATTGTTCTTCAGTGATATAATATTTTGGGCGACCACGATTTCCTCTCTGAAGACAACACGTATAGCTGGTCGATTCTTCTGTCCAAGTGTCTCTCAGGCTTCTTTCAATGTTAATGTAACAAAAATGAAGTTGCTGGTACAGAGTTCCTAATAATTGATTTAATTCCTCATTGTTACTATTAAGAATTACAATGTTCAAAATTTTGCAGTATTCTTCATAGTTTTTATGTAATTGATTCAATTTGTACTGTTCATTTTCCACTATAGCTACAAAATATTGTTCATAATCTAATAATAAATTTCGAAAAAATTGTTCCACAGAAAATATTTCTAGATTACTCATGGTATAACAAAATTAAATTCCTAACCTCAATCGTAGATCTGTCAAACAAAAGAAATGGGAAATAATTATTTGTATTAATATTTATACTACAGCAAAAATAAACTTTTTAATACAAAAAACTTACTTGACTATAACAAAAATCCCAAACTCTTCGGCACTTCAATTTTATATTATTATACATAAACTAACTAATTAAAACGGAGGGTTAATGGTGCACGCACCCGGGTGAAACTTGTCTAAGGAAATTGGGAGTCGCCAACAAAGTAGCTGACATCTGGTGGCAAAAAAATAGTAGGGAAAACATTGTAACTGTCGCATATTCATCGACCTTATACACTAGTGAAATAAGGTCGATGCGCATAGTAAAAACATAGGAGTCTGTATATTTTTTTCAAAATTTAACTAGTATAATTATTTTGTACCACTGTGCGATAATTATTTAAGTTCTGAAATATCTCTGCACTATTTCTTAAAAGAATAAGTTTTGAAAAACTGTGGAAAATAATTTTAAACATTGTGAAGAAAATTTCGCTATTCATGAACGTTTGTTTTCATCATTTCGTAAAACGATTTTAGTTCATCTAAGTATTTTGAAGTGCATTTTTTACTTAAAAATATTAATATTTATTCTTGAAGGTGGTAATAAGAGAAGATACTAATTTAATATCATTCAGCAGTAAAAGAAAATAAATATTTTTATATCTAAATGTATGTCTACAAAAATCATCTGATATTTTGGTTACATCCAAAACGTCAGTAAGACAAAAATTATTGTTTTTACCTCCCGCCTATCAATATATAGATAAGGGAGGTATTGTTTTTGGTCAGATTTCTCGAGTATGAGTTTTCAACATATGAGCACGAATTGGGGTCCCAGGAATACTATTTTACTATTTTTACCGTGATGTCTGTATGTCCGTGTGTGTGTGCGTGTGTGTGTCTGTGTGTCTGTGACGATTTTTCGTCCACGATAACTCCAATACGAGACATGTAAAAAATACAATATTTGGTATTTATGACTTATATTCAAATATGATGAACTGATTAGATTTTGACTATAATTGGTTAACAGGAAGTAGTACTTTATTTGAAGCTTTAAAATGTTTTTCCAAAAAAATACCTCTAATACAATTTTTTCGCAAATTCCGTTATTATTAAATATAAAGATTTTTTAATTTTCTACCGATCTGCATAATTACGTTTATATATAACTTCTAGTTAGAGAGAAAAAAACTATATAAATTATAATAATTTTACATATCGTTTAGGCTGAGAAATTTCGATAAAACAGATGAGTTATTCATATGTTCACAAAATTTGACATATGATGTCAAATTTGATGTAAGTAAATGTAAAAGATAACATAAGTAAATATGAAGTAGTTTTATTGTAAAAATTGGAAAATGTGGAAGAAATATATAAGGCATATATTTGCATGCGTGAATCAAAGTAAGTTCAGTTCCGGTTTTAGTAACGTCAAAAATAGCTGTCATATTGGTCATACAAAATTTATGAAGGAAATTTTAGGTATGAAATGAATTCAAAATATTCTGAACTGCAATAACAAACTAATTTTAAAACTACAAATTAAATGTATTGAAAAAGTTATATAGAATACATTACTACAGTGGCGGGAGGTATTGTGTTGGACACACCAGATTTTTTTATTTGAAATAAAAGCAAACAATTTATTTAAAGTAATTTCCATAAATTTCAATATACCTTATTAATGATTTCGTCAGTATACAGTTCTGATTTTTAAACCCTTGAACTGATAAACAATTTGAATTGGTATTTAAATATTAACTAAAATTTATGCAATCTATCTACATAGATTCCAGTAATAACACAATTGATTTAATGTTTAATTAGTGACTTGGTTTACTTAACTAGCAACTGTAGCAATAACAATAATATTATAGCAATAATATTGCTACAATTTTTCCATATTTTGCCCTAACATTTGAGCTAATAATTAAAGAACATAGATTTCGTACTGCTATTCTTAAAAAAAATGGTCACTCTACCGTACATATATTTATGTAACATTGCAATGTCTATCTTTAACATTAAAACCAATTATTTTATTTTATTACAGAGAACAGTTACAGCAAATATTAAATATACCAATATGTTTTTAAAAATTTAAGAACGAGAGAGTAATTTTCGATTGTACAATGGTTAATCTGGAAAAAGTAATAATTTAATTTGTTTAATAAATTCAACCATAGACCGCAACCATTCAAATAAATTAATATATGTACATCTCCTAATGCAATAAACACATTTTGTGTATTGTATCTCACTAAAATTTACGATAAAGATATTAAATTGAAAGATAAACTCTATAAACTAATGCTGTGAGATGCAGTGAAATCCAGTGTTTTCCCTACTATTCACATTTTACTGCTGCCATCTGTTATCAGTGGCGACTCCCAATTGCTAGCATAAAGTAGGCTGGGAATAACTCTACCATTTACAGTTTAGATGGCATTAGTAGTAGTACTCACAATGTACACTAATTGTAATAGTTTTTTTTAATGGTTTTGAAAAATTTTGTAATACCTACGCAGGAAATAAATGTGATGATATAGCTATTTATGTATTAAGGGCGAAATGATATAGATTTTGGCCCGCGGTGCAAAATTGATTTTGGCCCTAGGTGCAATGCAATGCACCTAGGGCCAAAATATATTTCGCTCGTAATACATACAATATTTTTTGCACAACCGAAGTAGTATTACTTCATCACCGCGATCAAAGTAAAACGATGTTCAAATCAAATTCAGATCATAGTAGTCTATTTGACATATGTACGTTGTCATGGATAACAATGAAAACAAGCAAGTAGTAAGTAAACAAAGTAGCAAAAAAGCGGTGACACGTCAAAAATTTATTATAAAAATGGGTGAAACTGGGCACGAAAAGTTCTAGGGCGAAAATGACTACTTTTCTGCAGCATTTATTAAAAAACTATATTTATAATAAAATAGTATAATGTTTTAAACATTCTTTTACCTAATAATATTAAAAGAAAATAGGGGATTATTGAACGAAATTTAATGTAGAAAAAGTAAATTTAGTACATTTGATATACTAAAAAAATTATAAACTTCCAGACATAACATATTTTACATCTATTCCTATTTATTTCTCAAATTGGTTCGAATACCGCTTTGGAAATATTATTAATAAGTTGTACATAAAATAAAAATTATTTTCATGTATAACAAATAATAGCGTCACCTGTAGGAGGGGATGTAAAAAATTATAAACTTCCAGACATGACGTATTCTACATTTATTCCTATTAATATCCCAAACTGGCTCGAGTGCCGCTTTGGAAATATTTTAAATAACTAAGAAATGTTTTCATGTACAACAAACAATAGCGTCACCCATATGAGTTTAAACCTCCCATACTTTAGTTTTTTTCTCACCCACCACTAGATGTCACTTTGTTTGGAGATTTTATTTTTTTTATTATTTATTTTATAAAATATCTCGCATGCCACTTTGAAAATATTATAAATAATTTATATGTATATTATAACATATATAATCGTACAAAAGTATCACTCTGGTACATTTTATACCTATTTTAGCAATGTGCTTAAATTATATGTATAAGAGAAGGATTTATAGTAATTTACTTTATTTATAATATTATTTTATTGATTTTGAATTATCTACATTAAAGTTTAATATTTTATTAATTACAAATTTTAAATGTTTAAATTTGACGTTTCTTTGCTCTTCAGCGTCATCTATTAACAGCAATAAGAACTATTTAATACCAATATAAAATTAAAAATAACTAAACTATAAAATTAATATAGAGGTGAACAAACATTCCCTGTATTTAAAACTTTGATCAAAAATTGTTAGCAAAATGCATAAGATCGTATACGAGCAAGATTACAGGCGCGTAAGGAACTTCTATTTGAAGACTAGATATGCGGTGTTGAAAAATGCATTGGTCAATGTTTGAAGAAGTTCATATAATATTATATTGTATTTTGAAGATTCCACAAGTGCATAATTCAATGCCTAAGCAGGGCAGTGTAAAATTATTTGAATGTTTCATGCACTCCCAGCTACACGAATGCGCAAGTATCAACTCTTCCCCACCTTTAAATGAACAATAAATAAAAATTGTCTGAATCTGTGAACTGAGAGACTTGGCGCGATTAGCGGACAGTTAATAGTTATTTATGGTACAAGTGTGTTATATTACGGATAAGTCATGTGGGAAAAGTTTAGCTCACGAGGCCGAGTGTGGTAGTTTTTCAAGTGACTTAGGAAATTAACACACGTGTGCCATACAACATTTTATCCGACACATTTTAATCATTGATATAAAATACTTATAAGATTTTTGACAGATGGAATTTCGAAATAACATTTAGGAACAAAATAGTGTAGAGAAGGTTTTATAACGTAGTTACTATGATACGAACAAAAAAACAGTGAGCTAATATATTTAGCTCAGTAGTGACTTATGACCTACTTTATTTATCTAAAAACAGCATACTTATATCGTTATAATTACATGGTGTTGGATAAAATAACAAAGTTGGTCCCCGTACTTTAAGATCTACTAGTTGAAAATAAATAATTTCATACTCATTGAAATAGTTTTCTGAAAAAGAAATTGTTTGCTAATTTAACTGACTACATAGTTCTTATAGTTCTTGAGATAGCAATAGTGTACCACTTAAAATGAACAATTTTTTATACGTGTATCCAGATTTTCAATGAAATACTTTTTTTCTACAAAAGTGATATTTTTTTGACGATAAGTTACGGGGGTTCCAAGGTTGACATACCCCCCTGTAACTTTTAGAGCCCCACCTGAGCAAAATAAAGCTCGCTATCTACCTGTCTGTCTTCTAAGATATTTTTTTTAATTTATGAAATTATTGAAAATTATGAAATTTCCACATTATGGACATGTATCTATTTATACCGGATGTCTTGTGGTACCTACTTTAAAAATTATAGGTTTAAATTTTTAGTACCTGTATTCTTTTCTATAAGATAAAAAAGTCCGATGTGGACACCACATAACTTCCTTGAACCCCTATTAAATTGTACACAGTTTTTGTTGTACTCATTTAAATTTATTTCATTTAAAAAAATATCTTTTTACGGCTAATCATTAGAGTTACGGAAAGAATTTAAAAAACAGTTCAATAAGAATACTGCCCTTTTAACACTACCGATTGCAATAAAAAAGGAATGTGCACAACAGCACAATTAGATGTTATAGCAATCCCAGGTACAAAATTTCAACAATCTTCAGTTAATCGTTTTTACTTTCTTGAACAAAGTAAAGGAAGTATTGTAATCGCGTAAAATTTCGGTTTTCAGGTTTCAAGGGAATAGTAATTTACGTTATAAGTCCGATAAATGAATTTTTACGGTACGAATAAGATGTTTAATTTCGAAATGAGTAAATCTGTGTTGCATTGTTGGATGAAATTTTGCTTACCTTTAATATTTTGCTTTAAAAACAATCAGGTCGTCCGGGTTATAATAAAAATAAAATAGTCATGATAGCATAGCAATCAATTTTGTTTTTTTTGACATTTCTAACAACGTTTTGCAACGTTTTCAAAAATGAATGCGATACTTCTCTTAAAAAAATAATTAAATGTAATTATTTCTTTAAATATTACTAATTAATTTCGTTTTTTATTTGTATTCTTGTTTGAAAGATTACAAATTATTATAAATTTGTTTAATTAGAAACGAATATTATGACAAAATATTCTAGTCGTAGCTTAGCAACGATACATTATCGTAAAGTATAACAGTACCGTAAAGTCTCATTTACCGGACTAAAATCACAATTGTAAAAACGAAAATGCGACACAGTATGAAATAAAATCCATTTTGACCATCTGTGAATCCATTTTGATTAGTTACGTCTGTAAGTACGTATGTACGTACGTACATATATCGCATATCTCAGAAATGAATAGCCGTAAAATTTTGAAATTTTGTATGTAGGACTGTTATAACATTTAGTTGTGCACCTCCCTTTTTTATTGCAATCGGCAGTGCCAGAAGGGCACTTTGCTTGTAGTGTTTTTTTTTTAATTTTTTGCATAACTCAAGAACGATTAGCCGTAGAATGTTAAAATTTTATTTATGTAATTAGTATATTACAA
The DNA here is from genome assembly GCA_035578165.1 of Stenolophus ochropezus. Lineage (NCBI taxonomy): Eukaryota > Metazoa > Arthropoda > Insecta > Coleoptera > Carabidae > Stenolophus > Stenolophus ochropezus. The sequence continues at coordinate 8,731,833 of JAQOWZ010000003.1, forward strand.
TGCACCTATTTTTGAGAAATGCTTGAAATATTGTATATAATTTTAAAACCAAAATGATTTCATAAATTCAAGTTACTAAAATCATATTGTTTAACTTGTAGTGTAAGGCCGTATTCTTATAAAAAAGACCTACTTTGAAATATTTATTTGTAGTGACACATGACATGTTTTCTTAGTTTTATCTACAGCTTCTCCTTCAACTACTGGTCTTACTGCTCCATTTAAAAATGTGCAGATATCTCCTGTAGAGATAAACATTTTCTTTCTTTTAAGCACTTCACCCAAATATTTGAAGTAAAAATTAAAAATCCAGATTTCGCCTATAGCACCAATGGTAAAAATGAAATGATTTACCTAGTGCTCAGATTTTGGGGCTGCTATCATGTTGTCAGTGGTTACCCCGAATTGGTTCGTGATGCAAGCAAAGCGAAACGACAGCAGCGCGCTTGTGTCCGCTTTGAGCAGCTTGAAATCTAGTAATGTAGCAAGTGTTCAGGGAGTCTATTCTAATACAATAGCGAGTTGCATATCCAGGGCCGGCCTAAGCTACAGGCGAACCAGGCGATCGCCTGGGGCGCAATCGTTCGTGGGGCGCATTGTGACTTGATTTTTTTAATTCTTAAAATTAAACAAAAGCAACAACAATATTTCAATATTGTTAGCCTTAGTTAAATAATTTACATGTTGAACTATATACGCATATATGTTCTGCAATAGATTTTAAAAATACAAGTTTGATATAGCGTTCATAATGAAAGGTGTTTGATGATAAATCACGTGCCGATGACCCGTGTGTTTGAATCACGCTAGTTTCAGTATGAGGCTATATCAAATGAATGAGTATATCCTACAATTTTATTTTATCTGCGACAGTTTCGTTTGATTCTGAAATACATTTTTTACATAATTTTTGACAATGAAAATATTGAAATGTTCTTTCAGTTGTGTCAAATTGTTTAAAACGGATCCTTTTTACCTCAGATTTCAAGATAAAATTAGTGAGTCTGAGTCAGATATTGTGCCATAGTACAAGTACATTGAAAATATAAATTTTGATGGATTTCCTATTGTTATTTATTTTACAATATAAATAATTCATAATGTCACTCATGGCCGGTTGCACCAATTTTAGGTTTTCCTTAAATGGGCAATATCACTTCAGAATAAAATGCCTAATGAACTATTCAACATTGCTGTCAAAATTTCGATAAGCAATTAGGTATTGCTTAAAATTCAAACCTTGTTGGTGCAACAGGGCATCAATGCCATTTTGAATGTCAATGACATTCAAAATAATGTGATAATTACAAAGTAGGACACTGTCGTTGATAAATAAAATAATGATTCAAATAAATAAATGTAAAAAATCATTAATATGTCTGACAAGATAAAAATATATAAAAAAAGGGGCGCAATATAAAATTATCGCCTGGGGCGCTAAAAAGTCTCGGGCCGGCCCTGTGCATATCCCTCACTATCGCCATCTAGTGGATTTTTTGAGATGGCAGGCATGACAGGTATGTGATGACGTAATGTAGTCGCTATCCCAAGCGACTGGCTATGAGCAGTTACTATCCGTGGTCGCTATTTTGTTTGGAATCGTAATTTTTGAAATTATGCCCGCCATCTCGTAGAAGTGCTCAAAAAATCCAATAGATGGTGGTAGTGAGGGATAGCGACTGATTCTTACAGCAACTCGCTATCTTCCCCCAGAACTCACTCAGTTTTTTTTAGATACAAGAGTACAAGATGGCTACTGGTCGCTGGTGAATCAGGGTGCTAATGCAGTAGCAAAAGTAACTGCGCCAAATTTATTACTATTAATATTATAAAGAAGACTTGTATTTTGTATACTGCCAGATTTTGCACCTTGGTACCTATTTTTCGTAACAGTAAGTGTTTGAATACTTAAATTTTAAGGGTCGGTTTTTTCACATCCGGTTAAAGTGTTGGTTACCTTAACCGTCGATCAATAGAAAAATATCGCATCGAAAACCTGACGTAAGTTGTCAAAAATATACGTTATATACTATTTCGATGCGATATTTTTCTATAATTATTTATTTAATTTATTTTCTATATTAACTGACGGTTAAGGTAATTGACACTTTAACCTGAGGTGAAAAAGCTGGTAGTAAGCCTTGTTGCAAACTGGGCATTATTGTCATTTTTATTTCTATATCTGGTTAAAGTGCCGGAGTCGGATGTTAACCATCGGTTAGTAGAAAAATATCATATCGAAAAACTAATGTAAATTGTCAAAAATATACGTTATTTACTATTTCGATGCGATATTTTTCTATTAACCAACGGTTAAGGTAACTGGGCACTTTAACCAGAGTTTGAAAAAACGGCCCTTAATCTGTCAAGTAGAAAATAATGTACATTTTACTGTGAAATGCAACTACTTGTGGGTTTTCCTTTAAGTAATGATGTAATTTGTATTATTTTGAGAAGATTATGTATACGAAACAACAGGAACTAGAAAGTACCTCGTTAACAGTTAGATTTAGGATCCCCACAATTAGTTGTGAAGCAAAAAGTCACGTGAGGCCCATTGACTAACTTGCAGATTATTAGTATCAGTGTTATAAATAAAAAGATTGGATCAACGGTTCACCTGTATCAGCCAGTCAGATTCACATACAGGATTAGCTCTTAAAATGATTTAAATAAAATGTTCATATTTAAACCAGTTTCAGACCTAAGCCTTTTTTGTAAATCTGGCTGTAAATGTTTTAACTCAAATTGTACCCATCTATTATCCCTTTTCTTTGATTACCATTTTTTTAGGTTAAATTATAACATTGCTCAGTTTGAGTCTATCAAACTAAATAAGGCCTCAACATTATTTTACTCTGATTTTTTAATATGGCGGATAATATGGAGAAAACAGTCCAAAATATCGTTTCACAAGTTCTAGAAAGTTCTAGTTTCAAAACAATTGTAGCAGAAGCTGTTTTGAATTTTAATAGCAGACAGTCTACGAACATGAATTGTTCAACTATACCCCGAATATCTCCACAACCTTCAATACCTTTACCTAATACAGCTGGAAGTACGCAAGCACCAAATTTAATTCAGAATTTAAAATCACTGTTTCCTAGTACTAGAGGAAAGATGCCAGTATTTTCAAAATTAAAAAAACGAAGTCAAACAACAACTGTTTTTTATAGAGATGTCATTTTATTGACAAATCCGGAAGCTATTTGTACGTTAAAAGGAGCTTCAAAATCGGACGCTTACAATGCAGGTTAGTAGTTCATTAATATTTCTCAAAGTGCATTTTTTCTACTCCCAAATTGGGTAAACAGAGTGCCCCAAATAACTTGTTAAGCATGGAGATCTCGAGAACGGTAAAAGATGCGAGGTCGGTTAAATTAGACCAAAGTTGTTTTGTTTGCGTACTCTTGTAACTAAAAAAGTATAACTAGAATTATAATTAAAACTGAAACATGCGCAGAGAATGATTACACACAAAGACATTTACTATACTTTCCTTACAACTAAAACATAAATTAAAACTGTAGCTGATAATGATACTTAATAGTATTTTATTGAGCTAGAATAAACCTATAAGTTCAGAAAATAAATATTTATTTGAAAACAATTAAGAAAAATAAAAAAAATACATTACAGCATATGCTCAAATAATTGTTATCAATGCACATTTGTGCACTTTGAATAGTATGTCTCAAAACTGATAATTTGAGACTCCGATATTGTGTTCTATTTCTCTCGTAGATGTTCCTGTTTCCGCTACATCTTCCTGAACAACTTTATTTTCTTTCTAGACATTTAATAGCTAACTGTGATACAGTGGTTATTTTGATAGACAAAAAACGGTTTTCTTAATTTTTCACAGCATTTATTGAAATAAATGAGGACTTTTTTATTTGCAGTTCAGAATATTTTAAATTTATTTCATACCTATAATTTCCTTCATAAAATTTGTATGACCAAGAAAAACAGCTATTTTGATGTTACTAAAACCGGAACCGAACTTACCTTGATTCACGCATGCAAATATATTGCTTATATATTTTTTCCACCTTTTTTTAATTTTATAATAAAACTGCTTTATATTTACTTATTTTATCTTTTACACTTACTTACATTAAATTTGACGTCATATGTCAAAATTTGTGAACATATGGATAACTCATCTGTTTTATAGAAATTCCATAGCCTAAACGATATATGTAAAATTATTATAATTTATATATTTTAGTTTCTATCTAGCTAAAAGTTATATATAAACGTAATTATGCAGATCGGTAGAAAATTTAAAAAATCTTTATATATTGTAATAACGTAATTTGCGAAAAAACAGTATTTAGAGGTATTTTTAGGAAAAACAGTTTAAACTTCAAGTAAAGTACTACTTCCGGTTAACCAATTGTAGTCAAAATCTAATCAGTTAATCATATTTGAATATGTCGTCGAAAATCGTCACAGACACATACACACACACACACACACGAACATACAGACATCACGGTAAAAATAGCAAAATCGTATTCTAGGGACCGTAATTCGTGCTCATATGTTGAAAACTCACACTGCAGAAATTTGACCAAAAACTATACCTCCCTTATCTATATACAGGTGGCTGATTTTTCATTGTCCAGACCATATCTCCTGAAGTATTAAATATACAAGAAAAAGCTAAATATGAAACTTGTGTAATAAGACCTTGCCTATAAAATAGCGTTAACAGATGTTTTCCATGGCCTACTGATTTGGCGGAAATATATTTAACTTTGGTTTTTTAAATGGAACACCCTGTATGTTTTTACGGAATAAGATTCTACACCAATTTCTCTTTACAGTTATATAAAACAACTGGAGGTTTGCCTTTAATTTATGCTTAATAATGTAAAAAATAAAATTATGTGAGACGGCTGTGATTTGCAATTATTTTATTATTTATACCTATAGACAATTGCCAAGAAACAGGCAGAAGTATTTATTAGTTGAAAAAGTGTTGTACTTCGTAACTACAAAAGAAAAATGAATTTCACAAATAGTGTAAAGGTTGATATACTCTGCTGTTTTCACAAATAAAATAATAATTAAATAAAAACCATAAAACACTTCTAATAAACACTTATATCAGGATTAATAAAAAAAAATAGTGATTAACAATGAGAAAACAGTCGACTTATATAATTTTATTTTTTGCATTATTAAGCATAAATTAAAGGCAAACCCCCACTTGTTATACATAATTGTAAAGAGAAATTGATGTAGAACCTTATTCCGTAAAAACATATGGGGTGTTCCATTTAAAAAAACAATGTTAAATATTTTTTCGCCAAATCAGTAGGCCATGGAAAACATCTGTTAACGCTATTTTATAGACCAGGTCTTGTTACACAAGTTTCCTATTTAGCTTTTTCTTGTATATTTAATATTTCAGGAGATATAGCCTGGACAATGAAAAATCAGCCACCCTGTATATTAATAGGCGGGAGGTAAAAAGTTTCTGAAGAACTTGCACACCAAAATTACTTAATCTTATCTAGTAATCGTAAAATGGTCCCTGAAAGCAGTCGACCGATCTTTTATCTTAACAAAATTATTTGGGACATTCTATATAGCTAAATTCACAAAGCAGGATTACCTCTTAAACCCGGATAAATCTAATTTGCTGACCAGAAAAAAAATGCTGACTGACTATCTATAGTAAAGTTAGCTCATTGAAATTTCATATTCTAGCCTACTATCACATAGTACACCTTGTCTGTACGTATGAACGTGGTAGACTTCTCCAGAGAGAAACTTTACTCTTGTGAAATATATATTCTTGCTGACTTACTATCTAGAGTTACGTTAGCTCATTGAAATTTCATATCCTAGCCTGCCATCACCTAGTACACCTTGTCTGTACGTATGAACGTGGTGGACATCTCCAGAGAGGAACTTTACTCTCGTGAATTTTAAATTCTTGCTGACTGGCTATCTAGAGTTACGTTAGCTCATTGAAATTGCATATCCTAGCCTACCATCACCTAGTACACCTTGTCTGTAAGTAAGAACATGGTAGACTTCTCCAGAGAGGTACTTTACTTTAAATTAAATTTAAAATTCACGAGAGTAAAATTCCTCTCTGGGGAAGTCCACCACGTTTATACGTACAAACAAGGTGTACTAGGTGATGATAGGCTAGAATATGAAATTTCAATAAGGTAACGTAACCATAGATAGCCAGTCAGGAAGAGTTTATATTTCACGAGAGTAAAGATCCTCTCTGGAGAAGTCCACCACGTTCATACGTACAGACAAGGTGTACTAGATGATGATAGGCTAGAATATGAAATTTCAATGAGCTAACGTTACCATAGATAGCCAGTCAGCAAGAATATTAATTTCACAAGAGTAAAGTTCCTCTATGGAGAAGTCCACCACGTTCATACGTATAGACATGGTGTACTAGGTTATGATAGGCTAGGATATAAAATTTCAATAACCTAACATTATCCCAGATGTTCAGTCAGCAAGAATTTAATCAAATTCATTAGAGTAAAGTACCTCTCTGAAGAAGTCTACCATGTTCATATGTACAGTGAAGGTGTACTAGGTGATGGTATGCTAGGATATGAAATTTTAATCCGTTTAAGTATGTCGAATTTAGCATGAATTTGACATATTTAAACCAGTATAAGAGCTAAGCCTGTTTTGTGAATCTGGAAGCTGGGTTTTAATTATGATAGTTGCTATTCAAGAGTTCCTGACTAAAAGTAAACAACTAATATTTATTTGGGCGAGACGATCTCAGGTTCAGTTTCAAGTATCTTTAAAATACTATCCTAATTCTTTAGCAATTACAATTTTATTAAAGAAATATCACTTGCTACATTACAAGATGTTGGGGGTTGTCAAAAACAGATATCAGAAAATTTACGATTTTATGTTACAATATATCCTGTAGTAGACTTTGATTTGCTATGTTGCCAAACTCTAAATAAGTCGAAGACCAACTATATAGTTACACGCCCTTAGTCGCGAAGTTTAGTCGGGAGCTCGGAATACCAGCCGATACATATTTTTATTTTATTGTTCATTTTTTAGGTTTGGCACTGTCTGATGTTAAGTTTCATAGCACGTGGAATAAAGATGAGATTTTATCGCACTTGCGTCAGTTGTTTTCAATACATCTTTCAAATGAAGTACCATTTGAAATAGTTGTACCTGAAAGTGGTAGACTTATTAAAATTGATGAAAACAGAGAACCACTGGATGGTTCCAAACTAAAAAGATTATTTCAAAATAGAAAACAAATATATTTGAGACCATTTTTACATCTTGTCGCTCCATCGCAAGTGCAAAATGATCAATTTGATTTAATATCTCCAAGTACGAGTACTTCAATTTCATTTGATTTTAATGATGATGTGAACGAGTTTAAATACGGAAATGACGATAAAGAAAGTAGTTCTTATAATAGCAAAGAAAATGAGACACTAGAGATATACAGTACTGATAATGAAGATGATAGATATCAGAGTGATTTGAAGCTCGCAGTTGAAAGAAGTCTGAGCGAAAGTCAAGAAGTTACAATAGAATCTCTTCTTACAAAGTTAACAAATAGTATTAATAATGATAGTGTAACTCTTTACAATATTTACAGAAAAGATGTTTTTGCTAGTTGTATGAGGGCTACGAAAAGAAAAAAGTTTAATCCTTTTGCTAAAATATCTGTAATATTTACAGATATGTTGGAAAATTCAGAAGGTGCTATTGACGAAGGGGGTCCAAGTAGAGAAATGTTCCGTCTTTTATTAAATGAATTGAAAGATGGATTACTTTTTGAAGGCAGTGACAAAAAATATATTTCTTTAAATTGTAATTGTTTAGAAAGAAATGAATATTTTGAAGCAGGAAAGTTAATCGCATTATCGATTGTACATGTTGGACAAGGTCCTGCGTTTTTCTCTGATACTTTGTTTTCAGTAATTGTTCATGGATCCTCTGATACCAAAGTCACCGAAGAATTTATTAATAAAGATACTTTGTCAGCAATTTATAATATCCAAAATATCAATAATCTGAACATATTACAAGATATTATTTTAAATGATCCCGTTTTCGTACTTGCCGGTGTAAATTATATTTTCGATTTGGAGGAAAAAGAAAAAATAATTGAAACTACTTTGAAATTTTATTGTTTTTATCGTGTAAAAGCAGCAATCGATCAGTTTATCGAAGGTCTTAAGACATGTGGAATCTATGATCTTATGGTGCAATATCCTCATTTATTCCATCTATTAATGTGTAACGATCCACCACTTTCTTATGATATTATCTAGAACCTTTTTGAAGTAAGTTATAGTGAGGATGGTTCAAATTATCGGGAAATGGAAAATAAAGTTACTAGTTTTTGGCGGGACTATATTTTGGATTGTGCAGAAGTGGAAAACGAGGACGAAGGGGTAACGTTGGAAGAAATATTAATTTTTGCGACTGGATCCCGCAGAATTCCCGCATTAGGGTTCAATGTGAAACCATCAATTCATTTACATACCTCCAATGTTGGGGAAGGTAGATATTTTCCAGAAGTAAATACATGCGCTCTAGAATTAAAACTGCCTACTGCTCATAAAGATTATGACAACTTCAAGGCAGATATGAATTTTGGCATTCAAAATGCTAAAGTTTTTGGAAAAACATAAATGACAACATTTATACTGTTTTATGCTATGTCTACACAAACTGTATATTATATGTATATGTATATTTAAAACCTATTTTACATCTTGCAATTCTTTCTAAAAGTTGTATTGTTTAAGAATATACAAAACATGTAACAAGTAAAAGTTCATGCAATTTTTTAACTAGCAAGAATTGCACCATCTAAAACTGGCTTCATATATTTTTTTATTGTGAAAAAATAAAAATAAACGTAAAATGTAGTGTGCATTTCTTTTGTTTATAAATGTATCCTTCCAAAAATATATTATTTTTATTTATTTACTTATGATATATTGGAGTACCTTTATTTTTAAATTAAATACATACAATAATCGTTCCTATTATGAACTCATCGGTAAATAATGTAATCGATGTAATATACAGTTTATAGTTTAATACAAAGATCAATTTAATGTAAAATTCAGTGTAATAAACCATATATGACACTATAGGATATACAATAAACAGCACTAAGTGGGTCACCACCCGTTTCGATTTAACAGTCACCATCAGATCATTGTAGTTAGGGACGATTTATTTATTGATGCGGTAGGTAGTTTTAAATAATTTTAATGACTGGAATATTACGTCTGACTGGCGCTTCATTTGACCATTTATTATTGGTTGAATTATTTTCTCTACATATTTCTGCCGAATCCGATCCTTTTATTTTGTTGTTTACAGAACGACATAAAATCTTCGATTTTGCTTGTTGAATGTTTATTACATGTGTTGCATAATTAGAATCAGCTTTAACATTTTTCAAAGAGTAGATGTTCTTTATATCTGCCTTTATATTTAATTTCTTTTTGGCCAACGTAATATAAGTTACATGTTGCGCATTTTAATTTATATACCGTGAACTTATTTTATCGTAAAACATGGTATTTGTCGTAGCCATGGTTACGAATTTGACAGCAAAGAATCAAGAATCAGAGCGTTGATTTTAAAATGAATCATAGTTGTCAACATCACCTCATTTTTAACAGTAAAATTGAGAAAGTTTTTTTAAATAATCCATTTCCACGTCGTTTTTTTTTACTAGGGAAGATTAAAATCGAAAGTATTTAACGGCGTACCACGTTTTTGTTTATGTCATTTGTTAAACAAGCAAGGAAAGATATGCAACAGGATAATATGTATTTGGAGACAACAATTAAAGTGTTTATTGTTAATTCCAAGAACCTGGAGAACAGTGTTCGGATGACAAGTGTGGAATGTTTATAACAATTACAGATGTGTATGTGGGAGATAGTTTAGCAATGAATGAACATACTAATAGTGTTATTTATGATACAGATAGCATTCATACATGCGGAAGGATTTTACAAGTAACCTGAACAACAGAATATAAAATTGACTATATAGTTTAATAAATATGTATAAACATGCAATGTGTGTGTACTATATTATTATAAATAAAGAGTTATATACAATACTTGCAACAAATATGATGTGTTTGTGTTTTTCTTTATTGAACCTTGAAAATCCTTTATTACAATATAAATAAATTACAAATACCTGTAAACAATATAAGAAACAAATATTTAAAGTAAATGAATGTATTTAAACCTTGATTTAATAATATAACCTATAAGTGTCATTAGGTACCTGTTTTTGTTAATTTTCTTTCTTTTTACAACATTTAATTTGTTGAAGCCAATTTATTTATTATTATTTATGGTCCAGAAATAGGGATTAAACATTTTCACTGTGATTGTTTATGCTTAAAACAACATTTTGTTATTAAAACTTCGACTTAGATGTCAAGCAGACATAATATATTTCTAATGGACTTTTCTCGGGACACTAGTAACATTGGTCGCATTCATAAGAAGTAACTGTTACCGCTACGCTCCGTTGCCAACTGTTGGGTCCTTATAAATGTATCGCTCTTTCAAATGTCAAGAGAACTGTCAACAATCAAAAAACTTTTGCAGTGTAAGTAGTTAATAAAGAATTAATATGGAGAAGGAGAGTGAAACATATTCTATGTTATACGAATATGAAGGGTCCACGTTTGAAGTAAATACAAGCGCAGAAGAGCATGAACTGATGCAAGGTATGTATGTATACCATACGTTTAACTTAGGTACTGTATACTTAATATAAACTTTTATGATTTATTTCTAGATCCAGACTATTTTGAGAATTATATACAAACCTGTAATTCTAATAAATCGATAGCGAATGATGAACCAACTTCTCAAGAAAATATACATGGCAAGTATTAAAATACTATTTTTTTTTTCTGAGTTTAACGAGACCATATTTTACTATAATATATAGTGCAATATGGTGTATCATATATACATATAGTTCAATTTAAATTTTTAATAAAAATGTCTAAAGTATTATACTTTCCAATATGCAAATGGACGAGATCAACTCAACGTAACGTAAACGCAAATGATCTACTTATCCAATAGAGGTAATTATTTTTGTTTAATGGCTGGCTTTAAATAACAATAACGGACAATTCCTTTGCCTTGTGGGTCAAATATGTATTGAATGGTGTAAATTGTATTAATTTTAAGTATTTCCTAATTGACTAAAATAATTAACCCTAAAGATTTGTATTTGGTTATTATGGTTGTACTGCTTGCTTATGTAAAGGAATAAATGTGTATGCAATGTACATCATAATTATTGTACATCTGTTTTAGGTACAGAATTTTCTTGGGGCAGAAAAAGCACTGTGCTGTTGATTGAACAGTACAAATTGCATAAACATAAATTTAGAGACCCAAAAATTAAGAAAAAAGGTATTTGGAATTTAATAAAAACAGAATTTCAAAGAATGGGTTACATGGTTACTGATGAAATTCTGGACCGTAAATGGAGAAATTTAAAGAAGACATACACCGGCATCAAAACAAACGTTAAAAGTACCGGTAGAGGAAGAATATCCTGGGACTATTTTGAGTCCTTTGAAGACATTTATCGGGACGATAAAACCATAAATGTGCCAAAAACTTTATCGACGATGCCGATTATGAAACAAGGACAAGCTAGTGTAAAGGCTGCTACACCACCTCTTACCTCACCATTTTTTTGTGAGGCCAGTACTGCTACATGCAGTCAATATTCTGCAGCTGCTGTACCTTTTATCTCATCTCGTGAGGGCAGTACTCCGTTGGAAATAACACTGACTTCGCAATCTGTTACAGCTTCACAGACACCTAGTGGGTCCTCTACTCCACGTAGTGCTACAGCAGGAAAAATGAGCGCGCTTTACAGATATAGAAAGCGCCAAGAAGAAATTGAGGAAAGAAGAATTGACGAGATAAGATTACTTCGCGTGGCCATTGAAGACAGTAATAATATACAAAGAAAAAGGAATGAGATATTAGAAAAAATGTTACATAATAATAAATAAAAAGTTTAATTTCGTAAAATATTTACAATATTTACTCTTTTTTGAATACCAATCCGCCTATTGTCTTCCAACGTTATATTGTTTTCTTGAACATCATAGTCATCATTATCGTTGTCGTATTCATCTTCTAATTGTATGTCATCTCCTTGCATGAGCGTAAAATTATGCAGGACGCACGCCGCGGCGATTATTTCAGTTCCAAATTCTGGTTGTGCAATATCCAAGTACTTTAATCTTCTGAACTTTCCTTTCAGTCTCCCAAATGCTCTCTCTATTACAGAGCGTATCGAACTTAATTTTGTATTATAACGAATTTGATCTTCGTTGAGGTGGCCATTATCTCTAAATGGTGTTAATAAATTTGCCATAACGGGATACGCTGAATCGTCTATTAAGTGACAATCTTGTGGCAGTAAAGGATTGTTTTCATTTATTAATTGCGTATAAATAGGACTGCTCCGAAAAACACGTGCATCATGAACTCTTCCTGGAAATCCTACATGAATATCGATAAATAATCGCTGATGATTACATATTCCTAATAAAATAAATTCATCATTTTTATCATATTTCACAAAAGAAAATCGATAATTATACCTTGTAAAATAATTGAATGGGTTTGTTTGCGATTGTAATAGTCATTTGCGTTATGAATGGGTTGTTTTATTGGAATGTGGCATCCATCTATGGCTCCCACTACTCCAGGAAATCCACGGGAACGTTCGTGGAAAACCTACAACAATTGAAAGCATTCGATAAAATATATAACATAATTACGGTCGTTTGCATCAACAAAGTTAAAATTGACAAATATAAATCAAATATTTGATAGAAATATAAAATGTCCCATTTGAAATTTAAATTTGATTTACTTTTATTTACTCAAATCGGGTAAGTTCAAAACTTTACCAGTGTAAATGTGCATTAAATAGTTTAATACATACCGCAATAGCATCGTCATGGTTATTTGGCCAAATTATATATTGTTCTCGTATACCGACTAGTATCCCAATGACTTCTTTAAATACTTCATAGGCCGTGCTTCTTGGGAATCCAAAACGATCTCCAGCAGCTAAAAATGTTTCCGGTTTTGCCAGGATCCATATGGTAAACAAAATTTTTTTTTCTATAGGAATCGTCCTCGGTTGAAGGCCATTGTTTCCAAGTACCATGACTAATTCCTACGATATTATTTTTCCAAATATATTAATTTGTATAAACATATTTTAGTGTCTTACCTCAAAACACTGCCTAGACATTCGGAAATGTTCTACAAACAAGTCTCCCATATATAATGGAATGGTTTCCTCGAAGTAATTTCTATTCCGAGGAATAAAATTTCTTTCATTGTCAACGTTGAAATCTACACGTTCTGCAAGATCTAGAGCAATCAAACCAATTACTTCGTTATTTGGAAATCCTTGATCAAGCTCTAGCATTGCAATTGCACGTAAATCCATATTTAAAGGCGAAAATATATATATACAACTGTAACTGAACCAAACAGTTAACAACCAACTATTTTCAAATCACTACAAATTATTTTATTCTTACAAAAACTTACCACTTGTCACTTATCACGCCTCATTGTACACAATCTGCCATTAACGGTAACATGTTCCCAAAAAGTAGCGTATTTGAAAACTGCTACAAAACATGGCCGACCGATCTGAGCGTAGCGGAAAAGTAGCGTTCAATTTGTAAGAAATATCGGTAACTGTTCCACAACTGTTACGTCTTATGAATGCGACCATTGACATGTTAAATTATCTTTTTTATTACAGTTCATTAAATATTTATATTTACAAATAATACCTAAATTTAAAAGTTATTTCTTGATAACTAATTAGAATTACGAGATATTAATACTTTTTAAATTATCAGCGCCATCTTACGAGCATTAATTGAACTACTGAAACCATATGACAAAAATATTTTATTATTTATTACATAACATACACAATACACACATATATGTCCAGTTTGGGAAATAAATAGGTATAAATGAATACTTCATATGTGGGACTTTATGATTTTTTTTCACCCTTACTATGCTCGGGAAGTGGCTGCTAGTATCACTCTGGTTTTAATTGCATTTTGTGCAACCCTTGCTCCATATAAAGTTTACAGATTCCTGTTTACCATTTAGTGCCATCTATCTTTTTGTAAGATGAAATACATCGCCATCTCTATTTCAATAGCGTAACCCTACCTTGTATATTTATAAATGTACGACAAAATCCAAGAATATACAAGAACACAATATATCCATTTTATGAGAATACGAGAATGATATATTTGTGCATATAGAATATTTTCGGATATTTTGTAGTGTTTTTAGTATATATCATAAGAAATGAGTATATTTGTATCGTTTTTCGGGTATTTAGTAGTGTTTTTAGTATATATAATAAGAAATTAGTATATTTGTATCGTTTGTATTATGTCCTGAACGGCGCCTCATATATGTGCCTGTAGTTCATATTTCACATATGTTATACACATTAGAATGCAAACATATCCTGGATATTATAACGAACAGAGATTCTTCAAGACAATAAAAAATATTAAAGTTAAAACTATCATTAACATTTTTACGTTTGTCAACCGAAATTAGCATGTTATTTGAAAACCTTAAAATATTTTTTGGCATTCTCAAATACTAATGATCGTTCATCGGGCATTTTTTTATTAAGTGCTTGTGCACTTAGACTTAAGTCTTACAATTAAAGAACAATGATCCCAATTAATATAGGTAAATGGTAAAACAGAGTACTACATAAGTAAACAATTATTAAACTTGGTATTTAATACTAACTCATAGCACATTATGAAAATACTTTGGTATAGTTTTTGGATGTTGAAGTTATTGAATAGAAATAACTTGTTTATACATAAAGTGTGTCAATTTATTGTTAAACATTTATGAAAAAATTGTTGATACATAATACATCATCAATTACTTTATATGAGTACCTACTACATATGTACACCTTTAATGAATAAATAACGGTAAGTACATACTTCATTTCAAAAATGCGATTTTTTGTAAAGCGATGGACAACGGAATTCAATTCTTTAAACGAAATCTTCGATTCTTTCAGCATTCAAGCAGATTTATTTGAATTTGAACATATGTCGGTAGAATTAAAAACATTACGTGGTTACTTATGTGTTTGGTTACATATTTTTTCAAAAAGAATCTTTGGAATTTTATATTATTCTATTACGAATTTGCAGATGGTTTGAATTTTTCGAGATCAAGAAAAATTTTTAAAATCTTACGTGAACGTTAATTTTTGGTATTTAGGTCTTATTAAATACATTATTATTATGAGAAATGCTAACGAAATATAATTATGTATAACATAATGAATTTGTACAAAAAATATTAAAATGTACATACTTCTGTAAAGAGCGTGATGTTTGGAAAATAGACACTGAATAATATTTTTACCAGGAAATATTAATAAAAAAAATTAAAAGAGGGCGCACATTCTTGGAAAGGCCCTCATTCTAAAATATGTGAACTATTTTATATACTCTTTCAACAGGCTAGGGGTTAAATACGAGTGTACAATTCCCGTGGTGATTAGGTTGCCATATTGAACAGTGTGTCTCAGCAAAGTTAATTGCAATTGTGTTATTTTCAACCTTTTCGTTATATAGTATAGGGTGGTATTTTTCTGGAAAAATATTAAGTTTTAGTTTATAAAACATTTTGTTGCATTATTTGTATTCGTATAAATTTTGCACGTTTTTCATTTAATAGTAGTCCTGTTTATTTTCTTCATATTTACGTCGTTAAACGTTATTTATGATTAATATTATTCGTTTCAACTTCAGTATTTATATTTATATCTGTTTCATATAAGAAACATTTACTTTCTTATTTACTTGTCTTTATTTTTAATAAAGAACAGCGTTTATACTCGATTTTATATCGTTTAAACATTGTTGTCTTTGCAAGTACTTATTATTCATACACGTTTTATACGTGTTTAGTTAGAGGTGATTGTATTTACTAGTTTAAGTTTTTCACCTGTTTCCATTTTTGTGTTTATATTGTTGTCTTTGGACACATTTTAATTTCTAATATGAAACGAGTAGAGGGTAACCGTTCCAGTTGTCAGTTATTTATATATAAAAAAATTATTTATGGTCGAAATAATTTTCGTCAGGCTGCTAATACTTCTTACTTCCCTTGCCGAAATCGCGATACATGCCAAGGGCGATTATTATTGAGGAATGGATTTCCTACTGTGACTCAAGAACACAATCATGGTCCCAGTTTACAAGAAGTGCAGTTATTAATATTTAAAACTTCACTGCGTATACGAAGTCAGCTTAAAAACTTTTTCCGCGAGAAGGAAATCCGGTACCCCCTATCAGAAAATTTAATAGGTGGTTTTAATAGTGTTAGATCCACAATGTACAGGAGTAGAACTATGGGTACTCCTGTTGTACCTCAAATGCTTATTTAATATTCTGAGTTAATCAGACTGCGAGAGTATGTATTTAATGTTTTATTTTTCTTTAAATATTATACGATATTTTTTCACATAGTACCCACGTTATGGCCGTGACATTAGTGCGGAACAAAACGATTTCTTTCGGGGACATGTTACCAGCAGAGACAATAGTGTTTCTGTTATCTTTGTGTCTGAGGGAATTCTTAACTTTATTAGACAGCAACAACAAATTCAGCTCTATAATGTATGAGGACAAGACTTTTCCATTTTTTTTTTCGCCTTAATGGAAAGAAAGTTACGGGCGGCTTATGAAGCAGTTCTAGAGTATTTAAAAAGAATTTAGGCAACATTACTGTAGATGCAGTAATGGCAGATTATGAAAGTGTCTTAAGGACTGCAGCAGTAAGGATATTTCCATCCTCAAATGGCACAACTTTACATGGTTGCTGATTTTATTATGTCAGGGCCATTTACAAGAAGGCACAACAGCAAGGTCTACTTCATCGGGGACAAAGGTAAGCGGCATTAAAAATTATACGGGCTGCTATGGTATTATCACTGTTACCGCAACAAATGTTGGCCAATGGGGTGGATTTAGTTGAAACCTTAGCCCAAGAGGGCAACATTATTGTTGTCAACTTTATAGACTATTTAAGACGTCAATGGCTTCCCCTTCAAATCTCTGTATATCGGCAGTATCACCGAACGAATAACGCTGTGGAAGCTTTCCACAGACAACTTTATCGGTATGTTTCTGGAAGTATAGCATTTTCAATGTATTTTTAACTGTTATATTCAGTGCCGTATCTAGGCAATTTTGCGTCCAGGGCAAACTTAATTTGCGTTCCCCGTTACCCCAGATCCAATAAAAGAATAGTAGGATTATCTGAAAAAATATATAAGAAAATATATTTGTTTTTATAAAAACATTTCATAACAAAAAAATATGTTCTAAACAGGGCATGTAACCGGTACCTAACCGATATTTTGAACGAAAATTGCGAACTTTAACCGTAATTTTGAAGACTAAAATACCGGTAACCGTTAACCAAAAGAAAAATAAACCGGTTTTAACGAACATTAACCTTTATTTTAATATCTATCATATAGCGCGAAAAAAAAAATATTTTTTATCTGTTATACCTACCTAAGTATTTGTTAGCTTAGGCAAGTTTAGAATTGGAAAATGATCTGCGTTTCTCTAAAGGTATTATGGTATTTTTTGTGAATATTCATATTTGCCCTTGAATGTAGCCAGCAACCTGATAGATTTTCATTGGTTCATAATATTATTTATTTTAATTTTTTATGATAAATTTTTTGTAATTATCTCTTTTTGTTTTTTTTTTCATTAACTGATATATTTATCGGTTTAAACCGGTTTCCAATTTTTAAAAACCGGTTTTCGAACTAAACCCTTTATTTTTATAAAGTTCTCAATATGGGTTAACCGTTACCCAATATTTTTTTCGGTTACATGCCCTGGTTCGAAATAAATAACAGTAAGATCAAAAACATAAAAAAAATAATTCTCAACATTTATAACATAAAACATATACAGGGTGAATACTGAAAACCTTGACATAGGGAAATAACATGGGAAAACAGTTTTTTGCTGTTTCCATCTGTCCCGCTAAATAAAATCAGGTGTATATGGTATCGTTAGTTAGATTACTTAATTTTGCATCTAATAAAACTAAATGTTGTGTAATAAGGCCTTTTCTAACTGAAATATTTGATAAAATAAATTGTATTTTGAAGGTTATCTTTTATATTTTAAAATAAGAAACGTCAAAAACAAAATGCTCCATAGCCGAGTGGATACGAGGGCTGTTTCATAACATAAATAATCTACAAGACCTGGTTCGAGACCACCTCGGCCCTATTTTTTTTTAATTAAATTATGATTAAAATATCTTTATTATATCAGACTATTTTAATAAAATAGCAATATTCATATTTTTATAAATAAAAAAATCCAAATATTTAATATAATTATTATTTGCTGTCTGTCAAACTTAACAATTAATTTGAATTTAGTTTTTGGTGTATAATTTGGTATTTCATGTTTCGAAACATGATATTTTAAGTATAATTTAATTTAAAAAAAAATAGGGCCGAGGTGGTCTCGAACCAGGTCTTGTAGGTTATTTATGTTATGAAACAGCCCTCGTATCCACTCGGCTATGGAGCATTTTGTTTTTGACGTTTCTTATTCTAAAATATGAAGGATAACCTTCAAAATACAATTTATTTTATCAAATATTTCAGTTAGAAAAGGCCTTATTACACAACATTTGGTTTTATTAGATGCAAAATTAAGTAATCTATCTAACGATACCATATACACCCGATTTTATTTAGCGGGACAGATGGAAACAGCAAAAAACTGTTTTCCCATGTTATTTCCCTATGTCAAGGTTTTCAGTATTCACCCTGTATGTACCTATATTAAATAAAATCAGTCAAAAATGCAAGATGGAAGAAAATGAACTAAAACAGAATAAATGAAATAAATAAAAACATTCACTAAAGGAACTAAGTATAAAGAAAAAAAGAATTATAATTAAACTTTTTTTGCTTTCTTATATTTGCAAAATTATTAATTATTGTGCTGTAATTAAGACTTTTGTGATATCATAGAAAATATTACTAAAGTAAGCAGTGGAGACACTCAGGTAATAATTGAGTCCCAAGATTTTTCTGCGCATGCCTAAAAACTCACCTCTCAGAAGAATATTCATAAAAATAGCATTTTAGCAAACGTAGTTATTGGCTTGAATAATATAGAATTATAGTATTGGATCAGGTATTTGTCAGAATTATATTTATTGAAGCTAAACGATGAAAACAAGTCAGAAATTAATAGATAGAAAATAATATTACATTATAATAACAATGATAATCCAATCATATTTAAGATATTTTATATTTTCTGTTGTAATTTATTTATTTCAATAAAGGTTTTATACTATATTTTAAAATAATTTTGCTATTAGATAGTTTTTTTTTAATATGTTCATATAAGAGCTGCTGCTTATTTATTTCTACACTGCGGTTTGAGACTTTTTGTAGTACAGGACAGAATTTGAATTTACGCCCTATGCAGGTGCCCCTATTGCCCTGCCCTAGATACGGCATTGCTTATACTTATTATTATATTATATATTTAATTCTAATATTTCTTTAGCATAATGAGAAGGAGTCATCCAAATATATGGACATTCACACAGCAGTTAATATCAATAGAGCATTCAAAATCTATTGATTTAACAAGAGCCCGTTCAGGTGTCATGTTAACTCATCAGCGTCGTCGGAGCTATGTAGTTCTAGATCAGCGTATAAGGCGAGCTGAAGAAAGATTGCAGACTGACGGTAATGTTCGCCGATTTGTGGTACTTATGAGTCACGGAATTTCAAACATTGAAACCGTGTTAAATGTTATGCTAGGTAATTCACAAAAAAACAGTATTAATTTAATTATTCTAACGTATTTTCATTTTCAGATTCATAACAGCCAATCCTACCAGCTCAACCAGTCATACCAGTTTCACCAGTACAACCTCTGACACCTCCACAACCTCAAGCACAGCCTGCCCAGCCACTAGCACCTGCTCCACTACTTCTTCAAGTGCAGCCCGTATTGCAGCCATTACCAACCCAGCCACAGCCTGCGTTATTGCCATAACCACACTCTCCAGCACCGCAATCAAGGCAAGATGAAATAAGTACACCGCCACCAGCTAAACTACAGCCCCGTACGCACCGCTGTGTAACGTGCTTAGAAAAAATGCGAGAATACTTACTTCTCGATTGCCGACATTTGGTTTTATGTGGCGAATGTGTTAATAATTATAGAGTCCAAGGACATCCTGGAGACGATAATTATTCTACCAGATGTCCATTATGTCGAACAGCAATTCAACAGGAGCCACTTCGAGTATTTATATAAACAGTAAATAATAACCTGTTACATAAAATTATATGTAATTATATTACATTGTGTTATAGTTTCAAGAAATTCTTGCTGTACAGGAAGGAGGTGATACCGTTTCATGATTTTTAAAATCACACACAGGTTAGCAGTGAAGAATATTATTTATGCAAAAACTATAATTGTGTTTATGATTATACGAGTAGTTGCAAGAAAAACTACTTTCTGTAAAAAAATAATTAATTCGTATCATCATTATCATCTATGACACAACATTCTTACATGAGACAGGGTCTAAAGAACCTCCTTGCAGGGAGCTATAGCTTTTACTGGATTTCGAACCACTCGGACACAGCGGTATTTATAAAGTTCGGCGAAACTGAGTTATTACACCTGCATATATTTCATGAATTGAATACTTATAATTTCTTCATAACACAGTATTCAGAAATTCACGTCATAAACCAATATATTAGTTTTTCGTATCTTTGATATGAATAGATAACATAATTCTATTATATTTTGACCTTGTTAGTATCACATTACACTTTTATCATAGTTAATACATAGAAACTTACGTTTTGAACATACTAATAACTATGTTTTTGTGATATTATATTTTAGATTTCGTATTTTTGATCATTATACTAAAATACAAACATTGTTTAATTAATGGCAACCTCACAAATCCGGGAAAATGAAAAAAATATGCCATAAATTTTCTACTTGTGCATCACAGGAAAAATGTAAATATCTGAAATAAAAATACATACCTCTAATATTTATTAATGGTTTCTATGTTTGCAGATATTAATACAAACTTTCTTACTGATGGAGAATGAAACACAGTGTTGCGTAAATGGTGGAAAGCATCTCCAGTTTAAAAAGTTAGTATGTAGCCATTAGATGTCTCTGAAGTTGCCAACAATTGCTAACTGGGAAATATAATACTAATAAATTGTCGGTTTAAAAATTTATCAACAAAATATACTGACGACATTTTGGCCAGAATTCCTAAGGCAGAGTCGCCGTGAACAAACTATGTCAGATAGCTATCGCTAAAGATCGCTCTTCGACTTGAAGCCATCTATTGGGATTGTAAAGAACAACAATTTTTATATAAATGTATAAAAATAAATTTACATATTTTATATATAAACAAGTTGATTGTCTTCAATAACTTCAAAATCAAAATAGTTATTTACATACCAAAGGCGGGAACGACTGGTTTCCGGAGGAGTGTTTGGCGGCGCGAGCTCGCGAGCGTTGCCATAGAACGATTCCGGAAACCCAGTTCACGCAAGAGGTTTGTACAATATTTTTCGTACGAAAATCATAAAATCAATAATTAATTTTCTATTTGTACAAATATTTTTATTTATTGTACACACAAATTGAGGTTATGTGTTTCAGAACTAACAAGTGCTGTCAATCTGTCAACATGACAGCAGTTGTTGCCAACATTGTATATCAAATGCACTAAATTTACTTTTTCTACATTAAATTTCGTTCAATAATCCCATATTTTCTTTTAATATTATTAGGTAAAAGAATGTTTAAAACATTATACTATTTTATTATAAATATAGTTTTTTAATAAATGGTGTAGAAGTAGGAGTGTTTTTTCCAAAATTTCCCGGTCACCTATCTGGTGGAGACCTGGGAAATTGACGTTCCAGGCGTTGCTTAGGCAATGCGAAACAACCTTCGAGCATATACTAACTAGAGACAGTATACGCCAGCTAGGGTAGACATTGTTTTGTAGCAAACATGATGAAGTGGGAGGGAGGGTGATGCCCCTATAACGGTGTATTGCTTGTTGCATTCTTTATTTACAAATGTCATTTGAGCGCGCCGTACGCGTGGTTTTGTGTCGCTTTGTGTTTTGATTGTGGTTTTAAAAATGGTTCGCACATGTGCAGCTCCTAATTAAGTAAAAAAAATTCCGATATTAAAGACAGAATTAGAAATCAGTAAAATACTTTGTAAATATATATATATATATATATATATATATATATATATATATATATATATATATATGTTTATATAAAAAATGGTTCCTGATTTCCTTGAAAATCCTTCAATTTTGATGTAATACCTAAGATTTTACAATATTTGTTGTCAGTAATTATTTTTGTTAGATTTTGTATGAATGATTTTTTAAATAGACAATGGTAAGTAATAAATAAAAATATTTTTTCAAATTGTGCATCTATGCGTGATTGATAGTTTTATATAAATATTCACATAACATACTCGTAATAATTTTAAAATATTTATCTAAACTTGTCAAAAACCTAAAATAATAATAATAAATAAATTATTACATTCAAATATTAATGCATCTGTCAATCTTCGACGTTCGAAGGTCAAGATGTACTCCTAACAGCAACCCGCTATACTCCGTTATAGGGGAACCGCACCGCTCCCCGAACCCCACATGTTGGCTTCACAACAAAAGCACCCATACTCTCTCTAGTTAATATATGCTCGAAGGAAACAACACATTTCAATGCATGAGTACGAAAAACTATTGGCAATTCAAGTATAATTTTTTCCAGTCTTGTGACGTCACAAAAAAGGAGCAAAAACGTCAAATTTTGACCTTTGTAACCTAGAAATTATTACTTTCAGTTTTTTCGGTAATAATTTCTAGGTTACAAATGTCACATATGACGTCTTTGTGACGTCACAAGACGGGAAAAATTATACTTGAATTGCCAATACCAAAGTATTTCTGTAATGTGTTATGTGTTAGTATTAAATTTTTATAATTTTTTTACTTATGTAGTTTTCTGTTTCAACTTTTACCTATAATAATTGGTTGTTCTTTGATTATAAGACTGTATTTAAAAAGGTAAAAAAATATTTTAAGATTTTCAAATAACATGCTAATTCCGGTTGACAAACGTAAAAATGTTAATGATAATTTACTTCAATATTTTTTATTGTCTTGAAGAATCTCTGTTAGTTATAATATCCATGATATGTTTGCATTCTAATGTGTATAACATGTGTGAAATATGAACTACAGGCACATAATAGTTGTTATTATCAATAGTTATTATTTAATGTGTTGATACAAATTTGTATTTGGCGCGTAAAAGTTACAGGTCAAAATTATTATTTATGTCACTAATGTATACTTTACATAAGCACATACATTTTTACGTAATATTTAAGTAGTATTTGTATATAAACGCAATATATCATATATTTAAGATGTATATATAATTTAAGTTAGCCCTGATCCAACTCCTCTATCCACACCGCATGGTTTGTTCACATATATACATCGCAATATTGAATCTGCTGCCAACTTCACTTTTCCAAGTCGCAAATCTCATTGTCTGACTTTTGCAAGATGAAAACATGAAAATATCTCTTTTAATAAGATAGGTGAAGTGTAAAAATATAGGTAGCATTATTTAAAAAAAAATATTTATAAAAAAAATACAAAATAATGTTCATAATTCATAACAAGTTACCAAGTGCCATGGGACTGAAGCTATTTTGCTTATTTTTTATATTCCTAAAATCGGAAAACTGTTTGCAATTTTAAATTAAAAATCACAAATTTTGATTAAACTATTTTTTTTAGAGATGATGATTTTTCAGATAACTCCAAGTAGATTCCATTATTATTCATGTGGAACTAAAATAAGTATGTTTCATTGAAGAAAAAACTGTTTTCCCATTCATATTCGTCCGCGGTATACGTACATGCATCTTTTTATCTAAATTTATTTCACTGCTCTGCACTTCTATTGCGAATCATTAATAAACTCAATCAGTTTATTTCTTTAATAATATGTAAATCGGTTTTATAATATTTCTAAAAGTCTAGCAGACAAGTAGTATGATTATGTGATTAACAAGTTAGTCAAAGAGATTAGAATGTTATTAGCACATGATTTAACATGTGAAATTCTACTAATCACCTGTAATACACTGTTAGTAAAGTATTCATATTACCAATCCTTCTTCTATTTAATTTTATTACTTCCTATTTGCAATATATGTGTACATGTTATATTACTTATTACACTACTCTTAATCATACAACTGTATGCAAGACTTTTGCTTTTTTAACATTTAATTAAGTAAGAAATATATTACATGTGTACTAATATCGTTTGAACTGCGCCATCTACTCTTCTCTAGTCAATATATAAGTATGTTTAAGTGAATATTTACAGGGAACTGTATTTCTTACTTGATGCTGCCAAAATATTTCAACATGTTCCAATTCGCACCCCACTATACGGCGTGGCACTGGAGTGGTGAGCATAGCGTTTATACGACATAGCATTTATACCAGGTGGAACTAACAGTGGAGGGGCGTACATTTATACGACATGACATTTATACGGCGTGGGATTATACCGCGTGGCACGCACTCAGACCAATTATCTAAGGCGTGCTGAGCCTTTTCCGTACACGACGTGTTGAGCCGTTCTCGAGGCGCGTTGAGCCATTCTTACTCAAGCGTTTTGAGCCATCCGTACCCGAGGTGTGTTGAACCTTCGTTACCCGACGCGTGTTGAGCCTTCTTAACATACGGCGTGCTGAGCCGTTCTTTCCCGAGGCGTGTTGAGCCTTTTCTGCATACAGCGTGTTGAGCCGTTCCCGAGGCGTGTTAAACCATCCTCATCCAAGGCGTGTTGAGCCTTTCTAACATACGGCGTGCTGAGTCGTTCTTTCCTGAAGCCGTTAACGGCGTGTTGAGCCATCCTTACCGAAAACGTGCTTAGCTGAACGTTCCCTCAACACCTACTCCGTCGGCGATACCGCGTCGGCCCGAGTCACCACGTGGGAACCGTACCGGGTCCGTCCACACCCGAGTACAGCGCGGCTAGGTGCGCCATTAACAACTATCGCGTCCGCGTTCTATCGTATCTGGGACCGTAATCGTAACCCCGCCGTATAACCGTGTCTGATTTCTTACAGGTTGCCCCGGCCTGAAGAGTCAGCCTCGACAGTCGCCAGACGTTGAGGGGCCATTATATTGCAATAGAATGTATTTATTTTAATTGTTATTTTAATATAGAATATATATTTGTTTATTTTTCGGGAGAAACAGAAGTGTTTGCTTATTCCTCTAGTACTAGTTCCGCTTGACTCCCATGCTTGATCCTGAACCCTGGTAATTCTGAGCACTCGATCGGCGGGGAATGAGAGACCGTTACAAGGCCAAATAGAAGAATCCATGGCTCTGACTTATTTGTGTAGCGAAATAAAATTTTAAATGATGAGTACATGTCCAGAAATTTTGAATTTAGTTTTATTGTCTTGATTTCAGGAAACTTGGTTATTAGATGAGACTAGTACCTGGATCCAGTCTAAAGAGGTAAGTGAAGAAAAACGTGGTACCGCTTTCAATGTTGTTACTGATTTATTTGTGTCCATATTTCCAAAAAGTGTTTTAATATGTTTCATTTTATTATTCATAGAAATAATTTAAATTTTATTTTCTAAAATTTCAGATTTTGTTTTATTATCAGTGGTTTTATGTTTGTTTACGCTGCCATTTTTAATTTTATCATTTTGCGAAGTCATGTGTCGTTGAGTCGATAATACAGAAGAAAAAGTGTTTATACTTAAATTTTTCGGTTTTATGTTGTCGCTGCTCGTTTTGGATTCTAGGATAAGAGATGGCTCTCTGTGTTCAACTTTACTTGTACTTTTTAATAAAAGCACATGGTCATTTAATATATTAATGGTTTGTTTTTGATTTTGTATTAAACTGTCTTTGTTTATTGTAATCTGTTTTAAGTACATTTTTACATTTTTAAATATTTATAGTACTTGAATCAGTATCATTGGTAATACTGGAGGAAGAAACATCAATATCGTCGTGTTCCTCACCAGCACAACAATTTATTAGATTTTCGCCCACTATATATATATATATATATATATATATATATATATATATATATATATATATATATATATATATATACAGTGTCCCATTTGAGTTACGAATGCATTGGTATCTCGAAAACCGTAAGAGCTACGAGGTTGGTTAAATTAGACAAAAGTTGCCCCGTTAGGAGGATATTTAAATGGTGTTTTGTTATTTGCGAAAAAATGCATAGATCACTAGATATAGGGGAAAATGTAATTTTAGTGATTTTTTTTTTGCTTATAACTTTGTTATATGAAATAATACGAGATTCTGGTTTGCACTTTCTTAAGGCACTTTTGTATGGTGAATTTGCAGAAGTATTAAATTTTTTTTTTTATATTTAACCATTTATGAGTTACTGATAGCAACTTTTATTTTTCATATGGAGGGCATATTAAGCTATGGTACTTTTAAATAGAGGTTTTTTTTAGTTTTACAATGATATAAAACAGTAATAATTTATTTTTATAATTAACAGAAAAATTAACAATAATTGTTATTTATACTAAAATTGCATTGAAAAAAGTAAATCCAAGTCTACTGTGGTAACCAGGATGGTTGTCTTCCAGAAGTGAAGTTCTTTTCGTCTTGTGGCCCTCCCTAGAGTCCGCATCAAAAGAATCTATCAATTTAGAAGGTCTCACAGCTTTTGGAGGAGAGTAAACGAAACTGGTTTTTGGATCCAAAGCCGACCCAAAGCAACCGCCGAAACGACGCCAGAGTGCTACCTTAAAAGTGGTTCACTTGCCAAGTCCACAACACTCCTGCTAAAGGTTACCAAGTCCTATCAAAAGCAACCGAAGCGATTCCAGCCGGACTCTAGACTCTCGC
The DNA here is from genome assembly GCA_035578165.1 of Stenolophus ochropezus. NCBI lineage: Eukaryota > Metazoa > Arthropoda > Insecta > Coleoptera > Carabidae > Stenolophus > Stenolophus ochropezus. Next base: position 8,759,057 of record JAQOWZ010000003.1, read on the forward strand.
CCTCTCGCAGCAGTCGGACTGATTCTCCGGGGGAAGCCTCCGTCACAGGTTTGCTAGGGGTAATAGCTAGAGTTGAGGTGCGTGTAAGTTCCTTTTATTATATAATTTTTTATGCGCTTGTTGTGTCTCTTAAAATTACCAGAACAAATTCTTGCAATAAATTCACCGCTCTTAATCTGTTTAAATTTTTTTCTAGCGAGAAAAAGCAGAAGAAGTTATAGAGGACATGAGGACGGAAGGTGTAATTGAACCTTCAAGCAGTCCATGGGCTTCACCAGTGGTGCTAGTGAAGAAGAAGGATGGCTCTACAAGATTTTGCGTCGATTATCGTCAACTTAACAACGTGACGAGGAAGGATAGCTACCCGCTACCCCGAATAGACGATACACTGGACACATTGGCAGGATCAAAGATCTTCTCTATTCTTGATCTAACGAGCGGATACTGGCAAATGGATTTAGACCCAAGAGACAAAGAAAAGGAGTCATTTACCATCGGTACCGGTCTTTGGTAATTTACTGTTATGCCATTTGGGCTCTGCAATATCCCTGTAACGTTTGAACGACTTATGGAAACCGTGTTGGCTGGACTGTCGTGGAAAACATGTTTGGTTTACCTCAACGATATTATTGTGGTAGGAAAAACGTTCGAAGAACACATAAAGAACTTGGAAGAGGTTTTCCAAAGATTGAGGAAGGTTAACCTGAAACTCAGTCCAAAGAAGTGTAACTTATTTTAAAAAGAAGTCCATTATCTTGGACACGTAGTTTCTGGTAAGGGTATTGCAATTGACCCGTAGAAAATAAGGGCTGTGAGTGACTGGCCAGTAACGAAAAATAAACACAAATTTAAACGTTTTCTTGGTTTCTGTACATACTTCCGACGTTATGTACCTGGATTTGACAACATAGCGAAGCCACTGACAAGGCTTACTGAGGAAGGCAGAAGATTTATCTGGGAGATGGACTGTGAAGCCGCGTTTAGGCAACTTAAATATTCCTTGACAAGCTCACCTGTCCTAAGTTATCCTTTACCAGAAGGAAAATCCGTTCTAGATACAGATGCCAGCAACGTTGGAATTGGTGGCTACTTTCCCAGATACAAGACTGACAAGAGAAGGTTATTGCCTATTTCAGTAAGACCTTGTCAAAACCAGAGAAGAATTATTGCGTCACCAGAAAAGAACTTTTGGCAGTAGTGAAATCTGTGCAGCACTTCTACAAATATTTGTACGGTAGAAGCATTCTTATAAGAACTAACCATGCTGCTCTCAAATGGCTGCTACAATTTAAGAATCCTGAAGGTCAGGCAGCTAGATGGATAGAAAGATTACAAGAATATAACTTTGTTATCGAGCATCGAGCAGGTACAAGCCATCGTAATGCTGACGTATTATCAAGAAGACCTTGCCAAGACGAATGCAAGCATTGCAGTCGTCTTGAAGAAAAACTCTCTACCATCGCCAGAACAATGAATGATAGTTGGCAAACGAAAGACCTTCGCAAGGACCACGAGAATGACTCGGACTTGAAAATCACACTGGATTGGAAACGTGGCGATAGCAGACCAGTTTGGGAAGATGTTGTACGACACTCACAAAGTGTAAAATCATACTGGGCGCAGTGGGACTCTATTGTGATTAAAGAGGGCCTCCTGAAATGTTTCGTAGAGAATACTAAAGGTACTGAGAGTAGGACCCAGTTGATAATCCCTAGGAAAAGAGTACCAGAAGTATTAGAAGAGATCCACGATGGATCTGATGGCGGACATTTTGTAGTGAATAAAACCCTCGCGAAAGAACGGAAGAGTGGTGCAAGAAATGTTTGGTCTGCGCTGGAAGTAACGGGCCATATAGGAAAAGGAGAGCTCCAATGTGCCAATATAACGTTGGAAGTCTCTTTAAACGCATTGCGATTGACGTGGCCGGACCATTCCCAGAAACTGACGAGGGAAATAAATACATAGTGGTAGTAATGGAGTACTTTACTAAGTGAGTAAAAGCCTACCCATTACTCAACCAGGAAGCCGTAACGGTCGCTGAAGTCATGGTTAAAGAATGCATCTGCCGATTTGGAGTACCGCGAGATATACATTCCGACCAAGGAAGAAGTCTGCACTGTTCCAAAATATCTGTAAGATATTAGGTATTAAAAAAACCAGAACAACTGCACCCGCAGTCTGATGGCATGATTGAACTGATGAATAGAACAATAAATCGGTATTTGTCTAAGGTAGTCTCTAACCATCAACGAGACTGGGACCGACATCTTCCTCTGTTCCTGTTAGCTTACCGTTCATCCGTGCATGAGACAACAGGGCAGACACCAGCTAACATCCTATTCGGGTGGGAGTTGCGCTTACCATGCGACCTAATATTTGGCAGTAAACCCGGTGAAGATCTAGCCGGGAAGAACTATGTAACGGACCTACGGAGAAGAATGAACGACATCTATAAACAGGTCCGTACAAACATTCAAGGTGCCAGCGATCGGATCAAAGAACAGTACGATGTCAAGGCTGAATAAGGTGGTTTTCAACCTGGCAATTTGGTGTGGCTTTACAATCCACAGAGACGTCGCGGCTTATCGGCCAAGCTGCAAAGGAATTGGGAAGGCCCTTACGAGATCGTCAAGAAGATAAATGATGTGGTCTACAGGATTAGGAAAACACTTAATGGAAAGCCGGGAGTAGTCCACTTCAATCGGCTAGCCCATTTCGCTGGTTATAACCATGATGATCATCGTGGAGCGACGGTTGTAGCTGAGGAACCTACATTTGAAGACTTCATGCAAAGCCATTCCACTAGTCACAAGGCACGGTATGGCGTGACACGAGAAGAACAACGAGATCTGTTCACCATGGCCCTGGAATATTCCCTCGCGCACTGTCTAGCGAAAGACATTAAAATGTCCCGCGGCATCGCTTCAGTTTTTAAAAAAAAATTTGGACGAGTACAAGAACTGGCCAACCAACGTCCAACTATCGGAAAAACGCTACAACTGAAGGATGATAACGTAGAACACAAGCGATACATTTACTATCTGGTTACGAAACAATACTCATATCAGAAGCCGTCATACCGCAGTTAATGGGACTCACTGTGCGATATGAAGGACCATCTGTTGCAGAACGACATCATTTAAACAATTAAAACTACGCGATATTTATTTCTACAATATTTATGTTACCGTCCATTTATATCACCCTCTATGTATATCACCATGTGTTCACTACCCGTATCAATATATGACTGTCTCGCGATCTCTTGCTCGGGGTATTAAACGTAAAACACATCATTCTGGAATATTCGCCGACCCTTCTGGAAATCAGAACAATGGGGAGCGGACGGACTTATTGTAACCTGTCGGTTAGCGGCCGCCGCCCGCGCCGCGACCCTGGGATCGCTACATTGCCCCCTCCTTAAGACTGTTTCGTCCCGGAACCATTCGTTATGACGCAGAATTCATGACAAAATATGAATGTCTGATTCTGGAGTTAAACTCCTCTATAAGGTAAAGACAGTTTCATAACATACGGTCTTACATCAACTTCCTTCGACAAGTTGAACAACTTGCGAATACGGCTGGCTCTCTGAGGACCATCAAAGATAAAACATTCTCCGACGAATTTGCGTTTTCTTTCACCAGTACGACGTGGTCTGTAGCAAGAGTGGTCCTTGGACAACAAACGTACACGGTTATTTGTCAGCACACCTTGTTGCATCGGGAAACCCTGCTTGTCGTTTCCACCGGTGATGCGGAAGACGTAACCTTTCCATACATCGCCTAACGCATCAGCATCTACTTCTGCCACGTTGTCCAGGTAGCTGGTGTCGTCCAACGCAATGTCGTCGCTCAGGGCGTCCAGCTCAGCTGCTAGCTCATCATCGTCTCTCTTAGGCATGTTGGAGTTGCGACACAGCGCTTCTTGTACTTCGTCGCTGTGATACAGGAGGTCGGCCATCTTGTTCGTCAGGTCATCTATCTCAACTCTGTAAATCTTCTTGAATTCCTTGACTGTCATTGTAAACCGTTCGTGTTCTATTATCTCGCTTTTCATTCTTCCATGCTCAATTCTTCTGCAATCCATTCGCCCTAGTTTCATGTGAAGATCGTTGTTAGAGAATGGCGGTGGTCTATCTTGAGGGGGTTCGTCTACTAATGGTGGCTGATCCGCTTTCTTTTCATCTGGATCATTTTGATCACGGTCGCGTCGGTCACGATCAGACCATCTATTACGGTCATGTCTATTATTTCTACCCATATCTCGATTTCTGTCTCGATCCCTTCTGTCTCGATCTCTATTGTCTCCAAAATCTCTGTGAGGAGGAAGACCTTCTCTTTCATCTATGTCAGTAGATGGCAACAAAGGAGGCATGTTTCCTCTAAATCTAGCAGCCGACACACTTAAATTTGATGAACTACCGGAGACATGAAATACTAGCCCGCTACTAAAGGCCGCAAGCCACTTACCATCCAAAGGCACCCACTCTTCCGGCCCATTCGCATCCTTTACTTCAACGTTCATGCCGCCATCACAACGAGATCCCATGCTCCCGGCAGAATCAGGTGGAACACCCACCACGTCCGACACGCCGTCACCGACTCTAGGAACACCAGGAGGAACAAACTCAGATCTCCCCAACAAACATGCATCGTTCAGTTTGTTCTCAAAACTCTAGACTCCTCTAGCAGTTTCTCTTCGCATATTCTAGAATTTTCCGTTAATTCTAATTTTAATATTCTAGAATTTTCTTCCATCTCTCTAGAACTTTCCTCTAATTGGTTCTTCAAAGTTCTAAAATTATCCATTAATTCTTCTTTCAATATCCTAGATCTTTCTTTCACCTTTCCAGAATTTTCCTTTAATTCATTCTTCAAAGTTCTAGAATTTTCTGTTAATTTTTCTTCTAAATTTCTAGAATTTTCCAACAATTCTTCTTTTAACATTCTATAACTTTCTACAAACTTTCTAGAACTTTCCTCTAAATTTACTTCAAAAGTTCTGGAATTTTCTGTCAGTTGTTCTTTAAATTTTCCTTCTGATATTCTAGAATCCTCTTCAAACTTTTGTTCTAATGTTCTATAACTTTCCGCTAACTGTCCATCTAATTCCTGTCCCAATGTTCTAGACTTTTCTGTCCTTTCCTCTTTCACAATTTCAAAATTTTCTGCCATGTTATCTTTTAGTGTTCTAGAATTTTCTGACATTTCACCTTCTAGTGTTCTAGAACTTTCTGTCAATTTCTTTTCCAAACTTCTAGAACTTCCTTTTACTTCTTCGTTCAATCTTCTATAATTTTCTTCCAATTCCGATGGCTTTTCTCCCAGCATTTTAAGAAAATCGGGATCATCAATCGGAATTTCAAATAAGAAATCATCAGGATTTTCACCAGCTTCTACCAAGGCTTGCCGTAGGCGAAGTCGTAGAACAGTCTTGGTTCCTAATGTCTCCAAATCTCGTTCTTCTAGCTCAGTCTTGAGATCGGCCATTTTAAATTCACTTAATTTTACTTGTGTATACGCCATTTTATTTATTTTTAATTTACACTTCACAGTTTTTGTTAACCCTCGCACCTGACACCAATTGTAACGTTTTATTTATTTAGGTGAAGTGTAAAATTGATTAAAACACTAATATTTATATAACCAAGTTTAATAAAAGAAATGTGAATATAAAGAATAATTAGAAATAACTAACACTAAGAATTATATAAACACTAATTTATGACTAACAATTATTAATAAAGACTTAAACACTAAAATAATTTATTTAAACAATTAAAACTACGCGATATTTATTTCCACAATATTTATATTACCATCTATTTATATCACCCTCTATTTATTTATATCACCATGTGTTCACTACCCGTATCAATATATGACTGTCTCGCGATCTCTTGCTCGGGGTATTTAACGTAAAAAACACATCATTCTGGAATATTCGCCGACCTTTCTGGAAATCAGAATAATGGGGAGCGGACGACCCTGGGATCGCTACAATTCTTTACCGGATGTTCAAGGGCTAAAGGTTTTCAATAAACTGCCCACCATAATAAAGGGAGAATGCAATAAAATTAAATTTAAAAAACTTCTTCAAAATTATCTCAGAAAAAAATTACTACACATTAAATGAATTTTTTTACAGATAATACTGATCAGGTTCAATGCTGAAAACATTTCCTGTCATAGCCAATACTCTACGTCTACATCTATATGTAACATTGAAATTTGATAATATTGTCTGACGTATTCAATATATGTACATAACATGTCGATGAATAAACTGCTATTATTATTATTTATTGGTTTTTGTGTTTGGTATATTTATTAGTAAAGCACTTCCTAAATCACTTATATCTTCAATTTTTATATACGACATTTCGTCCCTTCGAAGTGCTTCGACCACGTCAAAAATTAATGATATCTAAAAAAAAATTAAGGTTAATTTGAAAAAAAAATTCTTAAAATGTTTCTGACATTACATTAGTCATTAAATATTTATCATCTGGAGCTGTTAAAATAAAATTATTGATCTCTTCCCTTGTTAATATTTTAGATTTTTTTGGGCCGATAGCCATCGGATTTTGTTCTTAGAAATGACACAAGTTTTACATAATCTTTTAAGTTTACGTTATGTTTTATACTTAATGTTGTTTTAAGCATTGAATAATGCTCCTATAAAGTAGAAGGTATAACCTTCTTTGACAATTGAGAAAAGTAGGCAATAATTACGTTTTCTGAAAACGAATTTATATTTTGTATTTTTTTTTTTCATTCCATAAATCTTTTGTAACTATTTTCGTAAGTTTCACGTGACTTTGGTGGTAATATTTCTAAAATTGCACTATTTGCAGATTGCTCAATGTCAGGTGGAGTATTTTCAATACTATCATTATCCATATCATTATCACTAAGAGTTTCCATGATTTTAATTCTAAAAATGGAATTATAAACATAAAGTTTCACTATTTTTACCTTCCGCCTAAGTAAGGGGGTGTGAATTTTCAACATATGAGCACGAATTAGGCTCCCTAGAATACGATTTTGCTATTTTTACCGTGATGTCTGTATGTCCGTATGTGAGTGTGTGTGTGACTGTTACGATTTTTCGTCCACGATAACTCCAATATGATACATGTAAAAAATATAATATTTGGTATTTAAGACTTATATTCAAATATAATGAACTGATTAGATTTTGACTGCAATTGATTAACCGGAAGTAGTACTTTACTTAAAGCTTTTAACATGTTTTTCCAAAAAAATACCTTTAATACCATTTTTTCGCAAAATACGTTATATTAAATATAAAGATATTTAAATTTTCTACCGATCTGCATAATTACGTTTATATATAACTTCTAGCTTGATAGAAAAAAATATATAAATTATAATAATTTTACATATCGTTTAGGATGAGAAATTTCGATAAAACAGATGACTTGTTCATATGCTCACAAAATTTGACATATGATGTCAAATTTGATGTAAGTAAGAGTAAAAGATAAAAAAGTAAAAATGAAGACATTTTATTGTAAAATATAAAAAGATGGAAGAAATATAATAATAGTACGAATGAATTTGCATGCGTCAATCAAAGTAAGTTCGGTTCCGGTTTTAATAATGTCAGAAATAATTGTCATATTAGTCATACAAATTTTATGAAGGAAATTTTAAGTATGAAATGAATTAAAAATATTCTGAACTGCAATAACAAACTAATTTTAAAACTACAAATTAAATGTATTGAAAAACTTATATAGAATATATTACTACAGTGGCGAGAGGTATTGTGTTGGACACATCAGATTTTTTTTAATATTTAATTATGTTTGTAAATGGAAAATTAATTTAACTAACCTTCGTCGCTCACTGGTTGAACGTCAAAAGGTGTTTAGGTTTGTTATTATTCCCTTTTGTTATCGCTAGAGGCCACTGAGATCGCACGGCATGCAAGAATACTAAAATTTCTGCAATAGGAGAATACGTAAGCAGTTACGTGATTTACTTTTTGTACATGTACAAAAAGTAACTTACTTTTTGTACAGTTGCCATGGTAAGTTGTTGAAATACTATAATGTTCTACTTTTTGGTTTCTATAGTGTAACAATTTGGTGTCTTATTCTAGCGATTGTAGAAAAAAATTATATTGAGCCTAGTGGTCAATTTTAGCGTAGAAAACTAGACGCGTGCGATTTCCTCAGCGGACAGACAGCGAATGATATGCGGAAGATCACAGTTTGCAGATGCGTGAAGACAGGACATCAGGAACTGATGTCAATTGCGCTAAGCAAAGTCGCATGAAAGAAAAACTGTAAAACCATGCCAGCACGCCTGAATGGCAGTATATGACATATGCTGTCCGAACAGTATAGTAGAAGTTTAGGTATATGAAATTCACTTTCGGATAAGCCGATTGGATAAAGTTTTATGGGACTTGCGTTATTGGTACTTTTAGGCAGGTAGTTTATTTCTGTCGTGTGATGTTAAGTACTGTACCAGAAATTTTCTTTCAAAATGTTTCCTAATTATATACTTTTAAATTTAGAGTAAAATATTCAAATAATATTGCATTTCAAATGTTGTCTTCTAATTTCAATTTGCAAGTTGAAAAGAAAGATTAAATAATTAAAATAAATTCAACCGGAAATTTTAAATACAAATAGTTATTAAATAAATATAAGAAATACTTGGTTATTTAAAAAAAAATTAATTTTATTTTTATTCATATGTTGATTTTTAAGGCTATTAAAAGAAAATACTAATAAATATATATCACAGAAAATTTTTAGTATTTATACATAGAAGAACAAATACAGAAACTAAGTATTAACCACCTTTTCAGGTAAGGATAACTAAAAAGGATTAAAGCGGAGAGATCAATGGAGATTTGACTAAGTCAAGTTGTTTATTCAAAAGATTTTTCTTTTCATTGAGTGATGTTTGGATTTCCAATTACATATTCTAAAAACTCCATTATTAGTTATTTATTTATACAAAGTAAGTACAGTATGAATTTATTTAATACGGACCTGTTCTTACTTTTCAAGTGATACCTTTGAGTTGGGATAATTTATAACTCCTGACCACAAAGCGGACTACCCTTCCATAAAAGGTTGTAAAACTCGCATAAGTCAGTGTCATAAATTTCTACTATAATAACACCTTGTATATCTCCTATCTCTTGTTTAGCTCTTCCTGTTGTAATTTCCTGCTTTGAGCTGTACTTGCGGGTGTGTCTGTGTACGTTATTGATGTGTCATTGTTATTATTTTCTGGTTCCTTTATATTTGCAGTCATCGTTACCGTGTGTGTTTCATTGTTATTATTTTGTGATTTATTTGTATATGCCATATTCGTTACCAAGTGTGTTGGTGTCAATTAATTTTTATTATTATTTTCGAATTCCTTTACATTTGCCGTCTTCGTTACCGTGTTTGTTGGTATTATTTAATTGATATTGTTATTCTTTTCAAATTAATTTATATTTGCCGGCTTCATTACTGAGTAGTTAGTGCTTAGATGAGGTATAACGTAGAGATATGGCATTGCCAAAATATATTGTCAAAAGATCTAAGGTTTAAAATCGCTTGTAGCTTTGAGAACAGTAGACCAGTGGAGTAGTTATATGGAAAACTCAACCAAACAAATAATAAGGACAGGCGACTAACACTATGACCAATATTTCGTTCGTTCGTAAAGGTGCATTCACATAAGTGTTTAGTTTTAAGGTTTACAATTGCGTTTTACGTTTAAAATTAGCCTGACAGCATATCATTCACATAATGAGATTTAGTTTAGTTTTAGTAAGTGGTGCCATCTATACGCAATTTTGCAAAAAATAAATAAGTCGATAATATAGATTATTTGGACAACAGTGTCAAAATAAGTAGTTTACTGTTTAGAGTGTGAGTAAAGAAATATGAACAGTGAAAGAGAATCGAACAAGGTATGGAAACTTTGAATGACATTTATAATGTAATAGTACTGTAGGTATTATGAATTTGTTTTAGATGATGGAAGCTGAAGAAATTTTTATCACGTCAGTGCAGACTTATCCGTACTTCTACAATAAAAAACATAAAGATTTTAAAAATAAACATTTACGAAACAGTACATGGAATAAAATTGGAGGCATATTTCATATAAATGGTAAAGACAATTTTTTTTATCTAAGTAAAACAACATAGCATATATTTTGCAAACTTTGCAGGTGAAGAAGCACAGAAGAAATTTACTTTACTCCGGCAGAAGTATGTTCGAGAAAAACATGCCTGGGCATCAATTTCGAAAAGTGGAGCTGGTGCTACATCACGTACGAAGTGGCACTTAATGGAAATTCTGTCTTTCTTCGACGACTGCATTGAGCTTAGGAAGTAAATATTTATTAGTGTATATTGTATTTGAATTATTTCTAAAAACTATTTTGCATAGGACAAGCTCAAATCTGGTACTATCCGTACCATCATGTTCGACCATGTAGTAATACAGAGCAAGAGTCCGAATCGTTATTAAAGTTTGGAAAAAGAAAAAATGCAGCACAACTGGTTAATGTCGGGAAAAAGAAAAAAAATCTCAGCACCGATGTAGAACCAACTATAACGAAAATTTTAGATAAATTATCTGCATCGTTAGATAGTGAAAAAAAAGACGAAAGTAGCAATAACGTTAGACCAGAAATAACTTTCTTTTGCAAATCGCTGGAGCAAAATATTAATAGATTATCGAGTTACGATGCAGACTCCATTATGTACGAAATAAACAAAATTGTTTTTGAAAAACTGTTACAAAAGAATAATCACTAACTTATGTTACGTTTGTTTTTTAAAGAATGTTTATTTTTTTTTAATTTGTGAGGTTTTTTTGTAGAATGTTTATTTAATTTGTGATATTTGTTTTATTATAGAATGTTTTTTTTATTTTATTTGTGATGTATGTTTTTGCGTTAGTGATAAGACTAATCTATATAGTGAGATGAGAGATTTATATTTTTACAAAAATATTTAATAAAGACTGACACATATGTTTGTTATCTATTCATTTTTATTATCATTATAGGCTTACAGAACTACAAATACAAATGTGGCATTTTTAAATTTAAAATAAATATTTATTTTACTTAACTACAACTTGTCTTGCCATGGTACTTTTCCTACTGGACTGTTTAAATATTCGCTAAATATTTTCCGCAAAGTAACACATTCTTGTGTTGCGTTTCTTGTCCCTATTCTTCTTTTCAGCTCTCGTACATTTGTTATGGAGGAACTGTTTGTAGAAATAGATCGCCAATCTCCTGGAATAATATTGCCATCCTCGTCATATCTATCCACAAAATTATTGGAGCAATACTTCCTACTGTGATTTAGCAATGACATTTCATTTTTTTTAATGAAATTATGTAAGCATATTGTGGCCTTAATTATACAATCAACTGTTTCAGGTTGCGCAAAGATTGTTCTGTGGAAAATGCGGAATCTTGAAACTAATATTCCGAATGCATTTTCTATGCAACGCCGGGCTCTACTCAATCTATAATTGAATATTCGCTCCTCTCTTGACAAATTTTTTCCGCCAAACGGTCGTAGCAAATGTTTATTGAGAGGAAATGCCTCATCTCCAACAAAGAAAAATGGAAACAGAACACTGCTGTTTGGCAAGTATTCTTCATCAGGAATATCAATTGTTTGATTCAACAGCATTCGTCCAAAATTACATTCTCGGAATATTCCTCCGTCACTTGTTGATCCATAAGCCCCGATATCAACGTATATAAAATTATAATTTGCATCACAAATCGCAAACAGTACGATGCTGAAGGTTTTTTTATAATTAAAATACTGTGAGCCAGTATTGTTCGGTGCCTTTATATTCACATGTTTACCGTCAAGAGCCCCCAAGCAGTGACTCATATTCCACATGTCTTCAAATTCATTAGCAATAATTTTGAATTCATTTTTGTTTGGGAATTTCACAAATTTTCCAGACAACGCTTGCCACAATGCTTCACAGGTTTCATAGATAATGTTACTAGCTGTGGATTTTCCTACTCGGTAAGCGTATGACAACGAAGGCAGTGAATCGCCTGTAGCCAGGTGCCTAAAATAAATATATTTACATATTATCATGTGCTGACTTATTTGTATACAATAATAAATTTACCTTAAAGTTAACGCTAACCGCGCTCCTTCGGGAATTGGTTGCCTTCTAATTGTTTGTTTTTTAATTAAGGGTCCGACTAGCCCTAATAAAACATCAAATTGGGCTACTGTTAGCCTGGTATAATCAAAAAAAGATTCAGTGTCCTGTAATCTCATTTCTTGAACTAAATTGTACCAGTCTCCCTGGGAATAACGTCTTTCTAATATTGGACGAACCCACCACCGTCGTTTAGTTTTTTTCATTCGTTTATTATGAAGATATAAAGTTAAAGTAGTTGCCAAAATTAATTTTTCTTTGCGATTCATTTCAAATTTGTGGTTATATTTGAAGTGACAGCTTACAAAGAGAGAAAACTACATAACGCCATTGCATACTACCTGCTTTGCTATTGGTCCATTCCTAAACGTAAACGTAAACCTAAACATAAAGTTTGGAGTTTGCATAGTTTACGTTTAACACACACACTACGATGCGCAGTGTGAATGTTTTCATTTTGATACATGGCGTCAAACTTTCCTAATCTTAAACGCAATTGTAAACCTTAAAACTAAACACTCATGTGAATGCACCTTAAGTGTGCACACTCAGCTGGCGGATTGTTCTCACGCAGCTAACTGTTAGGCGATTCTCGAGTCTCGACCATACATCTTTTGTTTACTCAGTAGTACGTAGCTATAGGAGTGTACCATATCTCTTTGTTATACCTCATCTAAGATGTTAGTGCCATTTCATTGTTATTATTTTCTGATTCCTTTATATTTGTGGTCACCTGTCCAGACAGGTCAGGCGTGATGACTCATCCAGGGTGAATCTCGCTCGTTACAATATGATAGAGCAATAATTTATTTAGCTCCCTCTAATATTTTTTTTTATTATTTTACGTTCTACACAATTTTTATTTGCAAATAAATTAGGTGTTTTTTAATTAATATTCCATATTATTGACGCAAAATATCAAAAATCTGGTATTAGACGTATGTAGGTGATACTTTAATATTTCGATTGATTTTTTGTTGGAAATAATTTTTTTTTATTTTAAGTCATTTTAACGGTTCCTGTAGAGTTATATTTCCGATGTTTTAAAAACAACTAGAGTTCATAATGATAGTCCCGAAGCGAGCGATTCGTTGCGAATTCGCAGGCGAGGGCACAGCACGGAGTTTTTCTAGGAGGCCGGATTTTACGCCACAAGATCCTTTTTGCAACGAAAAAGAGCGATAACGATAATTTATTATTTTATGAATCTTCACCGGATTTACTGCCAAATGCTGGGTCGCCTGGTAAGTGCAACTCCCGCCCTAATAGGATGTTAGCTGGGGTTTGTCCAGTTGTCTCATGCGCGGATGAACGGTAAGCAACAAGAACAGATGAAGATCTCGGTCCCAGTCTCGGTGATCGTTAGAGACTACCTTCGACAAATACCGGTTTATTGTTCTATTCATCCGTTCAACCATGCCATCAGACTGCGGATGTAATGCAGTTGTTCTAGTTTTCTTGATTCCTAATATCTTACGGATATTTTGGAACAGAGCAGACTCAAAATTCCTTCCTTGGTCGGAATTTATCTCTCGCGGTACTCCAAATCGGCAAATGCATTCTTTTACCAAGACTTCAGCGACAGTTACGGCTTCCTGGTTGGGTAATGGATAGGCTTCGACCCACTTAAAGTAAAGTAGTCCATTAAGTGAAAAATGGCGGCTGGTGATAGTAATAAGTGTGCTTATTGCAAAGAAATTTTTGTTAATGGTGATGAACTTACTATAAACTGTGCTGGATGGTGTTCAGATAAATTTCATATGTTGTGTGCATCATTAAAAAAAAGTGAGTTCAACTGTGTTACAGTAAATAAACAAGTTAAATGGTTTTGTGATAAATGCAATCTCAAATTAAGTGATGATATACATAATCCTGATCTTACCTTGAAAAAGCTTGTAAACTTTATTGAAATGCAAAACTCCATTATTGAAAACCTAAATACTGAAATAAATAACTTAAAAACGAGTGTACATGATAAAAATGAAAATTTTGTCAAACTCAGTCAAACATCATCTGTAAAGCAAGGTCAAGAGTTTTTGTTAAAACCTGCTGCAAGTAATTCGTCTTTATCTGCAGAAGAAACAAAACTTGTTGTAAGCAATTCATCAATAGATGCCAACAACCGCTCAGATTTTAAACAAATCGCAATTCTAAACGACGCTGAATAATCTCAGATTGCGTCTAATAAAAATTTGAACTACGCAAAAAAAATTAAGATCTATATCCACATCAAATAATTAAAATGTGATGAAAAATTCAGATAGTAAACAAGAGGAAAATAATGATAATGATGGTTTTGTTATACATCAAAGCAAAAGGTCCCGTCGTAGAAGCAAAGCTGTAGTAAGTACGGGAACAAATATCTCAGAACAATCTACGTTAGTTGCAGCTTTTATAATGTCTCATATTTTCATATCAAGACTAGCTACTAATGTAAACATCACTGACATTGAGGAACACTTAAATTTTCTTAAAATAATGGATTTTAAATATCATCCCATTCAGTCGAAATACAACACTTACAACTCATTTATAATTAGTGTACCTAATAAATTTTATAATAATGTCATGAATCCTGAGAATTGGCCAGCTGGAATATTTCTCAATAAATTCTACATAAAAAGAAAGTCCATAAATAAACAAAATAAAAAAATTTTACAACGCAGAGAGAGTACAGCAACAAATACATAATAAAAACACATAAGAACGGGAACCAAAATCAAAATAATAAAATAATAAGTATATATTATCAGAATGAACACGGGTTAAGAACAAAATTTACAGTCTTTTATGAAAGTGTGGTAAGTGAAAACTACGATATAATCGCAGTGACTGAAAGTTGGTTAAATATTAATATTTTTAATAATGAACTGTGTGATGAGAGATATGAACTATTCCGAAAAGATCGCGATACCAGTGTTACTAATAAAGAACGAGGTGGTGGTGTCTTCATTGCAGTGAAGAAAACGTTCAACCCAATCCTAATTAGTAATAACAGCAATGATGGATCTCCAGTGGACTGGATATGTGTGCAAGTCACTATACACAACCAAATTTATAGTATTGTGTGTATATGTCCCACAAGCATTAAAGGTAGAAGATTATTGTGCCTTCATAGACAGTTTAGACTCTATTAATGAAATAAATGAAAATGATAATATAATCATTGTAGGAGATTTTAACATAAATGAGGTAAATGGAATATATTATAATTTCTCATATGGGAATGCAAAAGCAAAATGTTTAAATGAACTATTAATTAAATACTTACTCCAGTCATTACATTCATGTGCCAATAAGGATAAGATCACTTTAGATTTAGTATTATCATCTATGATATTATCGCAGGTGTATATTTGTGAATGTCCTTAAACAAAAGTTGATGATTATCATCCCCCATTACAAATAGATATTCCAATTAGAAAATGTAAAACTAATGGCAATATAAATATTAATAAATACAATTTTAAAAATGCTGATTTTACAAAGTTATATTATTCTGTACTTAATTGTGATTTCAGTTCTTTAAATGACAAAGACATTGATTCAGAACAAAAATTAAACATATTTTATGAGAAAATATATAGCTTTCTCGACCAATGTGTTAAAAAATAAAATAAAAAATTAACAAAAAACAAAGATTTCCTGAATGGTTTACTTACGAAATTAAGTCCAAACTAAAAGTAAAACAGTATTACTTCAAAAAATCAAAACAAAATTGTTTCAAAAAACAAGAATATATTCAAAGATATAGAATATTATGAAGTGAAATAAAAATACTTATTAAAAGGGCTCATGAAACACATGTTTTTCAGATTAACGAAATGCTAAAAGCTAATTCCAAATTATTCTGGTACCATGTTAATAAAAAAAGAAAAAATAATCCTTTAGAAACTACATTCATTTTCAAAGATATATCATTAAACGATAATAAGGAAATAGCTAATTCTTTTGCTGAATATTTTGAATCGGTTTATTGTAATAACAATGATCAATCATTTAGTTACATCCCAGATGCTTAATATGATTTAGATTGCCTAAAGATAGATAAAATCACAGAAACCGAAGTATTAGCAGTAATAAAATCAATAAATTCTCGTGCTGCTACTAGGCCAGATCTTATTCCTGGTTTTATAATTAAAGGTTGTGCAGAAATTGTAAGTAAACCATTGTGCACAATTTTTAACACTGCTTTACAGGAAAACCGTTTTCCCGCAAAATTAAAATTTGGTCGAGTATGCCCTATATTTAAAACGGGTAACCCCAGGAATGTAGAAAACTACAGACTTATAACACTATTATATCATTTGATCAACACGGCTTCATTAAAAATCGTTTAACAGTTACTAATCTTGCCTGCTTCACTCAATATATAGCAGAGTCGCTTGATATCCGTGGTCAAGTCGATGCAGTCTATACAGATTTTACACGTGCATTTGACTCCATTGACCATGGACTTCTGCTCAATAAAATTAGTGCTTTTGGTGCTGCACCTAGTCTAGATGAACTTCTAAGATCTTATCTATACAATAGAATCTGCTATGTTTTTTATAATGGCTTCTCATCTTTTAACTTTATTGCAACTTCTGGTGTCCCACAAGGATCGAACTAGGGTCCCTTACTATTTCTTGTTTTCATTGATGATCTAGTATTTCAAACCCAAATGATGCTGAAGCTTTACAATCAGACATAAATACTATGATTGAATGGTGTAATTTGAATAAACTTTACCTTAATATAAGTAAATGTTTCGTTATTACTTTCACAAATCGCAGTAACAGCATTCTTCACTCTTACCACATGGATACCGAAATATTAGTTCGCAAATCCTCTACAAAAGACTTGGGTGTCACATTTACTAGTAATATGAAGACTACAGAACACATAAATAATGTATGTCAATCAGCCAGTAAAACTCTTGGGTTCCTCCTGAGAATTTCAAAAACATTTAGCTACGTCACTGTATTAAAAACTTTATACTTTGCATATGTTACTAGTAAACTAGAATACGCTGTTTTAGTCTGGTTTCCTCTTTATAATATTCATGTATCGGCTCTACATCGCATTCATAGAAGATTCTTAAAGTATCTATCTTATAAAATCGATAATATCTACCCGGAACGTGGAATAGATCAAAATTTACTCCTTGAGCAATATAATTTACCAGCTTTACGTTACAGAAGGGAACTATCCTGTGCGAAATTTTTATGGATATTGATGAACAACAAAATAGATGCCCCATTCTTACTCTCTCGCATCCCGATTCATGTTCCACAATACAAATCTAGATACGCAAAGACATTCTACCTCTCTGCGCACAACACAGACGTTCTTAAATGCTCACCTGTCCACATCATGTGCCACTGCGCCGAAGTTCATCTTCCAGACATTTTTGTTTGATTTTTCTTTTTTATGTATTTATATATATATATATATATATATATATATATATATATATATATATATATATATATATATATATATACAGGGTGAATACTGAAAACCTCGACATAGGGAAATAACATGGGAAAACAGTTTTTTGCTGTTTCCATCTGTCCCGCTAAATAAAATCGGGTGTATATGGTATCGTTAGTTAGATTACTTAATTTTGCATCTAATAAAACCAAATGTTGTGCAATATGGCCTTTTCTAACTGAAATATTTGATAAAATAAATTGTATTTTGAAGGTTATCCTTCATATTTTCGAATAAGAAACGTCAAAAACAAAATGTTCCATAGCCGAGTGGATACGAGGGCTGATTCATAACATAAATAATCTACAAGACCTGGTTCGAGACCACCTCGGCCCTATTTTTTTTTAAATTAAATTATACTTAAAATATCATGTTTCGAAACATGAAATACAAAATTATACAATATGGAAAATATATTAATCAACCCAAAACAAGAAAGTAATCGTAATATACCCATGTCCGGAAACAAACCATTTCGGAATAAAACACTCTTTTGTTTGAATTTTATTTTTAGTATTGTTTTTTTACTGTCAAAATTACAATAGTTACGTTAATACTTGTAATTTGTTAAATCACGTTTCCTTAGCAACTGTCAAAATTTGTTGTCACCGTAATTAAATTATTTTGATATTGTTTTGAAGCTTTTCTATTAATATTGTATTGTTGGAGATGAGTTGAGAGGACTTAATTTTTTGCCTAAGAGATTAACGGGAAATTTGTATCTACATTATCTGGAAAATAATTTACCAAATTTATTGGAGAATGTTTCACTATTCACACGGCATCATAGTGGTTTATGCACGCCTCTACATTTTAGTCTCCAGGTAAGACAATCTTCAAAATTTATTTCGTGATCGGTAGATAGGCAGAGTTGGTCCAACTACGTGGCCTCCACGTTCACTATTTGATTGTTATTTTTGGGTTCATTTAAAGAGCTTAGTTTATTCGACGCCCATTAATAATGTAGAGAATTTGCGGCAAAAAATCATAGACTGTTTCAACAGTATAAGACTAAAACCAGGAATATTCGAACGTGTCCGACAATCAATGAGAAGACGTCTAAAATTTTGCATGCAAGTTCAAGGAGGACATTTTGAACAACTATTGTAATTTTGAGAGTAAAAACATTACTAAAAATAAAATTCAAAATTCAAACAAAAGAGTGTTTTATTCCGAAATGGTTCGTTTCCGGACATGGGTATATTAGGATTATTTTCTTGTTTTGGTTTGATTAATATATTTTCCAAATTTGGTCCCCTATTTTTCGAACACCCTGTATATACAGGGTGAGTCTGGGAAGACGCCACCCCCTTTAACTTTTTTATTATAAGTATTAGAAAAAAATGGCTCATATATAAGTTTTATTATTTTACATATACTATTTGATGGCAGATGTAGATATTTTTTATAAAGTCAGGTTTACAAGATACGACTATCAACTTTTATTTTTCAAATGGTAACCTATAATTATTTTAATAAAATAGAAACCGCCATTTTTTTCTCTTTTCAACGATGTATTAATTTTTATTAATGTATTTGAAAAATTTCGAGAAAAATGAGATAATTTAGAAATATTAGAAATAATTTTTAAATAAATATTATAGGTGGCTATGTGAAAATATACAAAACCTAACAATGTAAAACAATTAAATTAATGTAAAAAATGTCTACATTTGTTTGTTACTTTATTTAACTCATTTTGTAAACAAAAAAAAAACATTTTGAATAATTCACAAAGAACGAATTAATTATTATTACTACCACTATGTATTTATTTCCATCGTCAGTTTCTGGGAATGGTCCGGCCACGTCAATCGCAGTGCGTATAAAGGGACTTCCAGCGTTATATTGGCCCATTGGAGCTCTTCTTTTTTAATGTGGCCCGTTACTTCCCACGGTGTTCATTTTAAATGGGCCACCATTGCTATCTCGAGAACTATAAGAGCTACGAGGTCGGTTAAATTAGCAAACAATTTCTATTTTACAACACTATTAACATGAGATAAACAAATTTTTTATTAAACCAGTGGTTCTCAAAATACGGGTCCCAACTTTTTTATTTTAAATGTGAACCTATATTTTTTATTTGCTTATTCAATAGAGAATTTTATTCTGAATTCAATGATATAATATTATCATACCCTAACATAACGATTTTTTTGAGAAAAATGCATCTGAAGTTTTATATTAATTTGAATAAAATATGACAATAATAAGAGTGCCATGACGGGAAAAACCGAATACAAGTCATTTTTTAACCTGCAATTAGAGTGCCTTGACAGAAAGAATATACTTTTATTCACTTATTTCTGTCAATATTTCTGAATAAATTTAGAATTTAGAATAAAAATCGTTAATTTTTACAACCTGCGTTGCTCGCTCACCCACGTGTATGCGATGCGAGGGCAAGGTAAAAACGAACGCAAAATCAATTTCAGCAGAACTATCCTTGTTCAGTCCTGGCGGTGGCCGATGGAAAGCCGAATCCTGTTCCGCGGCTCACGAAACAAAATGACGGATTCGAGGATTCTTTCCACGCCGAAATTCATCCAAAATTATCTCAATAGTGGTAGCGCAATCACTAGTTCTTCTCCGCTCCTAGTAATTGGAATCCACAAACTATCGCAACTTATGTACAACTCGTGCACGGGATGAAAATGTACTATTTTTTCACAAACACGATTTGTGAGTGTGAAAAACGGCAAAAACCTATTCCAATTTTCCCATAAACACTTCACTTCTACCTACTTTAAGCTGGGTTCTCACTAGTCATTTTTTGTGAATAATTTCTAATGATTCATTTGTCATGACAAATAAATGAAAATGTTTTGTTCACATGTATTATGTTTCAATGATCATGTTGTGACTGATCATGTACTGTTTTATTTTATAAATGGCATCGGAAAAAGAGAATTCGTACTGCAATTCAGGAAATATGTATGCTCTTTGTCTCTTGAACTACATACTGTTTTATTTAACAACAGTCGAACACAGTATAATACCTAAAAATAGTCGAAATGTTAACAAAACTGATAGGTTTTAGGTTATGATTATGTTTGCAATTTGCAATTTTAAATCATGACGCGTGTTCTTACGATTCATTTTACTTTCATTTATTAATAATGATCATTAAAGTAGAACTGCTTTTCGCCGCATGAAATTAACTGAACGAGCAATTTGACTACAACCCAAACACATGTTCGATGGTTATGTTTTTCAAAACTCCACTTTCTCAAAAACCACTACGATGTTTTTGGCACTACACTACGTAGAACATTGTCTTGCATCTCATGGTGTTCGAATCAAGAAAGGCAGAGTGGTAATTTAGAGAACAACTTCCAAAAAAATACAATGTAAACAAATAAAACTCTATGTTGTTCTGTCATTTCTAGATACGCGCACTGGCCTTGCGAGGTTTCTTGATTTGAATGCAAAATTCTAGGCAATAGTATTAAATTATTTGGAAGGTAGAGCTTCGATAAATTTGACAATTTGACTACAAATTTACGTTCAAAAATACCGTTCAAATAAAACTGCTTGTTGACATATATATATACAGGGTGTTCATTTTAAATGGGCCATCATTGCTATCTCGAGAACTATAAGAGCTACGAGGTCGGTTAAATTAGCAAACAATTTCTAGTTTACAACACTATTAACATGAGATAAACAAATTGTTTATTAAACCAGTGGTTCTCAAAATACTGGTCCCAACTTTTTTATTTTAAATGTGAACCTATATTTTTTATTTGCTTATTCAATAGAGAATTTTATTCTGAATTCAATGATATAATATTATCATACCCTAACATAACGATTTTTTTGAGAAAAATGCATCTGAAGTTTTATATTAATTTGAATAAAATATGACAATAATAAGAGTGCCATGACGGGAAAAACCGAATACAAGTCATTTTTTAACCTGCAATTAGAGTGCCTTGACAGAAAGAATATACTTTTATTCACTTATTTCTGTCAAGGCACACAATTGCAGGTTAAAAAAAGACTTGTATTCCGTTGCTTGCATTTGTCTTGGCAAGGTCTTCTTGATGATACGTCAGCATTACGATGGCTTGTATCTGCCCGATGCTCGATAACAAAGTTATATTCTTGTAAACTTTCTATTCATCTAGCTGCCTGAACTTCAAGATTTCACGACTTCCAAAAGTTATTTTCTGGTGATGCAATAATTCCTCTCTGGTTTTGACAAGAATAACTTTCTCTTGTCCGTCTTGTATCTGGGAAAGAACGCCACCAATTCCAACGTTGCTGGCATCTGTATCTAGAACGAATTCTCCTTCTGGTAAACGATAACTTAGGACAGGTGCGCTTGTCAAAGAATATTTTAGATGCTTAAACGCGGCTTGACAGTCCATCTCCCAGATAAATATTCTACCTTCTTCAGTAAGCCTTGTCAATGGTTTCGCTATGTCGGCAAATCCAGGTACATAACGTCGGTAGTACATACAGAGACCAAGGAAACTTCTCAATTCGTGTTTATCTTTCGGTACTGGCCAGTCACTCACAGCCCTTATTTTCTCCGGGTCAACTGCAATACCCTTACCAGAAACTACGTGTCCAAGATAATGAACTTCTCTTTGGAATAAGTGACGCTTCTTTGGACTGAGTTTCAGGTTAGCCTTCCTCAATATTTGGAAAACCTCTTCCAAGTTCTTTATGTGGTCCTTGAACGTTTTTCCTACCACAATAATGTCGTCGAGGTAAACCAAATATGTTTTTCACGACAGTCCAGCCAACACTGTTTCCATGAGTCGTTCAAAGGTTGCAGGGGCATTGCAGAGCCCAAATGGCATAACAGTAAATTGCCACAGACCGGTACCGATGGTAAAGGCTGTCTTTTCTTTGTCTTTTGGATCTAAATCCACTTGCCAGTATCCGCTCTTTAGATCAAGAGTAGAGAAAATCATTGATCCTGCCAATGTGTCCAGAGTATCGTCTATTCGGGGTAGCGGGTAGCTATCCTTTTTCGTCACGTTGTTAAGATGACGATAATGACCGCAAAATCTTGTAGAGCCATCCTTCTTCTGCACTAGCACCACTAAAGCCCATGGACTGCTTGAAGGTTCAACCACACCTTCCGTCCTCATGTTCTCAATAATTTCTTTTGCTTCTTCCCACTTCGCCAGTGGTAACCTTCTTGCTGTTTGGCAAATGGCTCTTGGGTCTCCGGTGTCTATTTTATGATGGACTACATTGGTTCTTCCTTTGTCCTTCTTGTCAAATCGGAACACATCTTGTAAATTCCCAATTAACTTTTTAGCCTTGGTTTTCTGGTCTGCGGTCAAGTCCTGGAACGATGTTGACAGTTTCTTAAGTAGAATATCTGGAACTTCACAGGATGTGCTCTCTTTGACCTTCACAGTTCGAACATTGTCCTACTATGGTCCCTTTCTTTAGTACAACGGGATAAAAATTAATATTCATTACACGAACTGGGATTGTCTTGTCGGTTTTGAGCAAGGATTTTCCAATTACAATTCCAATGCCAGTTTTGGTATCATCATTTTTCAGCTGGAGCATGAAAATGTTTCCCTCACAAAAGCTACCCTCTAATTGTACTTCCACGATTGACTCACTCCGCTCTAGAAGGGCAACATCTTCCGTTATTAATACTCGTATAGTTTTGTAATCTCGTGGATTTAATACCAGTTCATCATTGACCATCATCAGTCTATTTTTCAGTTCAAGTTTAAATCCATGCTTTTTCATAATGTCCATGCGGAGAATGAGTTCATCTTCTACGTCTGCTGCTAGCACACGATGTTTAATGCAAGTTTTTCTAACAGCGATGCTCAAATCTATTTCTCTAGATGCGGAAACTTGTTCTCCTGTGACTGAGCGTATTTGCCACTTTGTTGGAAGTAGATGTGTTCTGCATAGTTTTCTTGCTAAGTCGGGTTTGTTTTTGTCGCACCCGTATCCAGCAACATTTTAAGCGGCCTTCTGTCTATGGAGCCGTCTACATAAACGCTGTTAGCTTGATGATGAAGGGATGCGACATAACTAATGGATTCTGGGGTTACTGGATTACGGGTCGACGTTTGCCCCTTCGTATCAACCCGACTTAGTTTCTTGACTCCTTTTCTTTCTTGGTTCTGCTTTCCTCTGTTGTTTTCTACAGAGCCTTTGCGGGTGACCTAATTCACCGCAGTTCCAACAGCGGTGATTCTTTCGTCCAGCAGCATTCGTCTTCTAGATCTTCAGTGTCTTCGGGCCTCTCAGCATCGATATTTCGTACTCGTGATTGGTTACGTGAAGCTTGTTTAGCTGCCTCATGATCTAAAGCATATGAAAGTGCGTCAATCAGAGTTTTGGTCGAGTTAATCGCAGTGATTGTTGAGTTTCATTGTCTCAAATATATATATATATATATATATATATATATATATATATATATATATATATATATATGTAT